>JASEVX010000001.1:57750486-58284937 GCA_031761405.1 Serripes groenlandicus
GGTTGTGTCGGGACACATGCTTAACAGAGTATTTGCTGGGCGTTAAGAAACGGGGATCGGTTGTGCCGGGACACATACTCAACAGAGTATTTGCTGCGCGTTAAGACACAGAGATCGGTTGTGCCGGGACACATCATGCTCAACAGAGTATTCGCTGGGCGTTAAGACACAGGGATCTGTTGTAACTATATTGAACAAAATATGATCAGTTTCTTTTATATAATTACACTGCGGATGTATGTAAGGAACAATGAAGGAAAGGTAGAACCCCATTTTAATATGTTTCTACACTATCTAACATTACACTTTAATCTATCTAAAGTAGCAACATTCTTCTTGTCACATAAATATCTGAAATAGTGTTTACGATACAGAATCAAGACATACATCGTCATTTTCCAATACACTATTGAAACATACATGTTTGTAATGGATACTCTCCATAAAATGTTCGATTATGTCAAAAACTAATTTATAATCTGCTTTGATATATTTATGTAAGGAATATTTCGAGTTTTAGATAAATTAACCCTTTCCCTCATACGACAATTCTGCAGCAGACGACTTTGAAATATTTTGTCAAAAAATAGAAAATCTCTATAATTGAATGGATAACCTATGACTAACAGTGGAAAACATTGTGGCAAAAGGAAAAGTTGCTCGTTTAGAGCAATTTCTTCTTTTGTCACTATGTTTTCAAAAAGCTGTCTGCTGCAGAGGCGTTAGAAAGTGTCTATTTGAGGGGAAGGGTTAAATGTTTAATTTTTGATTGAAGTAACTTAGTTCTATGCTAAATTTAACTAAATTTCATATCAAAACTGTTAATTTATGAGGACTTTTTCATACCTAAATATAAGCATCGACTAGTAAGCGAAGTATACCTTCAGATGTTGTTTAAAGAAATGCTCATTATGATAAAAGTCCTCACTTGGTCAGTCCCAGTTGTCCAGTTCTCCAGAAACTCCACACTGTATATAAACATGACAAACAGGAAACCGAAGCGATCATGTTTACACTGCAGGGAGCCACGAACTGAACTGGATCTTCACTTGGCGCTACACTTAAAGCGACTGTTTTACTGAAAAACGTATCCTAATTATAATCTTTGACGTACCAGATCAATAATCATATTTATCCAGCATTTTCGTCAGTCTTTCCTCTATCAATCCAATTTTGACAGCAATCTTTCTGAACTTATGACGCACTTCTTCCTGTATGAGATGGAACGACATCGCTAACAATGCCATACCAAACACAAGGTACAAGATACATATCACTCGTCGTCCGTCGCTGTCCCAGTTCGTATTCACCATGCCAGGAACAAAGTCTCCAAACCCAATTGTAGACAAGGTGATAAAGCAAAAATAGAACCCAATCAAAAAGTCCCATCCTTTTTCCCATGATGTAAATAGAATGGCTCCACCAATGATATAGCCCGTTACTAGGAAGAGGCAAACGGATATTGGAACAAAGTCGCGTGTTTGTTTTAGGCGGTCTTTAAGGCGTAAGTCATCTTCTTCAAAATCGTGTAGTGACAGATCACTGATCGTTGAAGATGGCCTCTTGGTGTCTAAATCCCCATCTTCAATTTCCAGAGATAGGGGTCTATGTAGGTCAAAATCGGCAGAATCTTCTGGAATACATGACAAGTCGTTGACTGTAGACAGGACTCTATCGAACGTTGGAACAGCTGCAGCAGAAGTTGTCATCGATAATTTACGTTTGAAGTCGTGTTTCTCCATGCTGCTACGCCTATTATAATGCATAGAAAGGCTTCTGCTGCGTCGATATTCCCTCCTATCGATAGCATTATCTAGTTCTATAATCTCATCCTCGTCACTCGATTGCTCTTCGTGTGTTTGTTCTGGTGTGAGAGTAACGCTTTCAACACCGTCCTGTGATTGTTCTCCATCATTACTTCTCGTTGATAGCTGATGGTGCAGGAGGGATGACATCACGGACTGTTTACTGCACTGTTTACTGCTAGCCCAATGCTTGATATCTTGTGTTTTCTTCTGAAGTCTTTTCACAAACCTTTTCTTGATACGACGCCTTTTCAGTTTGATATATTGGTAGGTCATGTTGGTACAACTTAACCTGTAACCAATTCTGAAGAGTCCGGCCATCATGTCACCGATGTTTCGTAAGCACAGCATTGTTAATGGAATTCCTAAGCTTGCGTAGATAATTGACGTTAATCGACCTAAGTCCGTCTTGGGAGTAACATTACCGTAGCCTGAAATGATAAAAAAATATATGAAAATATTTGAGCCGTTCCACTAGAAAACCAACATTATGGCCTGCTTATTCCGCGCAGGCTAATCCGGGCCGACACATTCCGCCTCAGGGGGGGGGGGGGGGGGGGGGGGGGGGGGGGTAGAGATATAGAGTAATGATTCCAGAGACAGAAAATCCACAGGAGGCGAAAAGTGTCTCTCCGGGTTAGAATGCGCGACATGCTTTGGCTGATCAGGTCGATGCTTTACGCAGAGTCCACGCTGCTGGTATTCTCTTGGAACGGCTCATTTACTTTATGACAAAGATTTTGCCTAAATCTGCCGCTGACCAGCTCTTAACATGATGAAACAAGAGAGTAAAGCAAAATAAAAATACGACTTCCTCTGACATGCGTCTCGATAGCATTGTGACAGGATGACTTTCGTATTTGTTATAGACGTGATGAAGAAGGCTGTCTACAGTGTAGTGTTCCTATAAACGTCTGTTTCCGAAATTCGTTTTGCTTATAGGTCATCATACATATTAACATAATATTAGCACAAACAATCACAAGAAATTAGTTAGCTACTATTATATGTTGACATCGCACATAATATACAATTATTTTTCCACACTAATTCGAGCATTATACATATATATGTTACGAGCCGTTTCATTTGAGAAGAGATCGTGCTGAAACACTCGAATTGAAGAATAAAGTTCACTCCCACGCGCCGTTGAGATTCAACAACATCCGCGGATTTAACTATACTTTTAATAATGTATATTCTGAGCAAATGAAAAAAGGTTACAGTTGGCATTTCTTAACCGTGTAGGTTCAGATCATCATGTCCGTCTGCTCCTTCTTATCAGAGTATGCACACATTGACAGAAGTTTCTAAAAAGCTTGTGAACAGTGTGTATCTTGATTAGACTGTGAGGATATAATATATATATTGTTAACAAAAGCCAAATTGCATATTTCCCCAATTCTCGGTATGCAGGCTATATAACACATTTTTGTGTTCTTCAGCCTGGCTACAATGGATACTTGTGTATTACATATTTATCAAAGGGCTGATACGGACATTACAGCTGTGTTTATTTTCTGCAAACACATTTAAGCATACATATTGAGATATTATATTCTTAGATCTGTCTGCCTTGCAAACATGTTGGTCATTATAAGCAATTTCTTCTTAACTGTTTTCAAATGTTGTCGTCTGCAGCAGAGGCGTAAAGTCGTGAGAAAGAGTAAACTATTAAACTTTTTGTCTATGATACTGATTTCGCTGAATGAATCATTAATGCGTTTTTATGTAAAAAAGAGTTTTATTTTCTGAAAGGTAATGACTTGATAATTTCTTCATATATTATTGGTACATACATATATGGAACGCCGGTCTTTAGACGTGATGAAACTCCATTATTATGTCTGTTTGTTATTACATTATGTACATCGATCTTTACATGTTGTGCAAACATATTTATATTATGTCAGTATATGGTTATGTGTTGTGGTTTTGTACTTATATTCTGACAGTTTTTATTATATTATGTAGATACATCTTTATATTATGTAGATACATCTTTATATTATGTCGGTACATCTTTATATTATGTAGATACATCTTTATATTATGTAGATCCATCTTTATATCATGTGCTTGCTTTATTATATTATGTCCATACGTTATTATATTATGTGGATACATCTTTACATTATGTAGATACATCTTTATATTATGTGGATACATCTTTATAGTATGTAAATACATCTTTATATTATGTAGATACATCTTTATATTATGTAGATACATCTTTATATTATGTAGATACATCTTTGTATTATGTAGATACATCTTTACATTATGTCCATACTTTATTATATTATGTGGATACATCTTTACATTATGTAGATACATCTTTATATTATGTGGATACATTGTTATATTATGTAAATACATCTTTATATTATGTAGATACATATTTATATTTTCAATAACTCTCCTAGTTTAATAGATTGAAGAAGATTGGCCAAGGAGGCCTGTTGCCACGGCGACGCCATTTTAATTGTTTGCTTTACGGGCGTTACCCTTTACGGATCACATTACCGTCACATTCCGTACATTCGCGCTTTAATTTCCGGTGTCAAGGCGGAATATCACCCTGCTTAAACTATCCACAACATATAACAACGTTTGCACATCATATAAAGTTACCACAGATAGCACAAGATGTAATAACGTCACGACAGAATATAAGAAAAACAACTAACTAAACAATATAATATTGCATGGACATTATCTACTACTTTGTTAATCATGGGCAAATATGAATGGGGTGTGTTTGTTGTTTACCTTCCGTCCGTCCGTCCGTCCGTCCGTCCGTCCGTTCGTCTGTCGTCCTGTGCCATATTTAAAGGCATTGGTGGATGGATTTGATTAAAACTGTATGGAAATGTTAACCTACATATTGAAAGGCTAGACGGCAAGTGAAACAAAGATTGCTTTAAAACACAAAGAGTTATGTCCCCTAAGACTTATATTGTGTATGTACTGGACATCATTTAAATTACTAGTTATCTACCTTAAATAAACTGTGTTCGTCTCAAATTCCTTATGGAAACTGTAGAGAACATATTTTATATCAAATCCGTATCTTTATGAATATTTATCGTCATCAAATCTAGGTCAATCTATAAACGCGATTACATGTATGTGGAGTCAGAAACTAGATCACAAGGTCAAGTTTCAAAAGACTCTGAACACTTCAGAGGTGCAATGTATGTTCAAATATGCATTGAAATTCATAAGAACATTAATTTCCATCAAATTCAGTTCTTGTTCAAACATTTGTCATGTTGGATCGAAAAATAAGTCGCACATAGTCCAACAGACCCACTATATTTCCGTAGTGGGTCAGTAACAAACCCAATAATGTATTTATTTCGTCGACCACTTTAAACTGAACTATACTGTAACTTGTTGATATTTGTTGGTAGCATAATATGACGTCATGAGTAAAAGATCTATCAATATTGATTAAAGAATTGGAATAGATATATTATTTAAAAAAATATACACCGGTTCAACATGAACATATGTATTTCAATTCATTTCATTTCTTTCTGGATAACTGGTAACATTTGAGAGCCACTTTACGAAATCCAACCTTTGAACTGACTTTTTTACTTTACTCACCCCCTATGGAATTTACTCACCCCCTATAGAAATATATATTTCTGCACGTGGGACATAATGTAATAAAGTATGGACATAATGTAATAAAGTAAACACAGCGCACAATAAAGTATCTACATAATATAAAGATGTATCTACATAATGTAATGATGTACCTACATAATATAAAGATGTATCTACATAATATAAAGATGTATCTACATAATATAAAGATGTATCCACATAATATAATAAAGTATGGACATAATATAAAGATGTATCTACATAATGTAATGATGTACCTACATAATGTAAAGATGTATCTACATAATATAAAGATGTATCTACATAATATAAAGATGTATCCACATAATATAAAGATGTATCCACATAATATAAAGATGTATCTACATAATGTAAAGATGTATCCACATAATATAATAAAGTATGGACATAATATAATAAAGCAAGCACATGATATAAAGATGTATCTACATAATATAAAGATGTATCTACATAATATAAAGATGTATCTACATAATGTAAAGATGTACCGACATAATGTAAAGATGTATCTACATAATGTAAAGATGTACCGACATAATGTAAAGATGTATCTACATAATGTAAAGATGTACCGACATAATATAATAAAAACTGTCAGAATATAAGTACAAAACCACAACACATAACCATATACTGACATAATATAAATATGTTTGCACAACATGTAAAGATCGTTGTACATAATGTTATAACAAACAGACATAATAATGGAGTTTCATCACTTCTAAAGACAGTGCCGGCGTTCCATATACATACCTATAGTTGTTATGATGGTCACTGAATACAACAGCGAGTTCGCAAACGTCCACTGATAGGGCTCGTCCCCTAGTTGGCTATCCCAGTCGTTTTCCTGTGTTAGTCTGTACATATCTTGTTCGTACCCTTTTAGTAGATTCTCCAGTTTTTTGTCCCATAACGATCTATACAATGCTACAGAGTTTTCAACATCAGAACTGGTAAATTCCATAATCTTATCTCTAAATCGATTGACCGTCTCAACGGCCGCCTTCCTAGTCTCTTTTTCTTTTGGAAGCTCTATGGCTTTAAACAGAATACCGCCAAGAAATGAGTAGCCCACTATCAAACACGTTAGACCCACATGCGAAAATAGAAATGTAATCACACGTTTTAATCCATCGACAAAGTATTTCCAAACGATTTGGCATTTACTCTGTTCTGGTATGCTGTCACTGTCTATTTGTTCCTCGATTTGGCTTCTTTTACCCATCATCTATATTACTCATACGTGCACAATGAACAGCAAAATACAAATGTTCGTTACAAACAGAAACTTTCGTGAGTTTGAGCTTCTAAACAAAATTCAGATGTGTTTTACTTGTGAAAGATTAACTTTTTTTAACTATATTTTTTGTCAGAATATGCATTTAGTTATGCAGAGGTTCATCTGAATCTTCACTGTACGCAGACGCAATAACACCCGCCATCGCTAGACATGACTCGTATATGAGAAACTTTAACATGTTATTAATATTTATCCCTTTCCAACATATAGAAGCTTTCTGATGCCTCAGCAGCAGACGACTTTTGAAATCATTGTGCTCATAACGAGAAATGTCTGCATTTGCCACAACAATTTCCACTCTATTCAATAATCATACTATCATTTATAGAGATTTTCTATATTTTGTGCTTAATAATTTTAAAGTCGTCTGCTGCAGATTTATTGTATGTGGGATTTAGTTGTTATGACATACTTGCGAAAATTAACACTGGTTTAATAACGGAACAGTTTTTGTTTATCACTTGAACGGTTTCATCAATATACACTATACAACTCGCATGTATTTGCATGATATATAATCCATTTCATGCGTATTAAATATAGTTTCAATTGAATTGTTCGATATGTTCAGGTATATAACCTCTTAAACAACTGTGTTATCCTCCACAGCACATGTAATGTATAATTACAAATGAAACAGATGCAAACAAGTGTGATTTCATTATTTTTTCAATTCAAAAGGAAAGTTAACACATTTAAATCGGCACTTTTTATCAACAATAACATTTTCGTAGTATTTCTCAACAAGTCCGTCTGTGATTGCTTGGCAAAATGCAGCGAAAGGTTGAAACAGACAAATACCTGTTCAATTATCTCGTTTTTATCTGTCGGATTGTGATTGCTTATTGTTCTTGGCATTAGCCGTTGTCAGATTAACTGGAAATTATACTAAATCACCAACCCATTAACTTTATCACGCTTAGTCTTACCTTTCCCCCCATATATAACTATATTTATGTAAATGCAGTAGAGTTGTTGTTCCCAAACCCATCCCTAAAGACGACTTTGCCTCAGCTTTATTTGGAAATATTGTTGCAAAGGGAGAAACCATCAAAACTAGCGTGATTTCAAATATGTATCAACTTAATGTTTCCAATTTAAGATAACAAATTTGAAAAGTGCTGATACTTTTTTAAAAGGGAGAGTTGTTTAAATTATATTATATATCAGTATAGCATTATATGTGCATTGTTTAGAATTTAAAATTTAAGAATTTGCCTTGTTCAGATAATCAGGACACTCAAATTATTTCTGGTATATCTTAAACGAATTGCTCAAGCCAACAGACTGAAATCGGTGATATAATCCTAGGATAGTTTAATTGTGTCAAGTTCTATGTTTCCTCTTTATTTGTTTTCCTAATACAACCCACCCCAGGCGCTGATGCATCATACGACTTCAAAAACAGTTTTGGATAAGGAGAAATTGTTTCAAATGTGCAATTTCTCCATTCTTCTGAATGTTTTCGAATCGGTATAAGTACAGCTATTTACACTTTCCATGTATCCAACTTTTATATTCAATGTGTTTTCCAAAGCAATTAGTTATAAAATATATAAAAGAAGAAGGTACAAGGTGATCATGGAGTTACAATGTCCCTGATGTGCACTTTTAGAATCGTCTGCTATGAAAACTTGTATCGGAAGATTCAGAAGTTCACTTCTGTTTGAGAACTTCGCGTGGAAAGGGAAACATCACATTCGTTTTGAGCCGTTTCTCCTTTCCCCAAAGTGTTTTAAAATAAGCGTTAACGTCATATATCCGTATCGTATACTTTAAACCCATTCCCTCACGTTGACTCAATTACACGTAAAACCAGCAAGTGTCTTTTCAAATCATCGTGACAAAAGGAATAATTGTTCATAATGTACAATATCTTCTTTATTGCAACAATGTTTCCAATTCAATTCAATACTGATACTTTACTTTCAAATATTTTCGTTATAGTTTTTCCTACACTTTTTCAAAGTCGTCTGTTTTAGAGTGTGTGTATGTGGTAACGGGTCGATAGCTAATATAACATGCAGTTCACGTTATCTCCTCTTACGTAATAAACAGATGGTTATCCACACAGAATGTTCGTCTGACATTTTAAGAATGCCGAAAATGATAGTCGATAAACCCATTCAGCCGAATATTGATATGAAAGAGACCGGAGTCATGGAAAAATATATCACACGATAAACAGCCGTTATGAAAATATAAGCGCCACTCTACGTTAACACCAATGCAATCAATACAATACAATACAATACAATACAATACATTGTATTACATTTAGGCACATTTGCCTATAGTAAGTTACAAACAAGTATTTACAATTTTAAAAAAGTAATCCCTTTACTAGAAGCAAAGATAAAATAAATTATGAATATTAAACAATTTTTCCGACTATAAAAACAATGACTATAACAATAGAATCAAATACGATAGTGCATACCAAAACAAATACAATAGTGCATACCAATATCAAACTATATAACTGTAAACAGTCTGATATCGGTCTACACCACACATCCATATCCCACAATTAACATTGATAGCGTACTCGTGCACATATATACAATTATTTATTCAACCAAAATAAGATGATGGTGATGAGAACCACAATTTATGTAGATCGTGATCAGACCACATAACTATGCAGTCTGATCTCGGTCCACTTTCATTTTTATTTCATTTTTTATTGTTTTTTGTAACAATATATTTCCCTCACAAACACAATGTATGTATATCTGAAAGGCAAACAATGCTGATTTTAGGTGAGACATATAAATATACGAGCTGTGCTCCAAAGCCAACAATTTTAGCGTATCAATTGCACGTATTGATACATATATGTATCCCTGCCATCGGCTCCTAATGAACAATATGTATTAGATGTTTTTTGAAAACTTATGTGATCTATTGGCAAACAGCGCATGCTCAGATCAATCTACACCCATGCGCAAGTTGATCCATTAAGATTTGATTTTTGTAAATCACGACACATATATTGATCTTGTGCATGTACGTATTTTCCTTTTTTTCTTTCGTGTTTTTAAAAAAAACCTGATCCGTTTAATAAATTGAAATACAGCTAGGTAAAATGACCCTCCTCTTTGCTTGAGATATATTGTCAAAGGCGGGGTTCTCTTTTTGTGTAGTAAATGTCAACATTATATAAATCATATGTGTTCCCCAATTTAAGAGACTATATATGTTGTTGACGGCAGCGTTATTTATTATTAAATCAAACAATCTGTAGCATTTACTTGCCATTTTCGTCAAACGAAAAGCCTGATATTGATTGTTATTTTGAACCAGCACCTAAAAATATATATCTGAACCATGAATATACGAGCCGCGTCTGTCGACTTGCGGTCTTGTTGAGCCCCCGTAACGGTATCACTGAAAGATTAACGATTTCCATCATAAAGACTATTTTCTCTGCAGCTAACGACTTTTGAAAATATTGTGGCAAAAGAAGAAATTTATCATACTGAAACTTTTCTCGTTTTTTCACAATGTTTTCAAGTCTTATCAGATATTAAACCTTAATTTACCGCGGTTTATCTTAAGTTTGCCTATATTTTTCAAAGTCGTCTGCTGCAGATTTGTCACGGAAAGATTTAGATTTAGATAATTTATGAAAGATCAATATTGCCTTTTCTGCCTTGTATAATTCAACAAACTACTTTTCCTTCCTTTAATGCTAAACTCACGTTAAATCCTTACCCTAAAGAATGCGTAAAAGTATTTATCATGCAATGAGCAGATTACGTGACGTATAACACTGGTATGATAAACCTTTTGTTTACATGTCTACTGGTATGATAAACTTTTATCTTTATCAGTTTACTTATTTTCAGAAATGACGTAATCGCTGGAACTACTTTTTCTGAAATATAAATGAGCCGTTCCACCAGAAAACTATCGAACCGTATCACCCTCAGCGTGCCGTGCAGGTTAACCCGAACAAACACGTTTCGCCTCCTGTGGATTTTCTGTTTAAGGAATCATTGCTCAGTACCTCTATCCCCCTGAGACGGAATGTGTCGGATTAGCCTGCGCAGGCTGATCTGGTTCGATACATTACGCAGAATCAATAATGTTGGTTTTTATCGTGGAACGGCTCAATTATGTTGATAGTATAGCAGTCAAAGCAATGAACAAACATAAAATAACAATCAGAAATAAAGTTATTAATTATTGTTTTAATTACATTTCAACAAATTGTACAATGCAAATACAAATCGAAAAGAATATCGTTATATAAATCACACGGAATCTGCATGTTCAGTCTTACTTCTTCGTTGAAAATGTAGCATACGTAGACCTGTTTATTCTCACGTGATCAGTTCATAAGTAACCTTGTTTAAATACAATCTGAAGCGAGTAATGTCCTATCTATGTTTCCACAAGTAATTTTAATACACTTAAATGAATCCACGTTAAACGACAAATGTTTAATTTCTATCGTCAGTCTGTGTTCTACCACGAGAAAGGGTTTTCGAACAGCCTCTTCTACCCATGGATTCCTGTTTCATACAGCAGTTCCGACAGAAAATCATTATGCGTTCGAGATATCCAGAAAATGTTTCTTCTTGTTAAATCACTTTATCATTAACGTACAGCTAGGGTTTAAATGATCATTCTTAAAACTAAAAGTTTCGTAACGTGTCTTCGACATGTCTACCCACAACAGTGACGGTATCCTTTTCCAAAAATGAATGTCTCCAATCTAAACGACGACTAAGCCTAAGCATCACACTGGTACATCGACTTTCAGATCCAACACAACTATTCATTTTCAAAACACGGCGGTTGACATACATTTGACCTATCTTGTGTACAGAAGCGACGGCCAATTCGCAATACTTACACTTCTACTAAGAATATGATCGAGTTAATATTGCCATTTTAAGGTATTATATGTCACACCAGATATACACATTAAGTAGTAATAATCGAGAAATATTGAGTTGAAGTCGGAACTCTTTAGCTTCCGTATGTCGTGTGTACACAGTGTAATTCGGCGCGGATTTATGCACGCGCGTGACGTCATTCTATTTAAGGTGAGGTCATTCATGAATGGGCTTTTGTAATTTTGTATGTCATTTATTAAAACTAGTTGAAATGAATGTAGATTTAGCTGAAAACATAATTTTACATGCAAGATAAATAGAATATTACGTTCCTGACTTTCGACATGAACTTTATCAGACTCGGCTGTGAGAAAGGATAATTGTCTCGCCAAAGGCTCGCCAATTATCAATTCTCCCAACCTCGTCAGATAAAGTTCATATCTTACGCCAGGGACATAATATTCTCTATGTATCATTCTTATTTCAGTCGAACAAGAAAACCCTATTTTATTCGAGCCCTCAAACTTTCGTTAAACCTGTGGATCGTAATACACTGGATTGGATGTGTGTATTACATGATCTCAGAATATGAGGGACTTGGGATCAACAACTGGGTCTATCCTGCCGCAAAGGACCTCAATTACTTTTCGAGGTGAGGAAACAACGATTAGTATAAGGGGGTGGGGGTGGGGGGTGGGGGTTCTAGTACTACAAGTTATGCTCGTAATTCTTGAACCAAGTTCAATAGCTTAGATTATGTTGTTAGTAACATTTGACATATTTGTACACTTATTTGTTGTATTTGTTGCTTAAGAATATTATCAACAATTTAGTATTCTGATTAGTGTATACATATATTTGTTTTAGTTATCTAGTTATTTAAGTCTCATATGTGTTCAAACAATGTCATTTCCGAACTGTCTGCGTTATACTCTGCCATGTTCAAAATCGGGCGACTCCATAGTTCAAGTTATGAGAGTTTTTGAATATGTTGATAACTGAAAGGCAAACAATTCTGATTTCATGTGAATCACCTGAATATGTATTGTTTTTAAACACCTCAATATTGCCATTGACGCAAAAAGAGTTAAGACAAATAAAAAAAGAAAAAAATTAAACATTGAAATATAAAATTGAAAACGGTTACGGTTACAGCAAACCGTATTGAAACTCCATATCAGCTAATCTTCGTGTCCTATTTAAATCTCAAAGTGCCAGTATTTCACCAAAGTTACATTTCTTCAAAATAACGATTCAATTCAAATATGAACGATCGATTATGTTTCTGCTGGTTAAAGAGTGAAGTGACAGGACTTTTGTGGACAACCCCTTTTAATAAATTTTAAATTATATAGTCAAATTAGCATCTAACATGCTATTGCTGTTAAATTCCTTGTTTGTTCTTATTCAACACTTTCAAACACATGACAAATCTACAACATACGACTTTGTAAACATCTCGGTAAAACAAGGGATATTTCTATAAACGGGAGTGTTATTATTGAATAGAGATGAAAACATTGTGGCAAAAGGAGAAATTACATTTTATGAGCTATTTCTCCTTTTGTATTTTCAAAAGTCGTATGCTATCAATGCGTTAAATTGTACTTGCATGTAGTCAATATTTAATTTCTTATTACAGAAAGTACATCCGAGTGATGTATTGGTCACTCATGACCTTGACCACTATAGGGGAACGCCCAGCACCAGAATCAGATCTGGTAAGTACAAGTCTATTGCTCCTTTCTTCACAACGTAATTATATTGTTCAATCCTATCCCACATACAACAACTATGATGCAGACAGCTTCGAAAACGTTATGGCCAAAATATGTCAGAACTCAATGAATGAAATACTTATTGAAAGGAGTCTATTCTGTTACCATGATATAACTGAATTATCGTGGAAACGGCCTTAAGCTCCAATGGTACAAACTCATCGGTGTGCTTTCTCTTATACCAAATTTAAGGCATTACCTTTGTTTTGGCAAACATTGGATAAGGATTTGAAAAAGAAAATCAACATTATGGACTCTGCGTAAAGTATCGACCCGGATCAGCCTAAGCATGCCACGATGGCGAACCCGGACCGATATTTTTCGCCTCCTGTGGATTTTCTGTTTCCGGAATCATTACTCTATACCTCTATCTACCTGAGACGGAATGTGTCGGCCCGGATTAGCCTGCGCGGACTGCGCAGTCTGATCTGGGTCGATACATTACGCAGAATATATAATGATGGTTTTCTCGCGGCTCATATATAGTACAGAGCTTTTAATTCATTCCAGGAGTTCGTGTTTACTGGTCTAACGTTTCTTATCGGCGTTTTCGTTTTTGCCGCCGTGGTAGGAAATGTAGGTGACGTCATTAGTAACATGAACGCTTCCAGACAAGAATTTCAAGCCAGGTAAGTTACGCCCCTTTATGATATGATTCTTTTGCAGCAAACCAATTTGGAAAACATTGTGGGAAGGGAGAAATTTCTCAAAATAGAGTCAAAATAATGTTTCCTATTTACCTATTCATAAATTCATCATCTTATTTGTTATTAAAGAAGACAATTCTAAAAATATCCTCTCGGGTATATACACGAGTAACGCCCCACAGGAAAACGAATCGTCCTACAGTCTGTTTCGAATATATACATCATTGTCTTGATTTACACTGCTCGGATAATTATCAAGGTTGGCTAGTAACGAATCCTTTGTCGAGGTATTCCACGATAAAACTTACCTGGTGAAGCCCTTTGTAAAATGTTCACTATATCGAATTCTTATCAAGATGCCCATGCTTTTTTTTTATTAATTTAAACTTTTTTAGATTTAACCCGTTCCCACATATAGAGGCCTTTCGACGCTTCTGCCGCAGAAGAATTTTGGGAAAAAAATGTGACAAAAGGAGAAATTGCTCAAAACGAGCAATTTCACCTTTTGCCACACAATGTTTTCAACTTTTTTCATTAATTGTATCTTTATTTATAGAGATTTTCCAGCTTGTTGCGAATATGTTTTTAAAGTCGTCTGCTGCAGATTTGTTTTATGTGGGAAAGGGGTAAGATATTTTATCTCACCAAAGTTTTTTTACCATACATTAACATATGCAAATACATGCACCGTAATTTATCTTGCTCGATGATGAATAAAGTTAGTAAAACAATATACAACGTTAGGGACCAGTGCAGAGATAGATGCGATATTAGTGCGGCTGATCTAGAACTATGCTGGACGCAAACGGCTTATGGTTGATTTTCCGTAGCACCGCTGTTATTTTTGCATCTGTGTACAGTGGAGGTGCGGATGAGCCTGCTTATACACATAGGCCCACTACAGTTGTTCGCTTCATTGCATGTAATAAAGACTCGGGTGACTTCTGACAAAACATAGATTTAAGTACATTGGAATAACTACGATTCGCCTTTATCTGGTTCCGCTACGAGGGTGAATTAAGGTCCTAAATTGCTAGAAACGACTCGTACATATAATAAATTTGTTTTATTGTCACGATCAGCCTAATGATATCAAACTATGTTTGTGCTCTACAGAATGGATCAAATCAAGTTTTATCTACAACACCGAAATGTGGACGAACGGCTTCAGAACCGTGTGAAAAGATGGGCTGATTACACTTGGACAAGGTAATACCAAAGACTTAGCGTGTCGTGTTGTATGTTATTAACCACGTTACACCACAGCGAACTTGCAGACTAATGATCTAATATGGCTTCGCCTTAGAGCGATTATTCTATGAGTACTTATCACAAAGCTATTTCAAAAATGAGGAAGCCTATAGTTACCTGCCCCTACCATTCAGTATCAGGTATTGAGTACACTTATAATGGCAGCGCTATCCGGACATGATGGAGCAAGGAAAACGATCCAGAGACAACATTATCTGTGGACCGATTTTTTTTAATTTTAAGAAAATCAATTGTATATTGACTAAATTACTATAGTGCACCGGGTATCAGACTAACGATTTCATAACCATCACTTATGATACAAAGGTATAACAGAGAATATTAACAAGACATCTCTTTGAACCCTTTATGGTGTTCAGTAATGGCCCTGTCACAATATTGCGTATGAGAGAAACGTATTAGTTGCGTAGGAAAATTCATAAATTAATTGTCATAGGCACAACAAGCCCTTGAAAATACAGAATTGTTTGTATACTTACCGTATTGAACCTATGAGTAGCGTATGAGTAGCGTATCGCCAGGGTATTACCAGCGTAGTCTGTGTATGGCTAGCGAATGAGTAGCGTATGACCTGCGCATGTCCAGCGTACCGCTATCACGTGACAGAGTGCCCATATAAGTCCACGAAGAACTGTAGAATATCTAGAAATGGGATCCTCGGTATACACTTTATCAAAACGCTGTCAATACGCAGGGGATACGCTTGCCATACGCTAGTTGTACGTTATGTATACGTTTCTCAATCGTCAGGCATACGTCAAGATGTCTATAGACGTTGTAGATACGACAATCATACGTTAGAAGTACGTTACTTATGCGCCATCAATACGCTAGCTGTACGGTACACCTTCATGCCAACGTATGTCAGCGTATGGCCAGCGTACTCGACCTATGAGTAACGTACCTCTAGCGTAACTCGAGCATTTTCAGCGTATGCCTTGCGTCTGCTTTGCGTATAAATCATACGTCCGAATACACACTCATTGTATAGGCATGCTTAAAAACAAATCAGCGTATTCCATCGTATGCGTGATATTATGCATACGCTGGTATACGCTAGTACGATACGCAATAGTTTGACAGCGCCATGATGAAGAGCAATCCTAGAAAGAGATATTTGAAGTAATTCATTGCCGATATTGTAAAAGGCTTTAACAATAGAAACTGATTCCAGTCTAGTTTGGATGAGCGGTTTCGGAATTCGCCTACTATAGCAATTTGCTCTTACGAGCACGTTGCTAAAAACAGTACAGCTTCTATAACTCGAGTAAATCTAACGTTGTTATCTTCCAGTTTGTACTTTGAAATATATTGAACAACAAAGAGATGACTTGTGCTATTTATGATTTTGAGTTCTTAAACAGATACGTGTATTTGCTTCCAATTTAAAAAGGGATAATGTTTTCTCATTATTTATAAATTATGCCAATATAGCATTTGAATGTTTTACAGAACACAAGCTATAGACGAGCCAACTCTGTTACAGATGCTTCCTGAGAGATTACGTACTGAAATAGCGATTAATGTTCACCTTGAAACATTGAAAAAGGTAGGTCGTTATGTTAGCGTTACAGTATTGTGTACTGTTTGGTTTATTGCAATATATAGAGAATAACTAACTGCATGTTTTTGATATAGAATTTATGTCACAAGGGAAGAAAGGGGTAATTTGGTTAAAATCACGAAACCGTAGGTTGAGTGATTTTACACCAAATTACCCCTTTGTTCCCGAGTGACATAAATTCGATATCAAAAACATGCAGTTAGTTATTCTATTTATTATATATCTGGAATAAATCTCCCCTTTATTTTAAAGAAACATATAAAAAAAAAATGACTTGGCCTTAGGCGTATGAATGTTACGTAACCAAATACTGCTGCTTCTATTTGGCGCCAAATGACTAGCGTTATGACGTCAAAACCGCTGACGTGACGTCATTTTCCTAGTATTCGGTCTCAGTTTTTTTTTAAATTCCTAGTATTAAACCCACTTTAAATTCCAAAGATGTTCCAAATCTAAAAAAAGTAGTTCCGGCAAAAATGATATCATCAAAAAAAACTAAAAGTGTTATCGTCACAGTGTTAGTTATCATTTTTTTAAAAATTGATATTGATTTTATGTCACTTAAATTTCAATGCAAAATTTGGATAGGTATGTAATCAATTTCTATTACCAATAATAAAGTACCAAATTCGTTTCATTTTGATCCTTTATTGACGCCAAATACTAAGTCCGAAATTGATTGTCGCCAAGTAAGTTGGTCGTACCTCGTACCGTTTCATCGTGTATTATCGTAAGTTACTTTTAACATACGTTATTCGTATAATTTCATCATGAAATGAACTCGTATAATCTGAAGTCTTACTGTTGTCAGATATAGTATGCATGTTATTCCTTTATCATTGTAAAAGTCCTAGTCCGTTCATTGTTCACGCAGAACGGACTGATTTTCTTTAGTACACCGGCAGGGGCGTAGCTCCCTTTAGGCTCTGTAGGCGAGTGCCTACACATTTCTTCTCAAAATGCCCCAAAATGCAGCTGCGGCGTTAGACATCTGCGTAATGTATCGACCAGATCAGCCTGCGCTGTCCGCGCAGACTGATCCGGCCGACACATTCCGTCTTAGGGGGATAGATGTATAGAGTAGTGATTCCTGAAACAGAAAATCCACAGGAGGCGAAAAGTATCTATCCGGGTAGGCCTGTGTGGCATGCTTAGGCTGATCCGGGTCGATACTTTACGCAGAGTCCACAATGTCGAGACGGCCTACACATTGATTATTGCAAAGCTACGCCGCTGACCGGGTACTGAACTAGCGGTGTAAGTTATTGACTCACAATCGATGTAAAATATCTCTGTTATTAACCCTTTTCCACATATGCCAAATCTGCAGCAGACGACTTTGAACACATGGTAATAAAAATTTAAAAATCTCCATGAAAGATAGCTTAATTGTTAAATAAAGTTGAAAACATTGTGGCCAAAAGGGCGAATTGCTCACCATGAGCAATTTCAACTTTGGCCACAATGTTTTCCAAAGTCGTCTGCTGCTGCTGCTATTGCGTTAAAATGCGTCTGCAGGTTGAGAAAGGGTTAAGATGAGGTTTGACTGACATTGCAGGTGAAGATTTTCGAGGAGTGTGAAGAGGGGTTGTTACGAGAGTTGGTTCTAAAACTACGTCCACAGTTATACTCTCCGGGAGATTATATTTGTAGAATAGGTGAGATAGGAAAAGAGATGTACATTGTCAACCATGGCAAAGTGGAGGTAAGCATGAACCCTTTCCCACGTCGAACAAACCTGCAGCAGAAGACTGTGAAAATACATAGGCAAAAATATGGAAATAATCTGCAAATGAAATAATTATAACTCCTAACAAGATTTGAAAACAAAAGGGGATAAAGTTACTTGAACAATCTTTCCTTTTGCCCGAATGTTTTCAAAAAACGTATGCTGCAGAGGCGTGAATATGTGGGGAAGGTTTGAAATGGAAACTATGAAACGATCGAAGGAGGAAATTGAGATCAGTGTAGAGTCAAGGTTTATCCACACATACAAGAGCTTGATTATCGAGTAAACCTTGTATATTGCGTAAGTGTTTATTGACTTGATTGCCATCAGAATACACTGTGTATTTGTATAGATTATACTTGAGCTAATTTGGTTGCAATGGTACAGATGCTACCTATTTCCAGTATCAATGAACATTGAAGGGTTTTAAGAGATATTTTCCTGCAGGATCACATGGTTCAATGGAAATGTTAATACAGCAAATAACGCGACGTTATCGATAAACTTAGGAGAAGGGATCTAATCATGTCGTGTTAGCATGGAAACACCGGTTCTCGAACCTCTTAACATTTATCAGGGCTCATGGGAATACTTATACATTCATGTCAAAAACCAAGAATACTGACGATTAAATTCAAAAATGTATGTGTAAGTAAACAAAGCATCGGTTCACATACAATTTATTACGTATAATGCGTTTTTGGAAATATATAAACAGTCTTTGAACTAAAGGTTCGAGAATAGGAACGGTTCGAGAACAGGGACCTGTACGATACCATACAAATGAACGTAAAATAAATCTCACACCCAATCGCGCGCTTCAGATAAATATTATTTAAACTGTCTCTTCCAGATTCTTGTTCCAAACTCTCAAACAGAAAGAAGGACAGTTGTAGCAACACTTTCTCCAGGAAATTACTTTGGTGAAATAAGCCTTCTCAAGCTTGATGACGGACAAAATAGGTAAGATTTAATTTGTTCGTGTCTTTACATCAACTAAAAGTTTCAATACAAAATGTAGGCTTTGTTTTTTCTGATTTGACAGAATCATAATATTTTTAGCCTTTTGTATTGTATTGTAAGAAATTAAATCGTATTCAGTAAAAAAAAAAAAAAAAAATACACAGTGCTGGTGAGTATATGGTAAAGAGTCCCACAATATCATGTTAATTAATCAACTACTCAGAATATACAAATATATATTATCAGAATGACTTGTACATAAACCATTCTCAGGCGCAATTTGGCGCATTTGCAGAAGACGAATTTTGAAAAGCTAGTGAAAACAAGATGTGTTTGTGAAACACTGATGCCCCCCAATGGCAACATCTAGGTGGTACTGACAGAAAGGTCATGTCACAAGGAATACACATGTGAAATATGGTAGCCGTACCTGTTATGGTTCAAAAGTAGTGGTCAAGGTTAAAGTTTTTTTCGAGAATGGCAACATCTAGGTCAAAGGTCAAGGTCGCAAGGTGAAAAATTTGGTACTGACAGAAAGGTCATGTCACAAGATATACACATGAAATATGGTAGCCGTACCTGTTATGGTTCAAAAGTAGTGGTCAAGGTTAAAGGTTTTTTTCGAGAATGGCAACATCTAGGTCAAAGGTCAAGGTCGCAAGGTGAAAATTTTGGTAGTGACAGAAAGGTCAAAGGTCAAGGTCGCAAGGTGAAAATTTTGGTAGTGACAGAAAGGTCATATCACAAGGTATACACATGTGAAATATGGTAGCCGTACCTGTTATGGTTCAAAAGTAGTCGTCAAGGTTAAAGTTTTTATCGAGAATGGCAACATCTAGGTCAAAGGTCAAGGTCGCAAGGTGAAAAATGTTGGTACTGACAGAAAGGTCATGTCACAAGGTATACACATGTGAAATATGGTAGCCTTACCTGTTATGGTTCAAAAGTAGTGGGGAAGGTTAAAAAAAAAATGAGAATGGCAACATCTAGGTCAAAGGTCAAGGTCGCAAGGTCAAAAATGTTGGTACTGACAGAAAGGTCATGTCACAAGGAATACACATGTGAAATATGGTAGCCGTATCTGTTATGGTTCAAAAGTAATGGCCAAGGTTAAAGTTTTTTTCGAGAATGGCAACATCTAAGTCAAAGGTCAAGGTCGCAAGGTCAAAAATGTTGGTACTGACAGAAAGGTCATGTCACAAGGAATACACATGTGAAATATGGTAGCCGTACCTGTTATGGTTCAAAAGTAATGGCCAAGGTTAAAGTTTTTTTCGAGAATGGCAACATCTAAGTCAAAGGTCAAGGTCGCAAGGTCAAACATTTTGGTACTGACAGAAAGGTAATGTCACAAGGAATACACATGTAAAATATGGTAGCCGTACCTGTTATGGTTCAAAAGTAGTGGTCAAGGTTAAAGTTTTTTTTTCGTGCAGACAGGCCAAAAACTACATCTAGGTCAAAGGTCAAGGTCGCAAGGTCAAAAATTTTGGTACTGACAGAAAGGTCATGTCACAAGGAATACACATGTGAAATATGGTAGCCGTACCTGTTATGGTTCAAAAGAAGTGGTCAAGGTTAAAGTTTTTTTGTGCAGACAGACAGACAGACGTGCAGACAGACAGACAGGCCAAAAACTATATGCCCCCCGAATCGGAGATTCCGGGGGGGCATAAAAAAAGTAATTGCTCATAACAATTTCCAACTGTTTTCAAAAATATTACATGCATTTAAAGAAATTTACAATAGTTCCACCTGTATGTTTCAAAGTCGTCTGCTGCAGACTGGTTGTATATGGGAAAGTGTTAAAAAGGAATGTTGCCCACTTAAAGTGGGAAGTCTTAATACATTGACAATAGTGAATACACAAAATACGTCTGCGCTAAATAATTGTGGTTTTGTTCATCGTGTGTTTTAAAATGTGCATACAATGTATATAAGACCACGTGATTTATTAACCCTTTTCCATGCAAAAAAATGGAAATTATTGAATACTGTAATGAAAACATTGTGGTAAAATGAGAATCGCTCATCATGAGCGATTTCTCATTTTGCTACAATGTTTTGAAAAAATCTTCAGCTGCAGATGTGTCGATTATATACATATATTGAAGAGTCATGAGTTTTAATTTATATTTTAAATGATTTGCCTGAACAATATTCATTAGAAATACCCGAGCACTCATTCCAACAAATAGTAAAGACGCTCGTACACATATGTAGTCATTATATAATGTGCTTTATGAAATTCTGACGTTTTACATACTTGACAAGTTTTAAAATGATTTGATTTATTTTATTTTCAGACGAACAGCCGACGTCAAAGCAGTTGGATACTCGGAATTGTTACGACTGTCAAGAAAGGATCTCATGTCGGTATGTCACGCCCTACTTGGCTATCCGTCTTTTGAAGAAAAAGAATATACTGGCATATTTAGTTGCATCTAAATATGGGCGTGTGTGAGTGTATATGTACGTGCCTGCGAGCTTGTGCACGTTTAACGCTGAAACTGTCCACAATTTAGTAACTATTATAGTCCGTCAATGGCAGAATAGCCGAGCCCTGGAAACTTTGTGGGAAGCGACACGCGCTGTCAATCCAGGGGTTGTAAGCATTCCGTTCGACGATTGGCAAAGGTCAATGCGACTTCCACCATTTGGCTCAGTCTCTTTTGAAAAGCAG
The DNA here is from genome assembly GCA_031761405.1 of Serripes groenlandicus. Lineage (NCBI taxonomy): Eukaryota > Metazoa > Mollusca > Bivalvia > Cardiida > Cardiidae > Serripes > Serripes groenlandicus. The sequence continues at coordinate 57,772,738 of JASEVX010000001.1, forward strand.
CCAGTTGTTTAGAAAGAATGTTGTATGGAGTATTGTTGTCAGAAAGTAAGTAAAAACACATGAATGAACTGGCCGCCATGATATGACTGAATACGTACGGAAAAACGGTGTTAAACCCCAACCAACCAATTAATGGCAAAGAAAATGAGGAGTGTATTCAGATTGTCCTAACACTCCGGATGCTGGACTAGTGCTAGTCAACAAGCTGTTACTTTGGCTAGCACATGCCCGATTTCTCGTGGCTTTTGAACCATATGGTAACATCGATAAGGCATTTTGTTATGAATGTTAATTCAGTATTAGAGTTCTACATGTTTTCTTTTTATGGTGAAGAATGCGTCACTATAAAAAACACACTGTTATTTGAAAACCATATGGTAAACTCGATCAGACACTTGGTTATATATGTAAAATCGGTAGAGTTAGTCTAATAATCAGAATGGTTGGTGAATCCGGGACGTTACAGGTAATGAAAGTCTACAAATATATCAGACTAAATGTAACATTGTTTCACATCCGAACAGAGAAGACTCGATGTGATGTGTCACTTATTATAAAACCCCTGAAGATTAACAGTGATCAAAACATTTCTATCTGAATGTACTGTATATGTATGTGTTTATATAACTGTATCAACTTTAATGCAAATCGTTGGATTTCTTTCGTTTCCATTTCAGGCATTAGTCGAATATCCAAATGCAAAACAAATTTTGGAACATCAAGCAAAGGAAAGGTATGCAGTATTAATAATAATGATGATAATGGTAATAGAAACAAGAGCGCCGCGGAGCGAAGGCCATCGCTCGTCTGGGTTTTTTCTAAGTCGAAAAAGGGGCATAACTGAACAATTATTAGAGCAGCCAGAGTTATGTGACATGATACATTTATGTATACATGCGTATTGTTCCTAGGAACATGTATACCCAGTCTCATTCGAAAAGGATGAACAGGTTTTAAGTTATGAGGTAAAGGTTGAAGTGTTGTGACGACGCAAAGGGTATCATAATACGAGCTAAAAATTATGACAACAATAGCAATAATGATAATTATTAGTGTCGTTATACAAAAAGAGTTTGACGGCAGACCATAAATATTGCTACAGCATTAAATTCAATCAACCATAAATTGGCTTAACCCTTTCTCATACGCAGAAGCATTTGGCACATCGGTAAAGGACGACATTTCGAAAACAGTGTGACACACGGGGAAATTACTTATAATGAACAATGAATCCCTTTGCCACAATATTATCAATTCTAGTCAATAGTTAAACTTTTAGTCATATAGAATTTCATCAATTGATCTAAAATGTCTCTACACCAGTTGGTAACTACATATTTCTTTGTATATAAAAAGGATAAAGAGTAGTGTATTCTTAAAACAGAATGGTATTTTGCTATGACAGTTAACCACTGACGATTCATATTTTGGTAAAATCAACGTGATAACGGCTTAAACAAAGCAAATTATTTCAAACATGGGTACCGGCTTTTTGCCCCCCGAAGTGTTTATCGGAACCTTAATAGAGTTTATGGTGAAATATCTAGAAAATAACTATTCGATTAACGAATAATCCGCGCCAGTCGAAATGGGTATTGATGAATATGCTTAACTATGGCAACTAAAGCGAATGCTAAAATGGAGATGTATAAGACCCAATTTCGTCTGACGTCTGAAATCTATTCCATTTCGCAGCAGTAATCAACATCGAATTGGTTATAATAAGTGTGCTATCCACTCTGAGCTCGTATTTATTGTTTACAAACAGGATGGTGAAGACGAATGAGGTTCGAAGAAAGAGTTCAGATGATGTGGAATCAATTGAAAGCGCTCCAGACGAACCACGTCCATCTAAAAAGAAAGATCTATTCTTACAAGTTATCAAATCTCCGAACTTCCAAAAGCTCATAGCATCCAGACGTAAGTATGTTCGTGATGTGGATCACATCACATGAAAATCGACATTTACGACGATGTGGTCGACGAAGCTTAAAGTCAGCCGGAGCAGTCTGACCCAGATATTCCATGAGTGTCATATGGCAGTTCTGGAAACCTTTGAATTACACATTTGACCTTCACTAATAATATACAAGTATCTGATTTAATGGCTATGGATGTACATTTAAAAACCGCCGAAGGTCAGTTTTCGAGTAACTTGGCTCATCTTAAGAATTTTAGCGACTAGTGTAGATTTAGATGTTCCCGTGCATCTGTTATCTCATCCAAAATACACCAGTCTCCAGATGTTTCTCCAATTTATAGGTAAACGCTGCAAATACATGTTGAGATTGCACTGATTTAATAGGGGAGCCTCTTCATTTATTAGATGATCCACGTGCAGGGTTATGATAGTGAGATCTCCCACGGGGTAAACCCAAAAGGGCAAATATTCCAACGAAAATAGTGTTGCTATGGCTTCCATATTCACGACAATAGTACATTGTTCCTAATTTCTTCGATTTAATATAAAGGCGTAGCTCCCTTTAGGCACTGTAGGCTCGTGCCTACACATCTTTTCTAAAAATGCCCCAAAATGCAGCTGCGGCGATACACATCTGCGTAATGTATCGACCAGATAAGCCTGCGCTGTCCGCGCAGACTGATCCGGCCGACACATTCCGTCTAAGAAGGAATAGATAGAGTAGTGATTCCTGAAACAGAAAATCCACAGGAGGGGAAAAGTGTCTATCCGGGTAGGCCTGTGTGGCATGCTTAGGCTGATCCGGGTCGATACTTTACGCAGAGTCCACAATGTTGTTTTCTCACGAGACGGCCTACACCTTGATTATTGCCAAGCTACGCCCCTGACTATCGAATTATAACAGCATAAAATATAGAACAACTGCTTTAAGTGGTTAAATATCTTGTTGAATAGGAAGTATAAAATAGACTGTTTGAGGGTAAGTGGTAATTACGACCAAATGGCAAACATATATAATCTTAATGTTTTGTCAAAAATGTTCTCAAAATGCGTCTATGATGTATGTCGAAGATGGCGAAAATGTAATATTCTGATTATACTTCAATGAGGCACAGAGTGATCTTGATCTACGCTGGTTTAAAGGTTCAAAAGGTCTGGTGTTGTGTGACAATGTGAAACCGCATACATGTAAATCAGTCCTAAATGAAGAACCTTACATAAAACGGAATGTGTGTCTAGATAAGCATAACGCAAAAAACCTTTCTGTGATGCACACATTAAACAAAAGACTCCTGATCGTCTGGATATTATCCTAATATTTCAATTAAAAAATACGTGATATGTTGTTCTCCAAAACCTATATTAAACCTTATTAGTTTTAAAATAAATTGTTGTGTAGACACGGTCATACGCATCAATGAGTTGCTGGAGAAGAGGTAAGAAACCGTTTGAATTGAGAACATTGTTGAACAAATTACCAATCCAGTTTATCCACACGATCTGACATCTTGTTTTCCAGATTCAGACGTCAAAGAACTTAAAGCAGTATTAACGGAACTCAAACAATTTGACAGTCAGGTAATTAGGATTATCCTCAATATTCATTCAACATATTGTTTATCATTATTAAGGACAATACCTGTTCTGTGTACCAAACCAAAATTGGTCATATTTGATTGACATTCTTAAAGGTAAAATAATCGCGTAATGTAATAGAAATTGTATTGATGTTGCATTTCCACTTTGGACACACTAAAAGTAACAGTTGGACTTCATGTCTATATTATGTCGGCTTTAAAGTGATCTTCCTGGGACTATATTACATACTCGGCAAATACAACGGCAACAGTATTGCATATTCACAGGTTTGTCTCGATTGTACATTACCGAAATATGCAACATAGCTGCTTATTACAGGACAATTTTCATCATATTTGAAATTCGTAACATTTATAGTTGCACATTTTCTGAGAAATAAAATCATGAGGAGCGTCTACCGCTTTTGGAAATCTTATTACTTTTTCCGATTTTGGCTTCACATTGGTGTTCCACTAGAGGGGCTTTATTTCCGTATATTTGTGTCTAAATAACATGTACATGGTGAAAATATGCGTATGTATACACAGGGATGCAATAAGACCTCACATCGCAAAATAAGTGAGATAACATTTGTCATTCTTTCGTGTAAAAACATATTTAACTAACAATATCTAAGTTTGTGTTCATTTTAGCCATTTTATCTCGCTGAATTCCTGCAACTAGTATAGTCACCATTGGTATTTGATAAGTTCTTATAATTTGATGGAGTATTTTTTTGTTTCATTAAATTTAAACATTAATAGCGAAAATTGTAGACAAAGATAAGACTGCACTTATGCACAGGCTAATATTGGTGTACATTGTTAGGAAATTGTGCCTAAAGTTGTACATAACTGATAAAAAACACATGCTGTTTAATGTCTCGTACAGTGGGATAAGGGTTAATACGAATAACATCTTTTAATCTTTTGTAATAACAAACAGTTTCATAACATAAATATGAACATGTTATATTTGCAGACTACGAAGATGAGGATAAGAAAGCTTGAAGCAGAGGTATGTTTATGATTAAAGAAGTATCTTCATTAGTTTAGATAATATGAGCCGTTTCACGAGAAAACCAACACTATGGACTCTGCGTAAAGTATCGACCCGGATCAGCTTAAGCATGCCGCGCATGCTAACCCCGGACAGACACTTTTCGCCTCCTGTGGATTTTCTGTTTCAAGAATCATTACTTTTTACCTCTTCTCCCCTGATATGGAATGTGTCGGCCCGGATTAGCCTGCGCGGACTGCGCATGCTAATCTGGGTCGATAAATTACATAATGTTAGTTTTCTAGTGAAACGGCTCAGATTTTGGGCAATGTCACATGAAAATCGACCTACTAATGTTTCGATTTTAATCATCGTTATTCTGATAATAAAAAAACCACGCCTAACTCAGTATTAGTCTTTTGTAAAATGTATTCTCCCGAAGCTTGCAGAATGGATGCCGGGGGGGGGGGGGGGGGGGGGGGGGGGATACGGATAAGTATGTGCGAAGGCGCAGGCTGATCTGGGGTTTCAATGTTCTTTAAGTTCTCAATGTGAAGCAAATAGTTGTTTTGTTCCTTAAGTTCGGAATTCCGACCAGTAGTTCAATCGACTTATCGGGCCCGGCAAAGGGGATACGTTGGCTTTTGTGAAAAATGAGGATTTAGGTCACCGTGGGCTTCAGCAGTTTGAGCAAGATCTTCACTGTTCACATATTACTTACATAAGCTTGATATAAGCTTCTGTCAACTTTTGTTGATTTTAATCCGACTGATGTACATGTTAATCTGAGTATATACTGTTCATGAACGCCAACTTCTACCTATTCCCATGGACTGGTACATTTATGAGAAAATACCCCAATGTGGGCCAATGACGTCATTACGGTTTGAATTATTATATTCCGAATGAAAGTAATTTTGGCAGGATATTTTCGAAGTTATTAAGCGTCATATAGGCATTATTTTTAACTTCATCACATAACCGGATACCGCTTTATGGTTTAAATCGAGTGTTCGCTTTCAGCCTTAGAAATCCGATTACATTGTAGTTAGATTGTATTCAGACATCTTCTATGAAAACCTTTGTGGCCAAATTGTATCTGCCGGGTATTTGAAAGCATCGTTTCGTAATATAGTTTGAGCAATTTCATATGCTGCAAATGCGATAAATGTCCTCTGTTATGTGTTAATGGTTTAACCTAAGTCATCAAATGGTCGTATCCTACATGTAGTCATACATGTCTAACATGGTTCGCAAAAATCTGGTCTTGTCGTCAATTTAAGAATGTCTATTAACACCGGATTAGTGGAACCAAAAACCATAAAATGGTGTTAGAAATTTCACAAATTGTTGTGCTTTTCAAGAAGTTTGTTTGTAAATTTCTGTTAATTTCACGAATATCGACTGAATGATTACGTAACATCATGGAACACGTGACCATGCTAATCTGTCAATGATTGTTTTTAATACACGGTACGTATTATAGCGCCCACAAATAGTATGAACTCATGTATAGGTTTGGAACAAGCAAGAACGCATTGTTCGAAAACAATGGTATCGCCCTTTATCTGTTGTTATTTTATATTTCCACAACACTTAAGTGACTTGTCGTACATGGGTCAAAACAACTGTATTCGGTAGAGCTTGGTTGATCGAGGTACCAAAGCACAGTCGGTAACGACGAGAGCTTTTCTATAAAGCGGTCGCGAGTTCAAATCCCGTCTCAGTTGTTATGATGATTGACAGAAATCCATTTAGATTACCCCCATTCGTCTTCAACAAATTGGCTAAATAGTCTGTGAGAATAAAGCCAGTTATCTGGGAAGAATAATGTGTGAAATACAAATGCAAGAAAGCCAGGAAACACACGTTTAGTGAACTGGCCGCAGTGATATAACTGAAATACCACTAAAACGACGTTAAACACAAATCAATCAATGATAAAACAGATTGATGTTTTTACATGTAGGTTTTGTTTGTCTCTTGTGTGAGCACTTAATAGTGCATGAATATGGTATCACAATGCTGTTCATTTACCCAGTTGATACCGAATATGTATGTATGGAATAATCATTAACGTAACGTACTATAATTAACCGTTTGTCTTACAACACGTTTGAAAAGACGGCTAATTTGAAAATATTTTAGAACAAAATACAAGAGTTGATGATTTAATAATATTTGAAACAACGTTGAAAATATTATGCAAATGTAGAACAATCTTAATCTTTAGCAATGTCTCCTTTCGCACGTTTTCAAATGTCTTCTGATGCCGTCCTGTGTCAGGGACAGGGAACAATACATGTACATAATTGATCATCGTTTTTATTTCAGAAACAAGAAATGGCGGAAAAGCTGGACCATCAGAGAAATGAAATGATAAAACTTAAAAAGAAATATGCAAAGTCTGTTGCCAGATACAATGCCAACTTTTCTGACCAACAACAAAACGGAAATTGTGTCATACCAAATTTCACATCTATCAAAACAAAATATATAGATACGGGCAATAGTTTGAGAAATGGCTTCCACGCCGCAGACAGAACGGACGGATCAGTTGTTCGCTTAGGTTCGCGTCTAGTTGAAGAAATCCATCCAAAATTGCGACCACGACCTGTGTCAAAGGTTAACATGCATTCCACTAGACGACGTGCTTTCAGCGAGGAATTGGACAACAAAATCTCTAGTCGTACATTACAGCATTCAATATCAAATCCAAATATTTCCCCTACAAATATCCTCAGTGTCTCAAAAGGTTCACATCATAGACGAAAAGTTTCAGATTCGCATGTTTCTGATGCTACCAAATGTGAAGAATTAACGTTTAACTCCACAAACGTTGCTCCTGAAATACATGTTATCAAGGAGCCAATGGGCGACGTGCGTTATAAACAAGCACAATTAAATACATCAAGTGATATAACAATAGAACAAGGTCTAGAGGACTTGGAACATTTGCTAACCCTAGATTCCGGCTGTATATTGACGGACATTTCGGGAAGTGAAACAGAAGACAGTTCGGAAGTGAACAGTGATTTTGAATATATGAGTTCCTGATAATATTGATATATTGCAACTGTACGTGTATGAGTGAAGAGGCTGTATTAAAATTCTTTTTTATAAAGCGATACTCTTTCTAAATCAAATAAGAACGCATTGGAATATTGAAGGTATTAAAGAAAGTTGTTTGTTTTTGGTGGTTATATATATGCGAATGAAAGTCTCTATCTTTACATCTAAACTAACAACTCTCATGTTTATTTCAGGACTTACTTTTGACAATATGTAAACATGTTAAATTTATCTGATAAATTAATAGTTTGAAATAGTGTCAGAGTGAATCAGGATATAATCAACTGTCAAGTCAAAATGACCGACTGAAAAGTATGCAAAATCACCTGAATGTTTGGTGAATATAAGAAATAGCAAACCGCAAAGTTTGCCTTTTTGAATATCATGTGAAAACAAAGACTTACCCCTTCTAACGATTGGATTTATTGCGTCGACTGGTCTTTCACCCTTTACCTGATGTGAAAGTTGTATAGACCGCTGCTCTGATACTATCTAAGGATAACACTGTTTCAATTGAAATGATAGAAATGTAATATTGATACGAAATTCAATACCGTGTAAAAATAAGAGTTCAAAACAAGACTCGGACAGAAGAGAACCAGTTGCATGGTAAGAAGGTTGTGCGGACTTCTTGTGTGCAAAAACTGGGAAGCTCATAGTTTGGTAAATTGATATTACGTTCAAGCTATTGAAATGAATCAAACATTCACTTGCAATGGTTTCAGAATGCGACTGTTGTATCTGTGTTAGGGAAAGGGTTAGCAGCATCTACAGCCTTGAATCAAGTCTCTGTGGATAGTGAAGACTTATCGGCGTCTACATGTGTTTAATTGCTTGATGTTATGCAGCTTGACTCATAAATGCAATAGTCATGTAAACACTGCCAAAATCCTCTCAGTCATGCGATGTTACATATTAGAATAAATATTGAATAAACCCGTAAAACGTGTTCGCAATCTGTGTTCTTATATAATGATTTAGCTATATAATATATGAAGTAGTATCCAGGAATCATTTGCACTTCCCTGCGAACAATCTGGTCAGGCATAGTCGCAAAGGTCTGCATGTCTTATTCCCAGTAACGAAACGTTAATGTATCCCTTAGTTATTGTTGACAATGTGAATAGAACTATCTTGTGATGAATAAGGTCAGAATACTTGATATTTGTATGTAAATTGACTTTAGTTATGGTAAAAATCAACGTTTCGTTTCGCCCCCGAAGATGGGATGTGCATAAAGCGTTTATATTGAAATTGTACAGTTAAGTTTAGCTGCTTGCAGTTATAGGATTGACAGTATATAAGACACTGTTTATGATTTGTAATTGTTGTTTGACAGTTTCAAAATGTTCAAGTCGTTTAAACTGTGACATGCTTCTTCATGTCAACATTGAATTAAAGAATTGAATATCACCAAATCAAAGTTTTCAAATACCATCCAGTTAAGAACCTTAACAAATATTGGTAGCTGCATCTTGTTTGGTATCACTTTTCTTCTGACGTACTATGTAAAGGTCTTATTGCAAACATTGCGCCTGTACTAGCATTTGATGTTCCTCTACCTTTAAATGTCTTGCTTTAGTAAGATATTGGAATTTAGTGTAAATCCCCCTTCTTAGCATGGCAAAGCCCCGACTGTCATGTTTATACTGACTTAAGACTTGAGAAATTATTCTGATCTAAAACTGAAAGTGTCCTTTTAGGTGAAGTAGCACTGCCAAGTTGCTTTCCACGACCATTTTTAACAGTTTTATGATATGATATACAATTTAGTGAGCTGTAATCTCAGTTCAGACATGTCTATTTATATCATTCTTAAATCCTTATTATAACAACAATTGCTCTTTAAATTTGAACAGATAATTAAACACAATGTTTCATAACCTTTCAACTGACTCTGTGATCATATTTGACACTTCTGAAACACTATCATTGAAAATATTTTTCTTTGTTAGAATACCATGCCTGGTTCTTCAGAAAAAAACGGTTTTTGCTAATATGTCTTCAGGACTAAAATATACCTATTTCCTCTGGGTGTAACCGGTAACGGCCCTATGTAGTATGTCGCTACGAGATCCCCAGGTGCTCCGGATTTAACTGTTCCTAAAGGGGCATTTTTTATTGCGGCACAGGTTTCACACTGCTTTACATACATTCTCACATCATTCTTCATCCCATACCAATAGAAACGCTGCAATAGCTAAGTGCAAGCTATAAGTGAATCATGAAACTTAAAAAGAAGCTCCATTTTCAATGATGCTGGTACTAAGAATTGGTAATGGCTTCCATATCCATTCTTCCTAGTACACTTCTTGAAAAGAGCACCGTTTGAATCCGATAAGGAATCCCATATGATCCAGTAACGGGGCTTAATGCCAACATGTCGTTTGTGCCCGTTTTTTTCTTCACATGGAACATTACAGATATCTCAGGGTCATTCTCTTGAAGAAGTGAAATTTCATTCAGGCTGCGATCTCCCGCCCATGACCTTATATGCGTGCTCTTTTCTAAATCATCCGTAATGTTAGAAGGACCGGGTTTTGGTACTGAAATAATCCCGACTAATTTGTGTTGATGGTTGATTGACTCATTTTCTCAGACTGTTATCCTCATCCTTTTTTAAATGGTCCACACTTCAACGGCTCAGGTCACAATATTTTGGGTTGTCACATTGTCCTTCATTTTCCCCTGGTCTATATTATATTGATATATTGATATAAGTCGTAGTGTGACAATATTTCTATCCATCTGGCTATTTTGCGCCCGGGCTGTTAAAGCTTGTACAACCATATAAAGGCTTGGTGGTGACTCCTAACAGAAGATTTTCTCCAAAGGAGGTATTGTTTGAAATACTCAATAAAGTATCGTATTTATAGTAGTTCTTTCTTTGTTTTAAAGTAGTGATTCTCTGCTGTGTTACTTGTATAAGCTATCACTCTCTAGCAACCACTCTGTAATTGATGCGTCTACATCAAGTATAAAGCTGCCCGCATTATCTAAAGGGTATCCCATAATTTGAGAAACTATCAGAATGTGTTTATCTTATCGAATGAATCTGGGCAGGTATCACTCCACTTGAACGATTTACTTTTTTTGGTTAATTCTACCATGGGACGTACTTAATTTGCAAATCCCGTGAAAACCGGCGATAATAGGAACGTAAAGCCACCAACTGCCTAGTTTAATTTTAGGAAGAGGGCACTGGGTTGGGTTTAATACCCGATCTGGAGACAACATGTCCTAAGGAGGTCACATCCTCCTGTAATATCTTACATGTCTCTGGCCGAAGCTTTAACCCTTCAGTTTGTAAACGGTTGAGAACTTCCCTTACCCTGTTAATATATTCGTCAAAATCTGTCCCAAAGACTATGATGTCATCGATGTAAATGAGGTAAGTTTCCTATTGTAGACCTTGCAATAATAGTTCCATTGTACGTTGGAATATGCTCGCAGCATGGTAGCCCGAAAGGCATTTGTAACGTTTCGTAGTGTTCACATTTGCAAACAAATACGCTTTTCGGTATTCTCTTTCAAAGGAATGTGCTGCTTGTCAAATCAAAAGTACTAAATAAGGTTGAGCCCGCGACGGCGTCAAGACAGTCTTGAATTCTGGGCAACGGAAAACCATCCGGTTTATCAAGTGCATTGACTGCGATAGTCGACACAAGGTCTTACACTACCATTTGTCTTGCAAACCAGGACAATCGGACTGACACAAGGGGATGTACTTGTCCTTATCACGCCCTATGCTAGCATATCGTCTATTGCCTTTTCTTTTTGTTAGCGTACGCCATTGTTACTCGTCTCGGGGGCTGTTAAACTGGTTCAGCATCGCATGTGTTAACTGAGTGCTCTGCTAAGTGTGTATCCCATTAATTCCTAAATTGCATGTTGAAAGTTATTCAACAGTTCCGCAATTACCCCATTTCCTCTTCAAGTCCTGTTCTCTGTTGATCTGTCAAACAGCTCTGACACATGTTTAGGTACATCATATCGTCTGTTTGGGTTATTTACTTCAGATGCTTTTGGTACTTTTGACTTGCTGATTTTCTTCTTATGTTATCAGTGTCTATTTTCTCAGCTTGAGCGATAACTGCATCTTGATTAATTGTCACCGATGTCGCGAATGGATTCAGCACACGCACTTTGTTTGTTACGCTACTATTACTATCCACTTAATCAGTGGCCATTTGTAGGGGATATGTATCTTTAAAATGTTTTGTAGGTTCAATTATAACATTTGAGTTTGCACATGACTAATCACTCGCTGTTCTTTCCACATAAACACCAATCAATGCCCTTTTTTGCGGAGAAATAATTGTGTGATCAACAACTGTAACTTTTCTTATGATATTTAATTATACCACCATGTAAACACGAGATCTCTTTTCCTCTTAGAATTATCTTTGCTTTGCTTAGAAGAATGTCAGCTGGGCCATTTTCATCATCCAGAAGTATGTCAATACCCAGCAAACGTTCGTCTTCTATATCATGACTAGCAGTTCTTTCTTTAGGTGGATAGGATCAATTTCGTTGCGAAAGATTGCTTTACCCACCCGCATCGGTTAAACATGCTGTTTGAGTCAGTATGGGCCTCTTTTCTTGTGGTATGGTTATATAGGTCTTTTCCAAGATAATTGTTTTTGTTGCCCCAGTGTCTGTAGCCCTTAACGTATACTCCGTAACTGAATGGCTTTCTTCTTCGGATGATGTGTTGTTTTACGAGCACACATGTGACTTTACTTACCTGGCTTAATTTCTTTTCTTATTGGGGCTGCAACGCGGCAAGTCGGCTCAGCTCATTCTCGTTTAATGCCTGATTATTTCCATTTCGGAACTGGTTTTGTTGTGTATATCGGGATATTCCCCTTCTACTGTTGTTATTGTTTTGTTTACTTAGGGGACAATCTCTTGCGAAATTAGCATACTGTGACAATTGAAGCAATTTCTTCCTTGTTTGTTTGCCTGCTCTGTGACAATTGTTCAAGTTTTGACAAGATCTGCTTTAGCAGTTCTTCTGCACTTTGCTCTTTAATTGCTTCTTCATTTACTTGCTTGTCATGGCCTTAACCGTTTCCTCCTTTAGACCTAGATCGTACCCGGCATATATATTCTTCAGCTCCTCTATCCCTTCCATCCTCACTTTCGTCTATGTTTCGTGCACTGCGCACAAACATTTTCGTTATACGGGTTGCATCCATTATTTGGTTGTCTGAATAAAATTACTGACATGATAAACAGCTTCATCAATATCGCTAGGGTCTTTGACTAACACTATTTAAGATTGCACATCTTCATCTTTGAGTCCATCTAAAAATGTCCTAACCAAGTATTCTCTTGTAGTTTAAGTGTCTCTTCCCTTATGCCCTTTATCGAACAGGCGCTTAAGTGCAGCTTTCTTTAATTGGATATCAGCTAGCCCTAAATCAATTTGAGGTATTGTTTCATAGAGGTAATCTTCTTTGTTTATTAAAGAGGGTTGCTGATCTGGCTCTAAATAATAACTAAAAGAATGGCTCACGTTTAACGTTTCCTGTAAATAATTACTGTTTTGCTCTCTAACGCATAAAATGTATATTCAATGACAAATAAGACTTAACGAAACTTACTGTGGACATACACATAATACACTAAGTAGCCTTGCGATTAGTGCCTGTTGGGAGTTCTTGATGAAGTTGTTCACAACTCTTATGTAGGTAAGAGTAGTGCAGTTTTCAATGTGCATTCACATATATATGCAAATATAACTGCGTAATTTAGTGGGAAAATGTGCATTGCTCAGCGGCGCAGTCAACACGCACATCAAACGAGTTGGGATTCCCAGATGTATAGTCCAGCGAACTCTGGTAACCATTTTAAATTCAACAAAATATTGCCATGTAACATTTTGCCTACAGTACTGCTTTTGCATTATGAATAATTTGACTACCAGCATTATAAATTGAAATTTACCCTTTAGGTCATGACTCTCAGGTCAGTCTTTACATATGATAATGTACAAATGAAACAGATATCAAAACTTCTGTTTCTGATTGGAAAGTAGAGTACCGAGTTTGAGCCCTGGTTTGGTTGCATGTTTTATTCTGCATGTGACATGATGCTCCTCTATTTCTGATATTAAAATCAGAAAATATGAAATCGTATTGCTCCGTGTTGCGATTTGCTTCCAAAACGACTGTAATGTTTAGTTTTTAGAGACGATAAACAGAACGCACATTTAAGATCCGTGGGCCAGCCATTTTTCTATGCGTCTCTACGTAGGAGATTCAGAAATTTAAGTGTCATTTCGATTGGTTTGTGTGAATTCTATTTGTATCTGTAAAATCGGCGAAGCGACAGTTCAAAAACGATTTTTTTCAAAAATGAGCAATCAGTCCAGAAAATGACTACTTCACAGTCAAAAACTCTCTGCTGTTAGCTTGCTCGCAGATTGAAAGGGAAGATCCCAATGCGAGTGGACACAATTCATCAGACCAGCACAGCGGTAAGTTACGCAAAAACGGTCAAAATAAGCCGGGACCAGACCATGGCATAGTTCCATTTAACTGAAACTATCACTGAGTGTGATTAATATCCCCAAACGTCGCCCTGATAGGAAATGTAGTGGAATATTAAGAAACTCAACCTTAAATTCCAACTTGTAGTTTTAAAGATAATCTCCGGACAAGAAAAATAGTAAGAAAAGGCGATTAAAATTATTCTACGACCAAGAAAATGTAACAAAGGGCAATGAATCTGTAATTAGCTAAAATAGAGTTATGGTTCTTGTTCACTGCACTTCCTCTCAATGTGTTGTAACATAGTATAACGTTTTATAAACAAGAGGGCCATGATGGCCCTGAGGGCCATGATGGCCCTGGATCGATCACCTGATTTTTTTTCTCACTTTAGCTATATAAGCCCCGCCCCCTGGCGGCCATAGTTTCCGGTTAATCAACTTAGCTTGAAGGAATCTGATAGAGGGTCATCCTAGGAACATTTCTACAAAATTATTTGAAAATGAGCATGACACTTTTGGAGGAGAAGATTTTTTAAGTTTTCACCATAGCCATATAAGGCAAAAAAGCCCCTTCCCCCTGACGGCCATGTTTTTCGACCAATCAGCATGGCTTGAAAGAATCTGATAGAGGGTCATCCAATGAACATTTCTACAAAAAATATTTGAAAATCGGCCTGACACTTTCGGAGGAGAAGATTTTTTAAGTTTTCACTATAGCCATATAAGCCAAAATAGCCCCGCCCCCCTGGCGGCCATGTTTTTCGACCAATCAACATGGCTTGAAGGAATCTGATAGAGGGTCATCCAAGGAACATTTCTAGAAAATTATTTGAAAATCTGCCAACCAATTTGGGCGAAGAAGAATTTTGAAGTTATTTTCATTTCGTTGCCATGGAAACCAGAATTCAGCATGGATCCAACAAAATTGAATGAAATCTGGTGAGGTCATTGAGAGGATGCTTTCTGTGAAGTTTCATCCCAATTGACCCACTGGTTACTGAGGAGAAGAAGTTGACGCACGACGGACAAAAGGCTATCACAATAACTCACCTTGAACAAATAAAAGTAGTTTTGAAATTATGCTACGCTCAACAAAAAGTAACAAAGGGCAAAAACTCTATAATTATGTAAATTAGAGTTATGGTTCTTATACACTGCACTTCGTCTCATTGTGCTCTACCATTGTATGAAGTTTTATTATATTCCATCTATTAGTTATTAAGTAATTCTCCGGACAAGAAAAACTAACAAAGGGCAATAACTCTGTATTTAGGTAAAGTAGAACTATGGTGTCTGTACACCGCACTTCCTCTCCAAGTGTTGTATTATCGTATGAAGTTTTAATAAATTCCAACAATTAGTTTTAAAGTTATGCTCCGGACAAGACTACGAACAAGAAAAAGTAACAAAGGGCAATAAATGCGTAATTATGTAAATTAGAGTTATGGTTCTTGTACACTGCACTTCCTCTCATTGTGCTCTACCATTGTATGAAGTTTTATTATATTCCATTTATTAGTTATTAATTAATTCTCCGGACAAGAAAAAGTAACAAAGGGCAATAACTCTGTATTTAGGTAAAATAGAGTTGTGGTTCCTGTACGTCGCACTTCCTCTCAATGTGTTGTATCATCGTATGAAGTTTTATTAAATTCCAACGATTGGTTTTAAAGATATGCTCCGGACAAGGAAAATCGCAACGTACCAACCGACCGACCGACCAACCACAAGGTGACCCCAATATACTCCCTCTAAACTTCGTTTATCGGGGGTATAACAAGTTGCAAATCAAACAACCACCATCAATTTATAACAAAACTGAATTGTCCAATATCTGCCACGCTAGTTATAAACCTAGCGCCTCATACATCAACCATATTATATAAAACGTTTTCTAGCGTCTCAAAACTATTTAACACATATAGAAAGCAACTGTACGATAAACCAGGAAATAACTACCCAGCTGAAGGACTAGACGCTCATATCTTACAGCATACGAAACGAATAGCAGTTCGGATCTTCAACATGTTTACAAAAAAAAATAAAAAATACGCTTAACTTTTTGGGGGGGGGGCAAATTTAGTACATTATATTTTAAAATATTTTCAACCAAGTATTATATAATAGCCACTGTGCTTTGGTCATCATGTTGTTATTTTTGATGTCGGGAGATGTTGAGACAAATACCGGTCCCGACCCTCTGGATACTTCTAATAAAACTGGGATTTTATTGATAAATTGACATTAATAGCTCAGGCTTACGGTATACCGAGACACTTCGATCACTCATGACTCGATGTATTCCGTCCAAACTTGTAACAATCAACCTAATGACAAACCCTGGTATGACTCTCATGTAAGAACGTTTTCGAGAAAAAGAGACAGACAAAATAAAATAGCGACTAAAGTACTAAACAAAATTATTGGTCAAAATACAAACATTTAAGAAACAAGTTTAACAACTTGAAAAAGAACGGGTTTTTCAGCAACTTGGAGCAAAATATTGCCACCTATCGTAAGACAATCCCAATCAATATTAGACAAGAGTGCCAGTGCCGCCACAAAATATAAAGATCAAGATTGGTCCTTTTAATTATTGCTTTTAACATGTCTGTATACATAAGCTCAAAATGAAGTCTGTGAGAACAGTTAGCTTAGCTGGAAGAGACAGGGACCTGAGATCATGGTTGCCTGGTTAGTAGGTTCGATCCCTGCAGGGGCAGCCGGGTGTTTCCTTGAGCAAAATAGTTTATCCACACTTGTTCAGAGTTGAAAGTCTTACTCTGCTTACCAGCCTATCTGACTTTGGTATTAACTAAAGAAAATAGGATACATATAAACAGAGATAGAACCCTATAGAGGCTTCCGATATGAAAGTAGGTCAAATGGCAGTGTCGATATGTATCCTTTTTTCCTTCTGAGCATAACTCTTGCAAAAATCACTCTACCGGATAATCCCTGCTTTATGCACTTCTACCTATTTGGAAACGAGTTGCGTCCTCAAGTGAATATGCTATAGAGACCAAGTTTCGACAGGCATAACTATTGCAAATATCAATGAACCGGAAAATCGCCGCTTCATGCACATCTACACATTATAGTTATGACATTGACCAAGTTTTGAAAAGATACGGTCAAAAACGTAGGAGGAGTTGCGTTCACAAGCCGCAATATCAATCAGCTACAGAGACTAAGTTACAAGGGACATAAATCTTGCAAAAATCAATGAACCGGAAAATCGCCGCTTCATGCACATCTACCCATTATAGTCATGACATTGACTAAGTTTTGAAAATATTCGGTCAGAAACATAGGAGTTGCGTTCACAAGGCTGCAATATCAATCAGCTACAGAGACTAAGTTACAAGGGACATAAATCTTGCAAATATCAATGAACCGGAAAATCGCCGCTTCATGCACATCTACACATTATAGTTATGACATTGACCAAGTTTTGAAAAGATACGGTCAGAAACGTAGGAGGAGTTGCGTTCACAAGAAATGGACGTACAGACGGAGAAGATGACGCCAATATGCGGGGTATAAAAAGGTTACGAGATCTGGTTAAAAGTAACAGTAAATCTGAAACAATTCCAATACTGAAATCAACATGTATCGACGGCTCCGAAAATATAAGCTTTTCGGACAAGGAGAATCTCCAACGTAGATGATAGAGGGTCAACACTACCAGCACCAAACAAACGGACAACTACATCAATTGTCACTATTACTATCACACAGGACGATGTTGAAGACAAGATTGCATCTCTAGGTGTTAATAAAGCTGAAGGGCCAGACTTAATAAGCCATATAATTTTAAGACTAAGAGATCAATCTCGAAACCTTCATTTATTTTTATTTTATAAGTCTATTCGTGGGGAATCGTTTCCACGCAACTGGAAACATGCACTTGTTATCCCCCGTTACATATAAGGCGACTCGTCTTGTGTAAGTAATTACAGACTAATTTCTCTGCTAATTCACCTGATTCTAAACTAAACCCGTGTATGGTCTTCTATGATATTTCTAAAGCATTTGGCCGTGTCTGGCACAAAGGTAGTCTGTACAAATTGTAACAACACGGCTTTAATGGTAAATATCATAATTAAAAATACTGTCTTTCTAAAGTGTTGAGAGTGTGTGAGAGAGACAGACAGAGAGAGTAGTTTGTAGATGTTTTGTGTTAATGTGTACATAATGTATGTGTATAAGTGTAGTATTGTTATATATTACATAATCTTTTTTCCACTATATATGAACATCTATATAAATATTAACTTGTTATTAACTGTTTTGTACACTGACATATATATTCATGTTTTACTTAATACGTTTGTTTCAATCATTTTTCATCATAACCATTGTAATGTCACTGTCAATAACTAATTGTATTATATGTCATATTAAGTTTGGAGAAATTCATTTTAGATGGGAAAGGAGTTACACCGGAACTATGTGTAAACATCCTACGTTTCCCCACTCAAATAATGCCATGAAAGCTATGATGAGCTTTTAAAAATCAATGTGACATGGCACCAAGCCTAGCGTGTTAGATGAATTGACTGATGAGGACATTGATAGGTTATTTTAATGTGGACAACAGTTAAGTACGGGAAGACCCTAACAAATTGTTAACCTCCTTCACCTTCACATATTCTCTGGTGATGGACATGGGAGAAGGAAGAGAATAACGCCAGCTAATGTGGGGGAGATATCCAACTGTGCATTGATGAAGACGGGGATAACTATCTTCAGGACACAAGGGAAAATCAAACCAAATCAAGAATCGGCGTAAATCCCAAAAATACAAGAAAGTTCAAGCCAACTCGTTTAACAACAAGATTCAAATAGACGCCCAATTTTAGCATATGACAAAATAAAGTCAAATAGGCCACACGATATATTAACATCAGACAGCCCATTTTTTCTGTCAATAAACCATTCCTTTCCCAGTAAGCTTTTATGTTCAAAAACTGTGCTGTGTATAAACCATATCTATTGTTTAGTGAAAATTGTCATCACATGAAAGAGATTACTCACAATCACAGTGTGAGAGGGCATCTTTTACAAAAATGTACAATAATTTCTTCAAGTATAATATGACATAAGGGTTTGCTCAGCAGTGATGAGGCTGATGATACCAAATTAGTACCATTAACCAGTTTTCTCCTCCATGTCCTTATAATGTGAAGAAAAAATATTTACAAGCTGTGAAGTCCAGGATAACAAGGCTATGGAAATAAAAGTATCTTGGCTTATTAAAGAAATTGATTAAAGGTAAATGCCCACTTCACTAGTCCATTTAAAACACAAGATTCTGCATCTTAGTCATTTTTCACAACATATGTCATAATCATGTACGAAGTCTCCAATAATGATACGAATCCGACATTGCTACAGTGTTTAAAACGCATTTGGATATTTTCTTTTGGACAGACGTGCAGGCTTGCATTATTTATTCTAAATATGTGACTTCTAATATATAGAGAATAACTAACTGCATGTTTTTGATATAGAATTTATGTCACAAGGGAAGAAAGGGGTAATTTGGTTAAAATCACGAAACCGTAGGTTGAGTGATTTTACACCAAATTACCCCTTTGTTCCCGAGTGACATAAATTCGATATCAAAAACATGCAGTTAGTTATTCTATTTATTATATATCTGGAATAAATCTCCCCTTTATTTTAAAGAAACATAAAAAAAAAATGACTTGGCCTTAGGCGTATGAATGTTACGTAACCAAATACTGCTGCTTCTATTTGGCGCCAAATGACTAGCGTTATGACGTCAAAACCGCTGACGTGACGTCATTTTCCTAGTATTCGGTCTCAGTTTTTTTTAAATTCCTAGTATTAAACCCACTTTAAATTCCAAAGATGTTCCAAATCTAAAAAAAGGAGTTCCGGCAAAAATGATATCATCACTAGTTAGTTATCATTTTTTTAAAAATTGATATTGATTTTATGTCACTTAAATTTCAATGCAAAATTTGGATAGGTATGTAATAAATTTCATTAATGATTGTATAAAACCGCTAAATCTATGTCTTTGTAATAAAGCTTAAGCTTCATCAAAATCATAAGTAGCTTGTCTTCAATAGTGAAACAACTGAATTTCCCACCAGCAAATTAATTAAATGGCAACAGCCCTTGAAAAGTATCTGATGGGAATAATGCATACAGCAGCATCTATAATTAAAAATATATTGCTTTTATATGAGGAAGTATAAGTGATATGTGCTTACAATTCATGATTTTAGAAACATGTAAAATGCCCCGTATCAAGACATCAATAATTAGTCAATATGAAAAGGCCAAAGTTGTGAAGCACATCAAATCGCCGCAAACTTAGGCTATGGAGATACCAGACATGAGTTATGCGACGTTGAATCAGATTATGCCTCATTAGAAAAAAGGCTAGCTGATGAGCAGTTAACGCCGAATTGGTTCCGACGTTTCCAAGAGGTGGCCGGAACTTAAACCACGGTCACTGGAAATTGCCAGAGCTAAATCAACATCGTCATCCGTATTAACCAGTTATTTCTATAGTTAAAACAAGTTATAGGGAAATATGACCTACTGGCAAACCACATTACGTTTTCAATGTAGACGTAAAGGGTATTACACTAAACCACTGTCCACCATATGTTGTCGCAGGGGTGTATTTTCATCCCGATTCTTTTAAACCAGGGAAATCACAAACAACCACTATTTGTGTAAGTGCTGGACAGACCATTCTCCAATGTTATGTCATTGCTTGGAAAATACATTTGTCTGATTGTTTGATAATAATGATAAAAATAATATCTTTATTTTGTTAAGATAATATTTAGGACATATACAGACAATTTAACAATGGTTCTACATATCTTATTTTCATATTAATAATATTACAACACACACAAACATTACATTTAAACAAATTGCAAATTTAAATGAAAGAGAATGGCTTTAAATACAAATATGATTAATTTTCAATCATGTAAAGACAGACACTCCAAATACTTGAAACACAATACTTAACATAATAACGGCAAGTAATCAAGATATTGTTAGTATTGAACCTTTTCCAGAAGGTATTTCTTATAATTTCGTTTGAATGAAACAATAGGCGTTGAATGATTACTATGTGATGGAATGCTATTCCAGACTTAAAGATCCGTTTTACTCGACTTGTGAGTATTATTCTAGCGGCCCTTCTCTGAATTGAAGGTATCTTATTCCTGTATGTATAAATTACATGTCCCCAGACAACTCATCCATAATCAAACACTTGGAGTAAATAGGAGTTATAATATAGGAATTTCATTTTGTCATTAAGTTAGTATATAATATTTTTCAATAGTGCTATTTTAGGGTTTAATTGTTTGCATACAAAATCAATTTAACTTATTATCTACATAAACTTAATGATAAAAACCAAGCATTTTTTTTAATAGAAACATTACTCAGTGGTTGACTGTTGACTATTAACTGAAGGGGGCTCAATGATGTCAGTATATATGATGATGCAATAGTCATGTAAGTTGACTTTGATGGTTTAAGGGAAATGTTGTTTACTTTGCACCACTCCATGATATAGTTTCTTTTTGTAGCTTGTCTTGTTCATCACATTACTGAACTCCGGAAGCGTACAAAGTTGAACCATCTGCGTATAAGTTTATGTTGACATCACGGCCTTTTAAAGAAATGTCATTTATGTAGAGCAACAACAATACAGACCTAAATTTGACCCCTGAGGAACTCCTGATGTACCTGGTAGTACAGGTGGCGATATATTAACCATTTTAACTGATTGGGTTCTGTTAAAAAGGTATGATTGGATTTTTCTTTTTTTAATGTTTCAGAAAATAGTGCCGAGTCCCGGTAGGTCAGTCGGTAACGACGCGGGCTGTCAATCCAGGGGTTGTGAATTCGAATCCCGGCTCGGCCAACTTTCTTTGCGACGTTTGACAAAATTCATTGCGACAAGCGTCTTTCACCAAGGTCCTAAGTCTATGTGGAAAAGCAGCCAGTTGCTTGGGAAGATTGTTTTTTAGAGTACTGGTGTGAGAAAACCAGGAATCACATGAGTAGGTGAGCTGGCCGCCGTGATATAACAGAAATTGTTTAAAATGGCGTTAAACCCCAATCCATCAATAAATCAATTCAGAAACGTGATAAAGTTTGAGTTTATGTAAGGGAATCCAGTGGTCCACCAAAGCAGAAGCTTTTCTTAGATCCAGACTCACAGTGCCTACTAACAATCCTTCATTTACATCTTTTAACCATGTGTCAATAAGTCGAATATGTCTGGAATATTTGTGAAAGTGTTGGTAATATAGATATTGGGCGGTAGTTGCTAGGGTCGTCCTAATTTCCAGATTTACAGACAGGTATAATAACCTTAATGCTTTTAAAAACGTCAGAAAATGTGCCTGTTGCAATAATGTTATGTATAATCGATGCTATGCAGGGTGTTATGAATTAACCACAATGTTTAAAAATTAATCTACCTATAATGTTTCTGCTTTCAAGTGTCGTTATGAATTCAATATCAAATTGGTGGTACTTTAAGTGAGTATTCAGGTTTTGCTTAAGATAATCTAAGTTTGTATTCTCAAAAATCAGTCTTAGATATTAAATTTGAAATGTTAACAAAATGTTTATTTAATTCATCAATGATATTTTGCTTTCCTTGAATTGTATTATTATCTCTGATGATTTGGTGCGTTATTACTAGGTTATTTGCTTAATTAAGATGTTAAACGTCTTTCATGTGTTTCCATATGTTTTTTGAGTCTTTATTTTCACTGATTGCTTTATTAAAGAAATATTTTTTGCTGCTTTTAATCATTGGTGATATTTTGTTTCTTATTATTTTATATTGGCCAAAATTGCCATTTTTGTGATTGATGTTTCACTTATGATTTAGTGATTGGTTTTCCTCTGTGAACCAGTGCTCAGGATCAGGGCTCACCCAGCTCTACAGAGGACCATGTCTCAGAAACCATGGAGCAGGAGACTGGAAGCTCAGGTAAAATGGCCGCCTTGAATTTAATTTGACACATGAAATCTCAAATTTGTCTTGCCCGATTGATTAAAAATTGAACAGGCTGATGCAAAATGGTCCATGGACCTGTGCTATCAATTTTCTGAGACTTATTAAGTTTTGAATATTGTGAACTTATAAAGTGTTGTTATTTTCTTTACAATTTTCACCGAACTGTGGCAATTGATAGAGGCTCAGGGTAGTGATTTTTCACAATGTTGTTATTTTTATTGCAGATTATTTGAAGCGAGACTTCTTTGCCTGGGAATAATTTGTTCTTGCCAACAAGTATTCTGCACTGCATCTGGCGTATGCAGCCATGTACTCTGAATGAATAAGAACAAATCTTGCACTTTTTACAAAGTAGCTTCTATAGAGCCTCAATGAAATATCGGATATGAATATGAATGAAGTGTCGAGTTGAGATCTTTGGGGCAGAAGAAGAAATCACTTATTATGTCACAATTGACAATTTTCCGAAAAGTCTTGTGTTGTAAATGCCTTCCAAATGTGTCTGCATGTTGGGTGAAAAACTATTTTTTTTAACAAAAATCAACCATTTTCTAAAACACACTAATTTCTCCGAATTCTTGAGGATGTTTAAATACATTTCCATAACATTTGAGTTCAATGCTATATTCAACAGTTTTTCATGTCTATCAAAGCAGCAAGTTTACTTCCATCATGTGGTTTTTTTGCCTGCAGTTACTCGACTGTCAACAGCAAAATAGTAAAGGTATACACCCAATGAAGTTTTAATTATACAAGAAGACGTCATTAAATATCGTTACTTTTGGAGGAAAAAATTCAGTGATGTTCTGACCAAGCGAAAGGTGCAGATATGCTGGGAATGCATTGCGGAGAGGGTTAATGCAGCCGATCTGCACTGTGATTGACGCAACGGAGAAGTTGCGCTCTCTCAAGAAAAATGGAAAGAGATTTTTAAGAGAGGAAGAGGGAGACCAGCCTGTCAGTGTCCTCGCAGAGGATCATTGATGAGTACCAGGGTTCTGCCTGTTTGTGCATCATCTTAAGAAAGTAGCGGTTATCAAACTTAATAATACGACCACACTTACAACGCCTAATGATAATACTATAATCGGTCAAAGTAAACTATAGGGGTATCTACATCCCGATTTTTAATCACAAGCTACAGGAAGAATCAAGACAAGTTATGGAATTACGATACAAAATGGCATTACAAAGTCGTATTTGTCCACTGTCCAATGTGTTTCACAATCACTGTTTAAACTATCGCTTGACCTACTATTTCCAAGGGTTGAATACTTGTGAAACGTAAGATAAGTAATGGAAATCCATGTTTAAAACGCGTTTCTACAAGTATGTATCCAAATAAATATGTAAAGTTTTTTAAAACTTCTATTATATATCAATATGTGCTCAAACTTATATGTTATATTTGCCCTTTACATAAATCCCATTCATTATTAGCGAGTTCATGGATAATTCAAATAAATCCATATTAACGTGACTAATTAACTAATCAGGTTTCATCTAATTTCATATAATATAAGGTACACTGTTATTGCATCCAGAAATAATTCCATATATTCCCCTTTCCTTTCTTCTGATTTACCCCTCATCCCATACCAATCGGCCAATCGCTATGCCCCCAAAGTGCATCATGTGTGTATATTATAACTGTATATTATAACTGTCAAGGACAAATTTAATTTGAGTCCCTTCTTTAGTAGATCTACCAAAATGTAATTATGTTTATAAAAAATAATTTTAGCAGAAAGCAGAAAAGTCGTGAGACCTATATGTATTTATGAGTGTTTCATAATTTCTGAACACTTTTTTTATAGTAGTCCCTGAAAATTTAGTTGAAAACACTATTGCAGATTCATACCCGATTTACATTCAGGATTTGGCATCAGGGGATAACACCCATTTAGCTAAATGTCCATACACTTTTTTGTCCTAGTTAGGCATTGTCATTCTCCGAACCAATTGAGGTCAACATAATATAAAGTTCGGGAACTCACTCCTATAAACGAGTTAACGCCCGAAAAAAATAATCTATGTAATAATATTTAAGTCCGTTTCACTTATTAAAATTGTATTTTTTGCAATTTAATATTAAAAAATGAAGAATAAATTCTCACAATTTAATATCAATACAAACATAAATGCATTGTCACAAAAGCTGAATTTGCTCAAAACGAGCAGTTTCGTCTCCTTGAATGTGTATATTTACTTTATACCTTGCTTAGAACACTAATTATATATGAAAATATTGATGCAGCAGCCTCGAAGAACGGATTGAAGAAACATGGAAAACCTTCGGATGAAACTGCTTATTTTGATTTCAAGATAGATTGGCTTATATTAAATGACAAAACGTGTAAATTCTTCAGTTGAGACCAGCAACAACCAGTGACATAATGGAACTACAGAGAGCTTATTTTGAAAAAGAGTTGGTGCTGCAAGACAAGAAAAATGCATATTTAGAGGCGAAGGCCGAAATAGTTAAGAAACAGAAAACATTCTTCAATGCATTGACAAATTATTTTGAAGGAAAAACGAACTGTTTGGCTGAAGAATGAGATTTCTTTTATTTACAATTTGGAAATTTCTATTGAGTGTTGTTATTTTCTTTACAATTTTCACCAAACTGTGGCAGTAGATAGAGACAGTGCTATTTTCTTTGCAGATCATTCTTTGCCGGAGAGGAAAATCGATATATAGTATCCAAGTTGGTTAGTTATGCAAATTTAAGTTAAATCACTAGTTCAAAAACGTTATCTAAGTGGATATCCAGATTGGAAAAACTTATCCACCCTGTATGAATTTTATCCCAATCCGATAATGCAATATTGTTAACAAAAACAATGGACGCCTGTATTAACTCGTCTGTCAACAGCAAAATGGTACAGAAAGTATTTTAATTATACAAGAAAACTTTCAGAATATTCAGTGATGTTCTGACCAAGCGAACGGTGCAGATATGCTGGGAATGCATTACGGAGAGGGTTAATACAGCCGGTCTGCACAACCGGACTATGATTGACGTATTAGAGAAGTGGCGCTCTCTAAAGAACAATGCAAAGAGATATTTTTCTGAGAGGAAGAACGGCTTGTCAGTGTCCTCGCAGAGGATCATTGATGAGTACCAGGGTTCTGCCTGCTTCTGCATCATCTTAAAAAGTATCGGTTATGAAACTTAATAATACGACCACACTGATACAAATTGCAATCTGGATTTACTTTATGGTTGCTGTTTTCAAAATGAAGTGGTGGTGCAGTGCACTACTATCATACAAGAGCGTACTAAATTGTTATACATTTCTGAGTGATCAACTGACATTAATTCACAAGGTTTAAATCTTAACATTTCTTTGGATTCGTCCTACATTGTATTAAATTAAATCTTTGCTGTGATTCATAGTTCAGCTGTTTTTTCTTGCATAAGGCTTAAAACTTATGAATAGCTATCATGTATTTGTTATGGTCATTATCAACATTAGATTTTCAAAACTCGGGTAGAAATTTGTATTTGTCATACTTACGCTCTTCACATTGATTATCCCACCACCAAGGTGGTTGATTGTTTACTTTGCTAGTAAAGACATGCATGTATTGAGCTGATCTACGATAGAGGGAGATAATACAATTTACTGCTTCACCAATTACTACTCATTAGATCAAGAATATAGTTTTCGTTGTTTCTTATTAGCTCCCTTGAAAACGAATCATAAACATGACCGGAGTAGTTCTTACGCCAATGTAGCTTTCTAAAGTGTAAAGTGGTCCGACATATATGTTGATCATTTAATGAAATTTCGTTTTCAATAAAGAGAGGTTACATATTAAAGGGTAAGGATCAGTAATCCCGTTCTCCAATCGTGAAGTATGAAACATATTTGAACATATCTGTTCGTTTTGAAATAATCTACAACACTTCTACCATCATTTGAAAGACATGCATAATGAAAATGGTACAGGAATTGATACATATTGAGACATATTATGATGCTTTTGAAGTACATTTCTGTATATACCCGGTACTAAAAATTAACATACACATGTAATGTCTAATAATCTTCTAAATCTTCCGAGTGTTACTTTTGAAATGTGGTATATTATGCTTAAATTATAACCTTCGGAGCTTTTAAGGTAAATAGTAGACCACCAGGTCTCGATATTATTATTTCTAAATGCAAAGCACAAGCGTTTAATAATTTTTAACGACTTAACAGGATCGATACAACCATTTCATAAAATTTTACATTTTTTGACACTAGTATTTGAAAGGCTTAATTGGCACAGTTTTGCATTTATTACGTATCGTTTAATGTCAAGCCTTGAACATGTAGCTTACATTTCACATTGTAAATGTAAGAATATTCGATATTTGCACACTTGTAATGTTGAACGAGTGGTTTATATTCTCCTTTGCAGGTAATCTCCAAGTGATACAGAATCATATGATTCTGATTCTACAGTAGACCTAAGGGATACATGCGTGTGCGTTGAAAGTGGCTTACAGACTGATATAACTCCTATTAACTCTATCAGAAATGACTATTTATTTGGAAAAACTAACATTCCATGTTTGAAAGCATGTTTTAATTTATTTTGGGACAATCGACACGCCACAAAAAGTTCAGTCATATATACGACAGTGAAATGAAAACCGTTGAACGAGAAACCCTTTTTTCAGTAATGTTTGTTGAGAATATAGTGTCTGAAACCATTCATTGTGATATTAATGAACAAAGATATGTGGTTTTATGAAAACTATAAAAAATTAAATCCTGATGTGCTTATTGTGAAGTCATTTGCTGATTAAAACATGTTTTAAAACAAACTACCGCGGAAATGTTCATAGTTTTTCAAAGGCAGTAAAAACTAGAAAAGTGAACCTTGCTGCAGAGGAACTTATTCAACATGTAAAATTATTGATAGTTAGAGGTCAAACCTTACCTGCTTCCTAATGCTAATGAAAATATTATCATCGCGGGGGAAGGGAGAAGAGCAGGCCTTCATAGGAAATGAGGAGAAAGTGTGGTATACTGGCCATGTCCTATCGCAAGTATGTAATGCAAGCCATAGTACTTTTATAGATATATTAATAAAACAAAATTCTAACAGTATTGGGTGTAGAATGCATTCTCGTGACTTGTTATTTCTAATTATCCCCCGCCTGATTTCAGGGAGGGGGATATTGAAATGGCGTTGTCCGTCCGTCCGTCCGTGTGTGCGTCCGTTCGTCACGTCCGTCCGCACCCATTTCTCAGTAACTAGCTGGAAGAATTTCATGAAACTTTAAATAAATATGAACCAGCATGGGATGATGCCCGTCCATTGTTTTTTTTGGATTGGTGAATTTTCCTTAGAGTTATTGCCCTTGATATATTGAAAAATCCACGTCCGCAGCCATTTCTCAGTAACTAGCTTGTAGAATTTCATGAAACTTGAAATAAATATGAACCAACATACTGGGATGATGCCCGTCCATTGGTTTTTTTTTGGATTGGTCAGTTATTGCCGTTGATTTAAGGAAAAAAAGAGGTAGAATTTTTTAAAATTGAAATGATTACGAACCAGCATACTGATTACTGTGATGATGGCCATCAATTTTGCTTGGACCAATTTTCTCAACTATGGAGTAGGAATACATTTGACAGTCTATGGAAAAGGAACTTCAAAAGGTAAACAACATTGTTTAACAAAACGTTATTTTGTTGTGGGCAAATGAGCACCTCAGGGACACTAACCATATAATAATACCACTTCTTATTGTACAATTAAGACTTATAAAAAAACCAGTGGGTTAATTAGTGTAAGTGTCTCTGATGACAGTGTATCTAGCTTGGCTTTTTCTAGTCCTCATATCATAATCAATATAAAACATGTTGTTTCAAGTGCATACCTACTTTTCTTTTGGCCTTTTCTCCATTTGAAACACACATAATATATAATCATTCTTATCACTTCATCTTGCTGCTAGCTGCACTGTCACATGACCTACCTCCTCGGGCATGCCTTAATGTATTTTTAATTGATAAAAAGCTATGATTTACATTTGCATCAAATTGTATGAACAATTACACCACTTTGATATCATTTTCCTTATCCGAGGTGAAGGGATCGTATAAAAAGATAAAGATACTATTAAGGCATGTGTGGTGTGCTCGGAAACATCACCATATATATATCACATACACTTAAGTAGTGCTAGTGTTATTTCACAAATTTATCAACGTATTGCATGGATATTGTATCTCCAATAATATCTTCCTTTTCTTCTTAATAACCTATACTTAACTTACATCTTTGCTGTTGTAGTGTGAATATATGTGGTGATGGCTAAACGGTCATGGTTTGCTGTTGTAACATGTCCTGGTAAAACTGTGTGCATGTTACCCGATGGTATCTGGGTGTTAACCTCTACTTACAGATTATTAACATAATGGATCCTGCTACACCATCATCGTCCCAGTTAAGTGCCTGTTCACCATTGAGTCCAATGACGACTCCAACCAAAACAAATAAAATTACACTGGATGAAGTGATGACGCAACTGGAGACTTTTACAAATAACAATGATACTCACCTCAGGGCTGCCATGTTTTCAATTACAGTTGGAGACAAGCAAGTTGCCATGGAAACTTTATCTAAGGCAAATCTTAAAGCAAAGGCAACTGTACAGAAGGCTATATTTCACTGGAAGAAAATTAATCAGGACCACTTGAGTACACAACAAACACTGAATAAGGAAAGAAGGTCCTCTAGTGATCTGAAACTAGAAAGGCAAGATCTCAGGCGCAAATTGAATACAGCAATACGAGAAAAATGTAAAAAGAGACTTACTGCCGCTGTCGGGGAGATCATTGATGATGACGACGACGATGATGACTTCAAAATAGATGATACTACCCAACAGAAGCAGGGCAGATTTGAAGATTCCACTTCAAAAGAAAGGGAACCAGCTCCAAAGAAAAGAGCCCTTGGGGGAAAAGCTGTCGCTTTGAAAAACAGTGCTTCTTATTCCTGGGACCCTCCACCAGTCGTCCGCATTTTCCGCCTCCTCTCCTTGCTCCTTTTTTTGGGGGTAGAACTCTGAAGAAAATATAAAGATTTTGAAAAAGTGATAATTGAGATTCCTTAAAAGCATCTGAAAAATGTGAATACAAGTATTGAACAAGTGGAACTTGTGTTATAAATTATTAAACAACTGATTAACAAGAAATCTGCAGAAGCTTCTGCAGCAGACAACTTTTAAAAACATTATGGCAAAAGAAGAAATTGCTCAATAGGAGTAATTAATGACTGTCACACATTTTTTAACTCTTTAATAATTAAACTCATTCATGGGAGTTTTTCACATATTTTTATAAATGTTTTCAAAGACGTCTCTTGCAGTCATACTGTATGCGGTAAAGGGTTAAATAGTGTCTGTATTGTTGAATATATTTTATTAAATGTTTATTGGGTAAAATGGCTAGTATATAATTAATGGTATCATCATTAACAAACCTTCAAATCCTTCCACTTTTTTTGTACCTCGTCACTGGTTCTTATATTCGTGGAAGTACTGTTAATTCTGAATCTGAAAGAAATATGTGTATGAAGCATTAAAATGAAATATTCATCAATATATATAATGAAAAAAAATACAAGCATAAAATGTGAGCGTTTAAAGTGCACATGTTTTTGGGAATCTGGCTCATCATCTTCCACTAGTCTCTCTGTTGCAAAATCGTAAAGGTCAGTGGAACTATTTATGATAACATTTTGCCCTATTACAATTGTCAGGAATACAAAATTAAAAAACTTCTTGCTTGACTGTCTTTTTTTATGTTAAACTTCAAAACAGACAGAAGTATTTCTTATTGTGTCACCCTGCGTAGCATGGTAGGCACTTAAGGATTACTTTTTTTGTCCGGCGTCTGTCTGTCTGTCCGTCACACCTTTTTCGTCACTTTCAATGAGCAGGTGCAGGTTACACACGTGCTCCGCGGAGCACTCCATTCTAGTTTAAAATTGAAAATCACTTATATGGGCCCTAAAATAGTAAGTGCCTTCCTGCAAATGTCATGGGGGTGGGGGCATCTATGTTTTAATGGAATAGCAAAAATAATAACAAAAAAAAGTGCCTTCTCACCCATCCCAAAGAATACATGATAGAGCCAATAGCAAATTATTCTTTCATTATGTACATTGTCATTATTCAAATGTAACAGAACCAAAACAGTCATGCAAGAATAATAACTGCATTAACAAAAATGAAAAATAACAAAAGTGTGGACAAAATTCATACATCATGTACAAATTGTTAAAAAAAAGTCAATTTAAAAAGGAATATTTACTAACTATATGTTATTGTAACTATTTACATTTACGTGAGAGTTCCGAAATAGAAAATGTGTCTGTAAGCCACACATATATGTCCAGCAGATAGTTCATATGGACACATTAAAACAATAACTGCAGTCAACTATCAACCAATGACCTACAATGTATAATTGTCCATGAAAAGTATTTCAAACAATTACATTTTCGAAATTAAATCATAGCAAACCTGTTCCCCTTAAAGTATGGAAAGAGAAGAGGCTGCAATGTAAAAAATTAAAACCTTATTCGGCATTCCCTTTAACCAGAACCCATATTTATACCAACAATGAAAATCCTGTCATTATCAACAAAACAGCTTTTCGTTTTAGTTATTAAAATAATATTCAATGGATCTTAAGGTAAAAAAAAAGGATATTCAAAATATTGGATTGTGTTGGAGCATACAAACTGAATAATAAACAGCTATGCCCAGTAGAGCTAATAAGAAATAACAATTACACCTGAAAGCAGAGGCTCACAGTTTTGTTAGAGATTTGAAAGACTCCAAATTTGATCGATAACATTGAAAAAAGGAACAAAAGTATCCTTTTTAATGTTCATACTTCTTAGCATCAAGAATTGTTTAAAGATCCATTATCATCAATGTTTTAAAAACAAGATGTGTTTGTGAAACACTGATGCCCCCGAATGGCAACATCTAGGTCAAAGGTCGCAAGGTCAAAAATGTTGGTACTGACAGAAAGGTCATGTCACAAGGAATACACATGTGAAATATGGTAGCTGTACCTGTTATGGTTCAAAAGTAGTGGTCAAGGTTAAAGTTTTTTTCGAGAATGGCAACATCTAGGTCAAAGGTCAAGGTCGCAAGGTCAAAAATTGTGATACTGACAGAAAGGTCATGTCACAAGAAATACACATGTGAAATATGGTAGCCTTACCTGTTATGGTTCAAAAGAAGTTGTCAAGGTTAAAGTTTTTTTCGAGAATGGCAACATCTAGGTCAAAGGTCAAGGTCAAAAATGTTGGTACTGACAGAAAGTTCATGTCACAAGGAATACACATGTGAAATATGGTAGCCGTACCTGTTATGGCTCAAAAGTAGTGGTCAAGGCAGACAGACAGACAGACAAGCCAAAAACTAGATGCCCACCGAATCGGTGATTCCGGGGGCATAAAAATCAGTGAATAGGGTAAAATTCATTTTTCCTTACCACCCTCATATGTTTTCATGTTGCTTTCATGGGCCATTTTGATGTGTTTATGTCACGTCATCAGCACGTCATCATGGTCATCAGCACATGTGAGACGCTTCAGCGAATGCTAAAAATAAGAATGCAAAAGTGAATGAATTGTTGGATGGGATTTCTTTTTTACTATTTTGCAGTGTGAAAAAAATCTCAACTGGACTGAGGGAAAGTGTGTAATATTGACCAGACGTGGACAATTTGCATTGTACTTTCAAGTTGTTTGGTTGCATGGCCTTGAAATATGCATGTTTGTGAAAGTTGAAAGAAACCATTGGATTAAGAGGCGGAAATGTCAAGCTTTAGATGACAACAAGTCTTATGTGATGCATTTGATGATTCTGTTTTAATTAAAATAACGTTTACTGTCTGACCGAAGAAGTATTTGCCTCTAAAAAGGAAACCTTAAATCAAAACTAAACTGGTTCCTCGTTGAACATTCATATATGACAAGATGAAGAAGCTTATCTCCGCTGGTTTTGATTGGACGTGCATTATCAAAACAAATCTTTTGGATGCTATTGAAAACTTTCTTAAATGTCAAACTTTACATATGATTTGGATTTTTCGATGCAAACGAAGTAAGTTTGATGCAAAATTAACATATTTTTTTAAAAACTACCAACAGTTGGATTAAACTGCTCAGTTTTCCTGTATAAGGAGCTCTTTAAATGAGGGAATGGAAAGTATCACGGGCAGACTTCTGCCGGTTTTGATCCCTATATAATGAGATAGCATGATATTGGAGGAGGTAGTCAAACAATCCCTGATACTATATCAGTACACTTGCAATGACCTGGGTCTTTTTTCCCAATATTAAAAAATTCACCGTCGAGTTTCTAAGTGAAAGTAAACAAAACAATCATCCCCGGTGGGACTCGAAACCACGTCCGGCGCGCTATCCACAGCGCTACGGGGTCACATGCGATTCATAATTGAAAATGAAAGCTTCACATTTTCCCAGTTTTATTTGAATCTAGAGATGATTAATAACAGTTAGCATCATTTATGACGGTAAACAAAATGATTCACACCATACAGGCCTATACATACGCTCAATCTTTCCTTACACAGCCTTTTTTTCCAAGACGTCCTATTCATTATATAAACCTAGATGTATGTTCTGTAGAAATGTAGACCCGCTTACTTTACGCCAATGTAACTGACCATGTTGTACACACCTAAGTTATAGAGACAGTCAAATTATCTACATAGCAGCGTCAAATATAATGCAACATCATTAATCAATATTTGAATTTAAAACAATTAAATTTCGAGAGGTCATGGCATACAGGTTAAATTCAACGGTACTTCTTAAACTCCCTGAAACTCGGCCAGAATTTTAAAGTGTAGCCACGACTCTACTATCAACATTACCAGTCAATAACCACTATTTAGTGTACGTTTTACTGTGTGCCAGCACATAAAACAAGCATCCCCGGTGGAACGCGAACCCACGACCTCCGACGCATTTTTCGATGCGCTACATTTACTAATGAATTCAAATGTTGAAACGAGTGTCCCCAATACTAATTATTATTAGTCGCCCGCGACTTAAATTTTTAATAGGTTTTCGGAAATGACATGGGAGGACGAGTTATTATTAGAAAAAAACAAATATAAATGTCTTGAAAATATTACAATTGCGTTTTTTTAAAAACACTAAGTTATGGCACATGTAAAATGAAATAAATATTCCGATGTTTTAAGTATGTACAGTTTCTTTATTTTGACTCAGTTATGATTTTAGCTCACCTATGCACGAAGTGCAAGGTGAGCTATTGTGATCACATTTTGTCCGGCGTGCGTCCGTCGTCCATCGTCAAT
Organism: Serripes groenlandicus; assembly: GCA_031761405.1. NCBI lineage: Eukaryota > Metazoa > Mollusca > Bivalvia > Cardiida > Cardiidae > Serripes > Serripes groenlandicus. The sequence continues at coordinate 57,807,237 of JASEVX010000001.1, forward strand.
ATTTGGGCTTGTTAACACTCTACGGGCTACAATTTGCATCCAATCTTCATGAAAGTTTATCAGAACGATCATCTCCATTAAATCTTGGTCAAGACTGAAACTTGGCCATATGAGGTCAAAAACTAGGTCACAGGTCAAATTGAAGGGAAATATTGTTAACACTCTGGAGGCCACATTTTCAACTTGAGATTGAAACTTTATCAGAATGTTTGTCTTGATGATATGTAAGTCAAGTTCGAACATTGGTCATGTCGGTCAAAAAGTAGGTCACAAGATCAAATTGAAGGAAAATCTTGTTAACACCCCCGAGGCCACAATTTTTGATTCAGCAGTTTGAAATTTTGTCAGAATGTTTTGATGATATCTTGGCCAAGTTTGAATATGAGCCATGCCGTGTCAAAAACTAAGTCACTAGGTCAAATTAAAGGGAAATTCTGTTAACACTCTAGAGGCCGCATTTCAACTTGAGCCATTTTTTGGCTACAGCTAGAATATTGGTCAGAATGTTTATCTAAATGATATCTAGGCCAAGTTCGAATATGGGTCATGCCGGGTTAAAAACTAGGTCACTAGGCCAAATTGAAGGCAAATCTTGTTAACACTCTGGATACTGCCTTTTTAACTTGAGCATGATGAAACTTTATCAGAATGTTTGCCTTGATAATATGTAAGTCAAGTTCGAACATGGGTCAAAGAGTAGTTCACTAGGTCAAGTTGAAGGAAAATTTGTCAGAATGTTTGTCTTAAAGATATCTAGGTCAAGTTCGAATATTGGGTCAGAAACTAGGTCACTAAGCCAAATTGAAGGAAAATCTTGTTAACTCTGTAAGAGATGCATTTTTTGCTACAGCAGCTTGACATTTAATGAGAATGTTAATCTAAATGATAGCGAATACCTACAGCGTAGATCAATATCCTTTGCAGAGAGCCGTTCTTTAATCACTTACAAATAGTTAATTATAGGTGATTTAAAATGTTTTATTTGGTTCGAAACAAACGAAGAAAAGAACAAACTGAGATAAAACTGGTTTTAATAAAAAAATTACTTTGAATAAAAAACTACAACGCTTCGAAGAAGAATGGGTTTACGAATCTGGTCTTTCGTACAAAACTATTTCGTCCTTGACAATTTTAAATGTGTCATTAGATTCCCTACAGGCATTTTGCTTGCGATCTGCATATTGTTATGCATAATTGACACAAGGGCGCTCATTATAATATAATTTTAAAACATGAGTAGTTTGTTATTTTCATCATTAAAAAGGAAGGAAAGAATTACAATAAATTAACATTTTGTAGGGTTCAGTTTATGTTCGAAATTAAGTTTGAAATTATACAACAATTTCAATGAAATTTAACTCTTTAGCTAATATTATATTTCGAGGGTGGTCTAATTTATATTGGACTACATTTTAACATTTGTCAAATGATGATATAATTAGGATGACAAGAAAATATCATTTTGAGAAAAAACTAATGTCTTCAGAGATCTAACCCTTTTCTCATTGTTTTAAAAGTAGATTGCTGCAAAGGTGTCCAATGTTGACTTTAATAGGGGAAAGGTAAAATGACGTGCTATTGCATGCATATCCTAAATTGTCCCTTTAGTGGTTTAACTGATGATGTGTGGAATTCACAAATCGTATAATTATTCCTTAATGAAAGCACTGTAAGCATACCAAGACTAATGATTGGCAAGATTACTCATTTCCATTACTGTTTATGATCAATAATTAGTTGGCTTTGTGTATGGTCAACCTACCTTAGAATGGAGGTTGATCATACACAATGAAAGGCTTCAATTATATTTCAATGAAGGACATTCACTTCGTTGACAAAAAAAATGCAAGTTATGATACATTTTCATTTGACCCCGCCCCTAATGTTCTAATATGCCCCTCAGTTGACAACTTGTTTTGTTCAACTACTATAATGTAAGTGTTATGCATCACTGCATTATGGATTTCCGGCGACATTGATGCGTTGCATCAACTCTCTTGTCATAATTAGTAAAAACAATTATAAGCCGCATCATACGCAATTGAACCAATACTGTCCTAATTCATCAACTTAACACACGCTATCTCAGCACAAACCATAGACAATTTATAAAAAGGTCATCGAGTGTTACAGCAATAATGCCAGGAAAAATACCTTCACAGGTTTGCCTTAGACATGAGCCAGCGATGTCATGCCGGGCTTCAAGCCTGAAAGCGAGAGTGAGAAAGTATTAATGAAAACAAACTATCCAATGTAGCCTCGAAGATGACATAGTAAATCTAACCAGGCTTAATACTGAGTCACAGAAAATTAAGGGAACACATATAGCTATTAAACGTCCTTTACCAATTTTTTTTCAAGGAATTTCGAGTCACGTGTACACATCGCGCTATACCCATCAATAATGGCCCCGAAAATTCCGTGTGCAAACTGTTCTGCTGCTGGGTGTCCTATTCCTCCAGGAAGTAATGCTGACCGTCAACTAGGATCTCTTCGAGAATACTCTGAAATGAAAAAGAGGTCAAAGTACATGGCATTCAAAATGAAGCGCAGACTACGACGATAACGGTTATTCAATGTGTATGAAAAGCATCAGGAGCAGAGGAATTATGTAACAGATTAATGGACAGGGAATTTAAGGAAAACACGGACAAAGACCAAACATGTGCCACACTCTCGACGAATCGGTGACAATACAGAACATGACGCATAAACACGTACAACAATGAACCTGAGAAGAAGCAGAATAACAAAAACAAATTTACATTTAGCCAAAGAGGCAGGCGGGCGCCTCCCCGTTTTTACATGGTGCGGCTCAATAGTAAGCTGACTTTCTCTTATACATAGCTTATTTCAGAGGTGACTGACGTCGATGGTATTTCCATGCCTGTCAACCTCTGCCAATTCAGATTCATTGCTCAGCATCATCACCAGCCGCTAAACCCGGCTCTGTGTACAATTCCCACTAGGCCAAGTCACCTTTGTGACAGGATAGCCTTCCCTGTCAGTCATCCAAACCACTCCAGACATTCCGGTCTTACCTCTGGTGTCATCGAAAGTTTTTCAAAATAATGCTGTGTTTACATGGTGAGGCTCAATAGTAAGATGACTTTCTCTTATACATAACTTATCTCAGAGGTGACTGACGTCCAAGATATTCCCATGCATGTCAACCTCTGCCAGTTCAGATCCGTTGCTCAGCATCATTACCAGCCGCTAAACCCGGCTCTATGTACATTCCCAATAGGCCAAGTCACCTTTTCGACAGGATAACCTTCCCTGTCAGTCATCCAAACCACTCCAGACATTCCGGTCTTACCTCTAGTGTCCTCGAAGAGTTTTTCAATAGAATGCTGTGTTTACATGGTGAGGCTCAATAGTAAGACAACTTTCTCTTATACATAACTTATCTCATAAGTGACTGACGTCCAAGGTATACCAATGCCTGTCACTCTTCCAGTTCAGATCCGTTGCTCAGCATCATCCCCAGCCGTTAAACCCGCCTCTGTGTACAATTCCCACTAGGCCAAGTCACCTTTTTGACAGCATAGCCTTCCCTGTCAGTCATCCAAACCACTCCAGACATTCAGGTCTTACCTCTAGTGTCCTCGAGAGTTTTTCAATTGAATGCTGTGTTTACATGGTGAGGCTCAATAGTAAGATGACATTCTCTTATACATAACTTATCTCAGAGGTGACTGACGTCCTAGGTATTCCCATGCCTGTCAACCTCTGCCAGTTCAGATCCGTTGATCAGCATCATCACCAGCCGCTAAACCCGGCTCTGTGTACATTCCCACTAGGCCAAGTCACCTTTTTGACAGGATAGCCTTCCCTGTTAAGTCATCCAAACCACTCCAGGCATTCTGGTCTTACCTCTGGTGTCCTCGAGAGTTTTTCAATAGAATGCTGAACCTTTATAACAAATTTAGGCGGATATTACATTAGGGCCGTGGTCAATGAGCATTCGCTGAAAATTTAATATGTTTATGATCAGTACAACGGATACAAATTATCAAAAAGAGGTCAAAACTACTGAAAATTAAGTCCCGTTTACGTCAAAGGGATCCAATTTATTTAACATAGGCGAGCCTTATAGGTTTTGGGTTCTTTCCAAGCAATACAAAAAGGACACAAACCATTATTAAACTAATGTCTACCATAAAATCACTAAAAACTCAAAGATTAGCCTTCTTTTTTTTTTTAGCTATGACATCAAATCAAATGTCACCCTTATCCCGCACTGAATTTCACTTTAAATTTCAGAAAATACAGGATGTTCTAAAGATTTATTTGGTTGAATAAACATGGAAGTCAGGCGGCATCAGAAAAGGGGCAAAATTACAAATTCTGAAAATTCCATTTTTATGAAAGTGCTTGTCTGATTTTAAGAAAATTGAATAAAAATCTTATTTCAGTGATCTTCTACTTAATTTGTTTAAGCCGTATTGATTGGTTACAAAATCACAGAAACCAGGCGTCATCACAAAAGGGGTAAATTGACTTCACAGGAATGTTCCTTTGTTGGTCGTCTTTCAAAATTGTTCAAAGACTTACGTTATGTGTAGGACTTGCTGCGGCATCAGAACGTGAGAAAAATACCCGGATTTTAAAAATCCTTTTCCTCCATAATCTGCTTGTCCGATTGCAAGATCATTTAGTAGAAATGTTCCTTGAGTAACCCTCTACATAAATTAAAATAAATAAAGCTATACTGATTAGGGCCATCTTATTACCATGTGTAGTCATGTTCGCATATAAAGTATCTAAGGAATTAAGAACAGATTTAGGAACCGAGATATTCATCCTTGAATGTTAACAATAGCCATGTTCAAAATTACAGCACATTCTATCTCTCTCTAGTATTCGCTCAAAATCAGATAGATCAGCTGTTGCAAAGTTGACTGGGTAATTAAAGTTTCATCTGCTTTCTGGACTTGACAGTTTGTGATTCAGAGACCGATTGGAAGAAATTCGATCAAGAGTCGAGCAACACTACCTATTTTTTGACCAGACATATAACCCCTATTTAAACTTAGCCTAGAGATCATCAAGACATAATTATATTCTCCTTAAGTTAAGAATTGGATCCCAGAGTGTAAACAAGATGTTCCTATCATTTGAACAAGCGACCTAGTGTTTGACCTGACATGACCCAAACTCGAAATGTGGCCTAGAAATCAGCAAAACAAACAAACTAAATAAGTTCAACGGAGGTTGGATGAAAAAGTTGCATCTGAAGTGTTAACAAGCAAATTGTTAACGCTGGATAATAGGCGATCAAATAAAATGCTCAGGTGAACTAAAAATGAAAAAGCTATGTCAAATTCACAAATTCTATTCAAGTCATTAATATAAATAGAGATATAAAGAAGTACCGTACATATTTGAAGCACTAGCAAAAACACCAAGCAATGGTATATATACAGAAAACAGAATAATTTATAACAAGTTAGTTTACCAGTAAAACCAATTAATCATCAACCAAAGACACATAACAAATTTTAAAATAAGTTTCTATCAAGTTTGAGATTATCCATCTAAATAAATTTAGGCATTAATTATAAACTTGTGTTACTGTAACTACTAGAGAGCCAACATAATTTCTGAAACTTAGGTGGAGAAAATAAGACAAATATACAGTGAACACGACAGTTCCGGGTCAGTAACCAAATTAACGAATCTTGTCTCTTTGAAAGGAAAGTTGAGACAAACAAAACTACATGAATGTTCAACAAATACTTCCTCCTCACCATGATGTAATTTAACAATTATATAAATGTGTTAAAATGTTTCTTTAGCATCTGCAATTACAAAGTGTAAATTTGAAAGTTTCGGGTCAAACTTGCCATTTCGGTCTCACGTGACAAATGTTTCAATCAAGAGCTGTCACAGGTCTGCCAACTTTGAGAAGTCAATCAATTTCATAGATCTTGTTCAGTGGTAAATAACCTACAAATTCATGTTCAATACATACCTGTACTACTAAAATTATGGCTACATCAGCAATATTCGCTGTGACAGGTAAATAAAAATATTGAGATTTTTCTTTCGCAGGAATTGATGCAGTTAAGGGTTTCGTGATAATGACATCCGTTCTTGAAATGAAAACGTCCGAAATCGAAGTGAAACTAGACAAGCTAATGGATAATATGGCTTAAAAATACAAATGTCGAAACATGGTATCAGTCTCGAATACTAAACATTTGTGTCCAAATGTGACCCGGAATTGTCGTGTTCACTGTATATAAGTATATGCAGAGTTGCTATATGTGGGAAAAGGGTTAACTGTTATTGGTAAACAAAAGGCTAGACAAATTAGCTAGCCAAATTTTGAAAACATGTTGTGGCAAATGTAGAAATTTACCTCGCTTTCACAATATATTCAACTCTATTCATTAATTTTACTTTCATTTATAGAGATTTGCCATATCTTTGATGTTTATAAAGTAAGCTACTGCAGATTTGTTGCATGTGTAAAATAGTTACTTCCTTAACACAAGTTATGGTCCTTAATTTGAATCCCGATCAGGGTCAATGATTTTTCATTTGAATTAAATACAGCACTTACAGGTTTTGATAACAATTAAAAATCACCTTGTTTTCTAATGTATGAAGTCTTTCTTCATATGATGTATCTTTTACAATTGTGTTCAGCTTCATTTCAACATCTTCCAGCAATCGACAGCTTGTCCTCTCCTTCTCACGCTGACTTTTCTTCTCATTTTCCCTTTTTATTTTGCTGCCAGAGCCTAGAAAAAGTTAGTGTTAAGCAATTAATTAAACTTATTTTAAACACTCAGAAAATAGTTACATAAAATGTTGCTGCACTCAAACGCAGGACTCCTACAGGAGGCATTTACTTTTCTCAATACAGGTGTGTCTGAAAAATCTCGGTAAAAGATAACTTAATTTTTAAATAAAGTTGAAAATATTGTGGCCACAATGTTTTCAAAATTAGTCTGCTGTTATTGCGTCAAAATGCGTCTGCAGGTGGGAAAGGTATAGATACAAATGGCGATCATGATTATAATTGGGTGAGGTGCTTAAGGCAGGTGGCTGTTGCATTCAATGTCCACTTATTCGGGTTCAGCTTTATTACACAATAGTGCCATTAGGTGATCGCTCACCTGAGAATGTACTATTAAAGACTAAATAAAAGAAGCCATGTTTTTAACGGATCATATCATCAAAAAGATTCAACAACATGTGTGCCAAATTATTTTCGAAACGGGGCTATACTTCTGTACAAAAAGATTCTTAAAGTTATATAACTATATACCATATAAAGAAAATGAGCTATGCCCCCTCGCGCCTATGTTTTTAAATGTATCGGAATGATTTATTCAGGCAATCCAATTATTTATGTTGTTATGTAAAAAAATCTAAATTGAGTTTTAATAACTCCACTTCCATTGACCAAGCAGAGGGACATTGCTACAAAATTATTTGAAAATCTACTGTCCTGTTTAGTAGGAGAGGATTTTTAAAATGTTCACTATAGCCATCCATATAAAAACAAAACAGCCTTCCCCTGGCGTCTATGTCTTGTGACCTATGTAACCTTGTAAAGGGGCACCTAATATACATTTATACACATTTATTTGAAATTTGCCCAACCAGTTCTGGAGAAGATTTCACGTTTTTTACCAGAATTTAGGAGAGGATGCTTCCTATGAAGTTTCATCCCAATTGATCTAGTGATTACAGATGAGATGTGGTTTGGAGCCAAATCAAAACTTATAATGCATCAGCCATGCATACATATGTTACTTCATCTGTTCCCTGTGATGGTATTTTTTTCCCCCATCTTTATGCACTTTAATTATTTTTGCTTTGGACTCATTATCATCCCTGAAAAAGAAAATGCAATAAATAGGAACTAAAGAGCTCCAGATAACGTGCGTACCTGCGTAAATTACGAATGGAAAATCACCAAATACGCACGTGTTTCAAATTATATGAGTTACAAATACGCATACAGTTTGCAATTTACTCATCCGTTAACGATATCATGCGTATCTTCGTTTTTTAAATCACAAAACAATAATATTTTCTTTCAAAGTTTCTCGGAAAAACCTGGTATATTTTTAGAAGTAAAAGTAATGGTTCCCCTTTTTTTCTACTTAGCTTATTTACGTAAATCGGAAACCAAATTGATCATTGTCATTGAAGCGCCTTTAATTTCAAAATGTATCAAAATTAAAGCGCTTTTGACGCAGATTATTGATGAAAAACATAGTCGTCTCAATTAAAGCTGTGGCTTTTTTCAAACCAACTTCGGCAAAAGAAATCACAGCGGATAAGATCGTTAAAGGTATTCTTGGCGATTTGATTTCGAATGTTGTTGCATCTACTAACAAAAAAAAGCACGACGGTACAAAACTGAATGATAAAACTTTAAAAACTTGGAAATCAAGTTTCCCGTGGTTGACAACTTTCAACGATGACAGTGGTGCGTTAAGGTTAAGGTGCGACGTTTGCACACAATATAACGTTAAATCTGTATGGAATACCGAGGGCACAACAAACGGACAGAAATCGACGGTAGAGAGGCAGGCACGCTGAGTCTGCCCCGCACGCCGAAGGTATGAAAATGAACATTACCCGACTGTGAGGAGATACAGAATGTGACAGTTTGTGATGCAGATGTGTTTTTGATGCGTACAGTTTATTGTGTAATGAAAGAGGAATTACCACTCATAAAAATAAATTCCATTCTTGATTTACAAAGATTAAACAAAGTAGATATGCCATACAGAAACATTAGCTGGACTACAGCAACAGAACTGCAGAATATTATAGCAGGGTTTTGTAAACAAGAGGGCCATGATGGCCTTGGAATCGCTCACCTGATTTTATTGTTTTCACTTTAGCTATATAAGTCCCGCCCCCTGGCGGCCATAGTTTCCGACTAATCAACTTGGCTTAAAGGAATCTGATAGAGGGTCACCCTAGGAACATTTCTACAAAATTGATGACAATCGGCCTGACACTTTTGGAGAAGATTTTTTAAGTTTTCACTATAGCCATATAATGCAAAAAAGCAATAGCCCTGCCAACTGGCGGCCATGTTTTTTGACAACATGGCTTGAAGGAATCTGAAAGTCGGTCACTTAAGGAACATTTCTACAAAAGTTTTTGAAAATCGGCCTGACACTTTCGGAGAAGATTTTTTAATTTTTCACTTTAGCCATATAAGGCAAAATAGCCCCGCCCACCAGGCGGCCATGTTTTTTGACCAATCAAGTTAACTTGGCATGAAGGAATCTGATAGAGGGTCATCTAAGGAGCATTTCTACAAAATATTTTGAAAATCTGCCTACCAGTTTGGGAGAAGAAGATTTTTTAAGTTTTCACTATAGCCATATAAGGCAAAATAGCCCTGCCCACTGGCGGCCATATTTTTCGACCAATCAACATGGCTTGAAGGAATCTGATAGTGGATCACTTAAGGAACTTTTCTACAAAATTATTTGAAAATCGGCCTGACACTTTCGGAGGAGAAGATTTTTTAAGTTTTCACTATAGCCATATAAGGCAAAATAGCCCCGCCCCCCTGGCGGCCATGTTTTTCGACCAATCAATATGGCTTGAAGGAACCTGATATGATAGAGGGTCATCCAAGGAACATTTCTACAAAATTATTTGAAAATAGGCCCGACACTTTCGCAGGAGAAGATTTTTTAAGTTTTCACTATAGCCATAGGCAAAATAACCCCGCCCCCTGGCGGCCATGTTTTTCGACCAATCAACATAGCTTGAAGGATTTTCATAGAGGGTCATCCAAGGAACATTTTTACAAAATTATTTGAAAATCTGCCAACCAGTTTGGGAGAAGAAGAATTTTGAAGTTTTTTTCATTTCGTTGCCATGGAAACCAGAATTCTGCATGGATCCCAAATATTTGATGGAAATCTGGTAAGTTCATTGACAGGAATGCTTTCTGTGAAGTTTCATCCCAATTGACCCACTGGTTACTGAGGAGAAGTTGACGCACGATGGACGACGGATGACGCACGACGGACAAAAGGCGATCACAATAACTCACCTTGAGCAAAGCTCAGGTGAGCTTAAAATAAAGACTGTATTGTATTAACAAACTATATTATAGCAATTTTGACAATTTCAAGGGCCATAATCCAGTCATGCATGGGCGGATCTGGCTGGTTTAAGAAAGGAACCGAGCTCTCATGGATATCTAACTACTGTATCAGTTTGATTCAATATAAAATAAAGAATCGTGTTATCGAGAAACTGTTTACAGACGCACGGACAACGGACGAATCACCACAACAAAAGCCCTTCTGGCCTTTGGCCAGTAGAGCTAAAAAACCACTTGCCATTTGATAATCGTCCTTCAGTTCATCAATTTGCATCACTTGAGCTTTTTCGTCTTTGTGAATGAAGGTCTTGTAGTCTTTTCTAAATTGCAAGAGCTTAGGGGAGCTTTCAAGGTCACATTCCTTAAAGCATTTTATATCCATTTTACCATCTCTTCCCGGTTGCACTTTTGCATTCTTTAACACGAATGCACTTGGTGAAACCTCTGCAGACTTGAACATTTGATGTTTCTCTGGTGTGAAACATATTACTCTCTTACATTCAGTTGTTGATGTATACATTTCTGCAGTGAAGAACCTGCAAGAATATTGAAGGATATGATGGACACTTACATTGTAAAGTTTCACAACAGTGTTAACATGTGCAATTAAGCAGATACCAGATAAGTCCTAAAAACATTCCATCGCTCTGCTATTTTTTTTCAGTTTGGGCAAAGTGACATTTTGAGCAATTTCTTCTTTTGTCACTATGTTTTCAAAAAGCCGTCTGCTGCAGAGGCGTCAGAAAGCGTCTATAGGTGGAAAAGGGTTAATAAAGCTCTTCACTGGGAATTTCGATGCGTCTGCAGAAGGCAGCTTTTGGAAGCATTATGGCAAAAGGAGAAATTGCACATGTTGTCACGATGTTTTCAATTTTATTCAATGTCAATTTTTGCATTTTAGTCATACTGCTGTTAAACATGCCAATACCAGAGTTAAAAAATTAACCAAATTTCTATTACGGAAACGGAATTCATAATTAATTCCAATCCTGCAGTCTACATACATATAACAAAAACAATTTATATTATCCTGACCAACTGTGTCTTCAGAAATGGACCAATCAGCTATTATTACACGGTATGCATGTACACAAGAATAAAAACAATTATAGGGAGGAAACAAATTGTTTTATCAGGAATAAAGCAGTTTGTCATAGACTGAATAATATATCATTGACATAAATCAGTTTTTATAAAGGCTGAGTTTTTGTAACAGTTTAAACATTCCACCATGATATGTTGGAAAATGCTGCGTTTTTGAGGTTAATCAATATGATGTACAATAGTGTAAAGGTCTAAGGGCAGTGATTAATTTTAATTGACCTTCAAGGCATAAGGCTCCTGACAATACAGGGACGTCCCCCCACCCCGTTTAATAGACACGCCAACATTCGGCATCTTTACCAAGCAAAACGGCAACCTTTCCCCCACCCACCCAATTTGTTCATCATAGTTTTTATGAACAGTTTTCAAAATCCTTTTGACGGTATTATCCACGTGCTGGGGCGCCGTGGTCAAGTGGAAGAGTACATGACTCTCTGGATCCGAAGGTTGAGTGTTCGATCCCCGTCTGGGGAAAGTTTTTTCGTGAACTTCCCAGGCGCAAAGTACTGGTCCAACCCAGGAACCGTCGAGAACGGTTAGCTTAAGTTGTGAGAACTTGTCCTACCTAATCCACGTAAAATAAATAAGTTACAATTTTATCCACGTGTTTAGCAATCGTGAATTCTACGTCTTAGAGAACAGCACAATGGTTTCAATTGTTTTAATCGTTTCCAGCCAAAAACATACCATCATCTATATGCAAATATTTAATTTAACTTGTTTTTTCATTCCTTGCAAGCTTGACGGGACTCACATCTGTGATGTATCCCGTCACACCGTCGTCTCTTTCGTCTGTTAATTTTCTTTTACTGGCCATTGTTGCAACCTTGTTGTTGGCAGTTCGCGGGCTTTTAGACTGTGTGCCGTGAAATTACACCTACCGTAATAAATGGTTGGATTTCGCGGGCCTTTAGACGGTGTTCCGTAGAAATTAATCTATCGTGATAAATGGTTTCGCAATTCATTTCTGTTAAAATGAGATGACTAATGCGAAAGGGAGTCATTTAAATAAATATTTTGCTGCAACAAAGGCTTGAAAATGTAGCCAATATGCAAGCTTTAAAAAGTATTTGTAGGATATTGGAAGAAAACAAAAATCTTCTCACTTTTGTAAACTTTTTATTTCACTGAAACTTAAGTCTAATTCTGTGTCAAGAACATAATAAGCTATTATTCTAATTTGGGCAGTTAAAAAACGACAAAAAATTGTATAATAAAAAGAGTTGCCATGGAAACCAGAACTCTGCATGGATCCCCAAAAAGTGAAGGAGTTCTGGTGAGGTCATTGAGAGGATGCTTCCTGTGAAATTTCATCCCAATTGACCCACTGGTTACTGAGAAGAAGATTTTGACTTCTTCATTTGCACAGCTGCTTTTATAAAGTGATGTATATGTAAACATATTACTTTTAGGTTTTACTATAGGTCAGGTGTTGTCAATATTTTCTCATGGCTGGAATTCTTCATTCAATGAGTCTACAGCAGCATCACTGGAAGTGTCATGATTTGAAAGTTCAATAAAAACACTGAGAATTTTTGAAAATACTATAAGAAGAATTATATGAGCACATTTTAGAACAACTATGAGAGCAATTTTTTGCACTATCCAGAGAACATTTCAAGAAAACTTCAGACACAGATGGTTTTATTGGGTGGGCTAGACCCCCCGATCTGTTAAATCATGGACACCCTTCTCAGACACAGATGGTTTTAGTGGGCGGGCTAGACCCCCATCTGATAAATCATGGACACCCTTCTCAGACACAGATGGTTTTAGTGGGCGGGCTACTCTAACATGCTTTGTCATTTCATATAAAGTTTTTTTTTAAAACAAGTTTTGACCACCACATGACCAAATTTCAATATTTGCCATAGTATAATGGAGATGCATGTTCTGATAAACTTTGATGGGGATTGGATGCAAAATGTTGCCTGTAGAGTTTTAACAAGGCAATTGTTGACGACGCATGATGGACGGACGTTGGACATTAGGTGGTCAACAAATCTTACAAGAGCTGTCAGAGGACACACTCGGTATAGTTAACTGCTTATTAGATACCAAGATATGGACTCGAATAAAATTGCATGCATAACATTAACTACAATTTCTTAAAGGACGAGTATTTTCATTAATTGCAGGATAGATGTAATCTAACTTGATTATTTACATTGGTAGGGAAGGGTTGTATAACGTTTCAATGGAATGCATCAAGTAGTTACTTAGATATGGACTATTAATATAGTTGCAAGCAAAACTTTAGCCAGCATTTCTAAGTCTAAAAAGGGCCATAACTTGCATAATTTGAGAATAGAGTTATTCAACTTGAAAATCAACATAGATGTGATAGTTGGGAAGGGTTATATACATGTCAAAGCAATGCATCACGTAAATACTTGGATATGGACTCTTAATGTAGTTGTTAGCAAATCTTTAACCAAACTTCTAGGTAAAAAAGGGCCATAATATGCAAAATATTGTGGATAGAGTTATCATACTTGATTGGTTACATAGGTGTGATGGTTGGGAAGGATTGTATAAAGTTTCAATGCAATGCCTTATGCAAGTAGTTACTGTAGTTGCACATACAACTTTAACCAGAATTTCTAAGTAGAAAAAAGGCCATAAGGCCCATAAATTGCATAAAATGCAGGATAAAGTTATCTTACCTTACACTCTACATAGGTGGTGTAGTTGTATACAGTCTCAATGCAATGCATCAATTAAATAGAGATATGAACTCTTTATTTAGTTGCATGCAAAACTTTAACCAGAATTTCTAAGTTAAAAAAGGGCCATAACTTCCATAAAATGCAGGAAAGAGTTATCTTACTTGATTATCTACATAGTCGTGATATTTGGGAAGCTTTGTAGAAAGTTTCAATGTAATGCATCCGGTAAATACTGAGATATGGACTCTAAATGTAGTTGCACGAAACAAAATAACCAGAATTTCTAAGTTAAAAATGGGCCATAACTTCCATAAAATGCAGGATCTTGTTATCTAACTTGATAACCTACATAGGTGCGATAGTTGGATAGGGTTGTATAAAGTTTTCATCAAGTAAATACTGGGATATGGATTCTTAATTTAGTTGCGCGCAAAACTTTTAACAGAGTTTTTAAGTAAAATAAAAGGGCCATAACTTGCATAAAATGCGGGATAGAGTTAACTAACTTGCTAATCTACATAAGTGTCACTGTGTGGTAGTTGGGTAGGGTTGTATAAAGTTGCGATGCAATACATCAAGTAAATACTGATATATGGACTTCATTAAGTTGAGCGCTAAACTTTAAGTAGAATTTCTAGGGTGAAAAAGGGCCATAACTTGCATAATATACAGGATAGAGTTATCTAACTTAATAGTATACATAGGTGTGATAGTTGGGTAGGGTTGTATAAAGTGTTAATGCAATACATGTAGTTTATAAGTACTTGCATGCAAAACCTTATGTGTTATACTCTTTCTGTCATTTTCATCTACAAATATGGATGGACAAAGTTGGTAGATATATGGTTTAATATCAGGGTGATAGATAAGCATGATTCTTTCTCCGTTCATCTATTAAAGTTAAATCATTCCATGGAAAAATATAAAGCTAATATTTATTTTTTTATTTCTACTGAATTTGTTTTTAAAGAGCAGTGTTAGACCTCTATTCCCCAACATGAATTTTAAAAAAAAATCATCAGAATGTCATTACAAATGTATGGAACTACTAGTCACTATAAGATCGGTGACATGGTATTCTGAAACAATAATAATAGTATTGTAATAGTATTGTATAATTTTATTTAAGACTTGAGACATGACATTTTCTTGACCTTTTCATTACATATACATGTACGTATATATATTTTTTTACCTCCAATTGATCCAATAATACTGTCCACCACTCCAAATCCAGGACATCTTGCTTTCAGTACTTCTCCAACCTTGAGACTGAGGACGTTTCCCGTTATTGGCGAGTCTTGAACCCAAATAAACAATGCAACTGAACTCATGATTTATATTAAATAAAGAGTTTTATGATTTGGTTAAAAGTACACTAAAATGGCGTCGTAATTTTAAGTTTTAACCTTTTTCAAACTCCGAAGGCAGCATTTTTACTTTGAGCAAGTTGCAACTTTGTCAGAATGTTTGTCTTTTATGATATCTAGTCCATGTTGGAATATTGGTCATATCAGGTAAAAAAATATAGATCACTAGGCCAAATGAAGGAAAACGAGGTTGCGTTTTGAATCTTTGTCAGAATAATTGTCTTGATATGTTTTGCATTGCTTAAATCATGTGAGCGAACTGGGGCCATCATGGCCCTCTTGTTTTAATTATCATTCCTTCATTAACATTTTGTTTTCATATTTTTGCCAAGATTTCAGAGTCGTCTGCTGCGGAATTGTTGTATATGGGAAAGGGTTAAGAGAAAAGGTCAAACTACATTCTTTTGTAATTTGTATTGCTAAACAGATGGATTTAATGAATTCAAGGCTGTTAGGGATTAAAACGCCTATTTTCAATTCAAGAAGACCAAAAAGTCTTCCGGATTATAAGCACTGGAAAGGTAAGGAACACATCTTAAATAGAAGCAATGGTTTCAGTTTACTAGAGATGGATTAATAACGATTTAATAGTTTCTTTTTACATATTTTAGTATAGATGCTATCTTTTTATTGCATACAATATTACACGCTGTTATACCAAGGCATCTTAATAACATTCATTAGAAAATTTAAATGTTGTTATAGAACAAGAGCTGTCTGTAAGATAGCGCCCTCCACTATTCCATCGCTTTTTAGATACTGAGATATGACTCTAATGAAGTTGCATGCAGAATTTCTAAGTTAAAAATCAGACATATTTTGCATTATATGCTGGCTGGATAGAGTTAACTTTCTTGATTGTGTATATATATAGGTGTGATGGTTGAGAAGGGTGGTATAAAGTTTTAATACAATGCTTCTAGTAAATACTGAGATATGGACTCTTAATGTAGTTGTACACAAAACTTTAACCAAGATTTCAAAGTATTAAAATGGCCATCATTTTTTGCATAATATGCTGGATAGTGTTCAAGTACTTGATTGTTTACATAAGTGTGATTGTTAAGAAGAGTAGATTAAAGCTTCAATGCAAATGCATCAAGCAGTTATTAAGATATGGACTTTTAATGTAGTTAGTTGCCCGAACAACTTAAAACATAATTTCTATCTCAAAAAAGGACCATAACTTGCTTCAAATGCATGAAAGTTATCTTACTTGTTGGGAAAGGCGGTATAAAGTTCCAATACAATGCTTCGAGAAGTAACTGAGATATAACTTGAATGTAGTTGCACGCAAATGTCATAGTAAACAAGAGGGCCAAGATGGCCCTAAATCGATCACCTAATTGATAGTAAATTAGTAGCAAATATTTAACTGCAAATATCTGGAAATTTTTATCAGGGAGTGCAAATGAAACTGAAAGGAGTGGACACTTCTCAAGAAACAGCTTATCAGTAAAGGCCATTTATATCTTGAAATCTAACAAGAATGGAATTATAAAGTTTTTGTCATTTTGCACCTTTCCTGATGCCGCCTTGCTGCCCTGTTTTTCAACGAAATCAATATGGCTTCAACAGTTTATTTAGAGGGTCACTTAAGAAACATTTCTACCAAATTATCTTGCAATCGCACAAGTAGATTATGTAGGAAAAGGATTTTAAAATTTGGGTATTTTTCTCACTTTCTGATGCCGCAGCAACCAAAGTTCTCAATGGAATTTAAATCTTTGAACAATTTTGAAAGAGGACCACCAAAGAAACATTCTTGTGATGTTTTGTGGAAATTGGTCTATTGGAATGGTAGGAGTTAGTTGTCATTTGTAGCTAAAAGTTCAATTTACCCTTTTTGTGATGACGCCTGGTTGATATGATTGTGTAACCAATCAAAACGGCTTAAACAAATTAAAAAGAGGATCATTACAGTAAGATTCGTATTATATTTTCTTAAAATCAGACAAACACTTTCATAAAAATGGAATTTTCAAATTTTGTCATTTTGCCCCTTTTCTGATGCCGCCTGACTGCCATGTTTTTCGACCAATCAGTATGGCTTGAACAATTCTTATAGAGGGTCACCCAAGGAACATTTCTACCAAATTATATTTGAATCTGACAGGCAGATTCGGAGGAGAAGATTTTTAAAGTTTGGACATTTTGTCCCCTTTCTGATGCCGCAGCAACCAAAGTTCTCATTGAAATTTTAATCTTTGAACAATTTTGAAAGAGGACCACCAACGGAACATTCCTGTGATGTTTTGTGGTAATTGGTCTATTGGAATGGTAGGAGTTGGTTGTCATTTGTAGCTAAAAGTTCAATTTACCCCTTTTGTGATGACGCCTGGTTGCTATGATTGTGTAACCAATCAAAACGGCTTAAACAAATTAAAAAGAGGATCATTACAGTAAGATTCATATTATGTTTTCTTTAAATCAGACAAGCATTTGCATAAAAATGGAATTTTCAAATTTTCAAATTTTGCCCCTTTTTTGATGCCGCCTAACTGCCATGTTTTTCGACCAATCAGTATGGCTTGACCAATTTTTATAGAGGGTCACCCAATGAACATTTCTACCAAATTATATTTGAATCTGACAGGCAGATTCGGAGGAGAAGATTTTTAAAGTTTGGACCTTTTGCCCCCTTTCTGATGCCGCAGCAACCAAAGTTCTCAATGGAATTTAAATCTTTGAACAACTTTGAAAGAGGCCAACCAGAGGAACAGTCCTGTGATGTTTCACGGAAATTGTCCTTGGAGTTTGGGAGGAGATGATGTTTAAAGCTAAAAGTTAACGCCGGACGGACGACGGACAAAAAGTGATAGGAATACATGTAGCTCACCTGAGCCTTCGACTCTGGTGATCTAAAAAAGGGATATAACATTAAATGCAGAGTAGAGTTATCTTACTTGATATTTGATATATATGTGATAGCTGGGAAGGCTTGTATAAGGTTTTACTGCAATGCATCAAGTATATTCTAAGATGTGGACTCTTCATGTAGTTACACGCAAAACTTTAACTGAAATTTTAAGTCCAAAAAGGCCATAACTTGCATTAAATGCAGGATAGAGTTATCAAACCTGATAATTTACATAGGTGTAATGGTTAGGAAGCATTGTAGGAAGTTTCAATACCATACATCTAGTAATGACTTGAGTGTTGGTGAACAATTTTTTAACTTGCTTGCAAAACCTTAACAAATGTGTGACGCCAACGCCAGTGTAAATAGAACAGCTCTTATATTCTCCGAATAGTCCAGCTAAAAACATAAAATGATAACCTGCATAATTATGCCTCAAGGTAAGTACATGTCTATAATTGCTTTCTTGTTTAAAGCTTCTGAGTGCAGGAAATGGCCGATTCATTTTCCGTACTAGTGTTTGCAGATGTACTACATGGTGCAGCATTGTTAGTGACTGCGATGTCTTTGTTATCAAGAGATGGAGTATTAAGTACTGATATTAACTATACTAAAGGGCTCTTGGAAGAATTTTGTATGGTTTATCCTGATATATATGGTAAGTGACATGGGATTTTGTTTAATAAATAGTTACACAAGTATAAAGGTATTCAATTTCAGAGTTGTATTGGCCTCTCTACAAATAAGGAACATGTAAAGCAAAGTACTATACATTAGGTCAGCCCCGTTACAAGAAAAAATGTCCAGGTGGTGAGGAACGACCACCCATTTTTACGGTACCATGGTGCACCTATCAAATTTTAATTATTGTTTGGGCACTATTTTTAATTTAAAGTAAAAAATAAAGATAGTCATAGGCAATGTTCTGCAAAAATATATATTATCATAAACTGGTAAACATATGATTTGTGACAGGTACTTGAATATTTTGCTAAAACTGTTAAGCTTATCTTAGATTGGTTATTATAACTCCTGATCTTTTTCACTACATTTATTGTTTTTATTGCTTGTGTGTTTCCTCTAAACATTTGCATATAGAATATATATTTTCAATTTAAAGGTCAAACATCTCAGACTATGAATGTTCACATGTTGTGACATGCTGCCGCCTTTACAAGTTGTTTCGACCGTTATATGGGTATTATTCTTGCTATGTTTATGAGTCCATGAACGCTCATCTAAAAAGCATGGTTCATGGCACACGATACGTCAACAATCAGGTAATACATTTTTCCCTCAATAGTTTGTTTTATTGTTCTCGTAGATGTCGTAATTATCTGATAAATGAAAATGACATAAGTTTATAACTTAAAACACTCAATTTTTTTCCATAGATAAATATTTTTAAATTTTATGGCTTACTATTTGTAACTATTTGCTCCTATATGTGAGGTTTTCCTGTGAATGTATAAAAAGGACCTATAATCTGACTATCTATTATTACATTAATATTAGGTTAGCCTTGCTGTTGGTTTCAAGAAGAAATTGTCGGGACTTGTAAGAAATATTACAGATAAATACTTTTGCTTCAATTTGACCTAGTGACCTCGTTTTTGACCTCATATGGCCCAGTTTCGAACTTGTCCAAGATTTGATGGAGATGCATGTTCTGATACACTTTTATGAAGATTGGATGCAAAATATAGCCTGTAGAGTGTTAACAAGCTGAACTGTTGACGACGGGCGACGCATGGACGCCGGACAAAATGTGATCACAATAGCTCACCTTTGTGAGCTAATAAAAAATAGAAATCTTATCATTGTCTTGATTTTTGTCTCCATTTCATAATTTGGGTACTTTTATTAAACTGTTAACAATGAAGACATAAAAGACACATGGTAATGATATTGTTTCGCCCTTTTTTATTAATCCAACGCGCTAAAATGTGACTTTTTTAGGGACAACACCACGCCTGCCTAAATTACTAGAATAAACACGGTGATAAATCATGGTGATATACAAAAGTTATGCTTCATTCAGAAGCAAGAGCTCTCTAGTCCAGAATTCATATTGCTGTCATATGGAGAAACATATGTTTGGTTTTCAGGAACTCACAAGAGTAAGTCTGTCCTGCCTTGAAATAAAATGAAAACAGAAGATTCAAAAAGGAAATGAGCAATCTACAGCCAAACAAAGGACATCAAAATGAGATGCAGAGACGCAGACAAAAAAAGGTCAGTAAGATCTAGCATTGAATTTAGAACATTTCATATAATATTAAACACTGAAATGGATCACAACACATGGCAAATATTCACTTAGCTGCGTTATACGAAAAAATGTAACCTAAACATATAGAACGTATTAAAAGATCGCCGAATTGCCTTTAAGGATTTTGAGCTAGTCTTGAAATTTGGAACATTCACAAATGGGTCTATGGTGGGCGTCCCTCAAGATCACTGTTATCTCTTGTTTCAAATTGTTTGTGTAAATGAAATCTAGGTCAATTTCGAAACTGGATCATGTGGGGTTTAAAACTTGGTCACTAGTATATGGAGAGAAAAAGAGAACAAGGGATAATCATCAAAAGTTCAACACTTAGTACAAAGGCTAAACCTCAAACAATGAACATTATTGAAACAAAAAGGGAGTACAATAGACAAAAGAAAAGAATAGAAAGACAGGCACTGGAAGAATGTTGCCACTGAATGTGACGGCTGACGGCAACTGTTTGCCTAGAGCAGGTAGCATTTTGTCATTTGGTAATGAAAGCGCACCTGAAGAAATGAGAGTGAGAATAGCCATTGAACAGTGTCTGAGCTCGGACTTGATAACAATTATTTGAGCAGAGGTGAAAACTTTCCAGATCAAGAATCAAAATTCCTTGATAAAACCTACACAATGTTTTCGGAGCAATATATACCTGGTAACAAAGTAACAAAAACAGTAAATGAAAAAATATTTGAAGAAGAGACAGTAAAAATCTGTAAAAGAGGTTCATATATGGGCATATGGCAGCTATTTGCCTTAAGCTCTGTTCTAAAAAAGAAAATCTCTTCACTGTACCCAAACATAGATCAGAGTTCCGTGAAGCAGGTGCTGAATAGAAACATACTTCTGAGGCAAGGTGAAGGAATTGAGGAGATAACAAAGAATGGTGAAGTTACCAAGTTGGATGATGATACTGACTTGTCAGGACGTCAGGACGTGAAATCCAGCCAAGGTAAAGAAAAAGTTTCAGTAACCTTTATAAAATATCAATTACAATTTACTTATTAGATACCTTCAATGACCTGCACATTACACTCTTAGTTTTATAGAATATCTGACATTGGAAGAATCTTACTATAACATCAAATTGATTAATAGAGTCCATTTATGCAATGGTTCAGAATACATACAGAGGAAAAAGGTTTTGAATGTGAAGTTCTTTTCTAAGTTTTTGTGTATGGTCTCTAACTTCAATACTGTCATAGCTATTGCATGGTAAC
This sequence comes from Serripes groenlandicus, assembly GCA_031761405.1. Lineage (NCBI taxonomy): Eukaryota > Metazoa > Mollusca > Bivalvia > Cardiida > Cardiidae > Serripes > Serripes groenlandicus. The sequence goes on from JASEVX010000001.1 coordinate 57,828,837, forward strand.
TTGACATCCTTATGTTTTTCAACGGATCGGAATATTTTAACAATCTTGGTAGAGTTTGACCCAAGGAACATATGTGCCAAATTATTTTTAATATACACATTAAGGAAAACAGGCTCCGCCCCCTGGTTGCCATGTTTTTAAACGAATCAGAATAACTTTGAACAATCCTTAAAAGAGGGTAATCCAAGAAACAGATGTGTTTTTCAAATCAGGCCAGTCCTTTTCGATGATATGTTTAAAGTTTTCACCATTTATACATATAGGGAAAACAAGCCCCGCCACATGGATACCATGTGTGTCAACGGATCAGAATACTTATTACCAAATTATTTTCAAATCGGTTAGTACTTTTGGACAATACTTTTTTTCACCATTTATACATATAAGACAAGAAACCGCTGAAGACGGTAAGGCCGGATTGTCGGCAATTTGACCTTGAAAATCGACAAACCAAGGTCAATGTCAAAGTAACCATATAAATCAATAGAACTTGTTACTGGTTACCTTCAGGCAAAGTTTCAAGTTTGTAACCCTTTCCAGTGCTGAGATTTTGCCTCAACCTTAAACTTTAACCAAAATGTTGACGGACATCGCCGATCTATAGACCGGAATTGCTAGAGCAATCCGGCCAAAAAACGAGATCCGCCACCTGGTGGCCATGTTTTTCAACTGATCAGAACAATTTGAACAATCATTATTGAGGTCACCCAAGTATAACATCTTTGCTAAATTATTGTCAAATCTGGACAGTACTTTTGGATAAGAAGATTTGTTAAGTTTTCACTATACACATGTAGTGATTCGAATCTGACATGTTTAGTTTATATTGTACTTAGATTGAACGTCAAAAATACGGGTTCACGCAAGATTTTGTCACACGTTGACCATTAATCTTCAATATCTTCGCCAGAGCCCCCCCGATGTATTACATTTTCACTGACCTCAATGGCGAATCTTCACTTCGAAACCTTGGATATTTTAGTTTTGTTACGTTCAATTTATTTATTCTTTTTAACGAACATTAAAATTGTTAACTAGTACGGATATGCAGCGCGCGCCATATTGTCAAACAAAACATTCTTTCTGGCCTCAGTCGGAAAAATTTCACGCGCACTTTCGCTTACTTTACATCCATTTCTTAGGGACCGGCAAACTAGATGTGTTCCATTTAAAAAATTTAAATATAAAAATGAGGCTTTATATCTTAGCGTATTCTAGTGTCAAAAAACGTTATTTTTTATTCATGTCATTTTCACTTATATATAAAATGTCCCTTTCTACCGAAAATCGTCACTTATACTGATAGTGCTAAGAATCAAAATACAAATAATTAAAACTATTTTTTTTTTTCCATTTTGAATTCATTTTCCTCGTTCGTCTAAAACATTGTTTTTAAATGTCAACGGGTTAAATGAAAATGTTTATATTAAATAAAATATATTTTTTTTAATAACTGTCATTTTGTCTGCTTTGAGCGTTATTTAACATGTATTACGTGTACTTTTTGTAGGGACGCCGCCAAAGGGTACCTTTGAGAATAAACGCTGGTTAAAAAGGTCTAAAATCAACCAATCGAATAAAAAAATATTATTGTGCAATTCAAAATATAAACAACGGAAACAGCTGTCAGAAAGCAAAGAGGCTACGAAAAAAGTAAATCAGAGAATCGCACCCAGGGACAAACTAAACAAACTATAAATATCACTGAATGTGATGAATACCCCAAGCTGGTGCCTGACAATATACATATGTATGAGAAATTCAAGGGGCCATAACTCATTTAAGAATAATTTCAGTGCAACACGCCTACAATATGCACAACTAGGCTTGGTATCAATCATTCTTGTGAAGTTATATTGAATTCTGACCAAGGGTTGCTGAGAAATAGTGTTAACAACAAATGTCTACAGAAGAACGGAATATACATATGTATGAGAAATTCAAGGGGCCATAACTCATTTAAAAATGATTCCAGTGCAACACTGCAACAATTTGCACAACTAGGCTTGGTATCAATCATTCTTGAGAATATATATTGTATACCAATGGTTGCTGAGATAGTGTTCACAAGAAATGTCTACAGACCAACGGACGGACCGACCGACCAACTGACCGTATACTGACTTACGCCTACAATATGCACAACTAGGCTTGGTATCAATCATTCTTGTGAAGTTATATTGAATTCTGACCAAGGGTTGCTGAGAAATAGTGTTAACAACAAATGTCTACAGAAGAACGGAATATACATATGTATGAGAAATTCAAGGTGCCATAACTCATTTAAAAATGATTCCAGTGCAACACTGCAACAATTTGCACAACTAGGCTTGGTATCAATCATTCTTGAGAATATATATTGTATACCAATGGTTGCTGAGATAGTGTTCACAAGAAATGTCTACAGACCAACGGACGGACCGACCGACCAACTGACCGTATACTGACTTCTATATAGCCCCCCCCCCCCCATGGAATGTATCGCTTTTAGAAGAATATCTTTAAAAGAAATCTCCAACTGTCAAAACTTTGGAAAAAATGAAAATTGTCAGATCGCCTGAAGAAGTTAATGCTGACCATGATAGCACTGCTGACAATAATCTCCAACCATGGACATTCTGCATTTTGTCTCCAAATGAGGACAACTAAAAGATATACTGTGATAATAATGGGGCTCCTTTGTTGTGTTAATTATATGTGTTATCGTAGTTAATTTACCGAAACATAATCAAAGTATAAATGGACAGTTTAAGCAATTATAATGTGTATCCCTATGTATGTGCATTCTACTATGATTTATTCATCATACTCGTTTCTTCTCTTTTTTCATATATGGAATGCTTGTACATCCTATTGTGATTTATTGCTTTATAGTATTTCATACTCTAAAGCTAATTATATGTATTATATGCAAGATAAATTCATTTTCTAAAAGTAGATACATATATTTCCATGTTCATACTTCGTTAGTTGCTAAAAAGCAAAATACTTCACAGAATCGAGAATCGCAGGTGATATGTATAACCCAAGACGGAATACTGGAAAATTCATTTTTGAAAGCATGTAAGGCATAACAAAATATGAAAGTCATGTTTTTTTCACAATTCAAGGGAGAATACTATGAGATTACAGGTCGATCAAGCTGGTTTTCGAACTTAAACTATGCCACTATGCGCATATACACCGATAACATTTACTCGAGTAATAGTCTGGACAATGATAATGTATGTTTAAAATTCAATGCCCAAAACTCTGGTGTAACCAGTACGATTTGGCTTGTTTGAATTTGATTTAGCAATGGTGCCCATTTAACACTGTATCCAGATTTCATTAACTTTGGGTAATATTGGTTTGCGTTAAAGGGCAAATACTGACTTTTTAGTAAAGATTTAATAATTCAAGGGCAGACAATCCGATCAGGCCGGTTATCGAACTTGACCTAGATATTATGGCCATATATACTCTGCCCGAGTTTCATAAAGATTGGAGGTTTGTTACATTTACAGTCCGGACATTTACTACGCCGCCTCCCCAGCGTACGTAGACAGCGAAAAGAGATTTAATTTTAAGCAACTGATTTTAAAGTTTGTTAATCGATTGCAGCAAATTCCTCAACGTACGAGTATAATGTCTCTATAACACTTACACGCAAATGTAATGCAACATTTCACTACACGAATATTTTAAAGGAGTTAAAAATTGGCAGTAGATTCCAATCCGTGATTTTGAAAAAAACAAAACACATGTTTTTATTTTAACTCATTACATACTGGTAATGGGGCGGATACAACTAAAACCCTTATTTTCTGCGTTCTTCAGACATTCTTCCTTAAACAATAACATATCTTAAGTTATTACAACTTTTCGAAACCATCTTATAAGATCTCTACGCTCCAGGCACACTATAAAGGTGTTATAAATGATACAGGAAATGCGCAATAAAAGTGCGTGTCAGTAGCCAACTATTTATCAATTATTTTCTCGAGTCCGCTACTGATGAAGTTAGATTTCAAATATTACACTTTTAGACAAGATTTTTAAAGTTTTTCCCTATTCGAGTATATATGTAAAACAAGTGACCCGGGTGGGGCCATTTTTGACCCCAGGGCAATAGTTTGAACAATCTTGGTAGGGGTCTACTAAATGATGCTACATACCAAATATCAAAGGCCTGGGCCTTCTACTTTTAGGCAAGATGATTTTTTATTTTGTTTCCCTTTATGAGTCTATGTAAAACAAGTGACCCCCAGGGACGGGTAATTTTGACCCAAGGGCTATAATTTGAACAATCTTGGTAGAGACCCACTAGATGATGCTACATACCCAATATCAAAGGCCTGGGCCCTCTACTTTTAGACAAGAAGATTTTTTAAGTTTTTCCCCTATACAAGTCTATGTGAAACAAGTGACCCCAAGGTTATAATTTGAACAATCTTTGTAGAATCTAGACGATGCTACATACCAAATATCAAAGGCCGGGGCCCTCTACTTTCAGATTTTTTTAATTTTCTCTATATAAATCTATGTAAAACAATAGACCCCATGGGAGGGGTAATTTTTTGACCCCAGGGCTCTAATTTGAACAATCTTGGTAGTGGTCCACTAGATGATGCTACATACCAAATATTAAAGGCCTGGGCCCTCTACTCTTAGACAAGAAGATTTTTAAAAGTTTTTCCCTATATGAGTCTATGAACAAGCTCCGCTCCCTGGCGGCCATGTTTTTCAACGGATCGGAATTATTTGAACAATCTTGTCAAAGGGTGCCCCAAGGAGCATTTGTGCAAAATAATTTTCATATCGGGCCAGTACTTTTGGACAAGAAGATTTTTAAATTTTTAACAATGCACCTATAAGGAAAATAAGCTCCGTTCCCTTGCGGCCATGTTTTTCAACGGATCGGAAATATTGGAACAATCTTGGTAGAAGGTACCCCAAGGAACATTTATACTAAATCATTTTCAAATCGGGCCAGTACTTTTGGACAAGAAGATGTTTTAAGTTTTGGTTAATTTCCCCTTTTTTGTTGCCGTGGCAGCCAAAGTTCTTCATGGAATAGAATTGTTTGAACAAGATTGAAAGAGATCCACCCAAGGAACATTCCTGTAAAATTATTTTGAATTTGGTTTAGGAGGAGAAGTCGTTTGTAGGAAAATGTGAACGGACGGACGACAACGACGGACGGTGAGCGATCACAAAAGCACACCTTGCACTTTGTGCATAGGTGAGCTTAAAATAGCAAGCAGTTCCTGTAAATGTTCTCTGTCCTAACAGCTACAAGTATCAGTGTGTATTTGTTTCTTGGGTTTAACGTCCTAGAGACAACAGTTTCAGTCTTGTGTCTACATGAGAAAGATATAATGCTTTATCACATAAATACCCTTATTTTCAAGTTGAGAACAAATCACGGAACAACGATATCCAACATGTGTGATATCAAATACACGTCATTTTGACCTTTATCTTTATTATGTTTATTGTTAAGTTGTTAAATTTTACACATTGAAAAATGCAATAATACGTTATTTTATTCAAAATAACGAGTCTTAATTGTTTAAAACATTGTTGTTTTTTTTCTTCTTATTCAAAAATGATGAGGACTACTTTTTTATGCGGTGAATCACAAGTTCTTATGAAGAATATGTTATTCGGTCTTTGTTTTGATGTTGTCAATATTTTTCATTAAAACACACTGTTTAGGTGATAAAAAGAATCCATCACTCGTTTTACTTTGGAGAAGATTTCTTAAATTCGTCTCGAAAAAGAGAGTTATTAACCTCGCCAAGAGGCTCGGTTAATAACCGTCTTTTTCTAGACTCATTTAAGAAATCTTGATCTCCAAAGAAAACTCATGATGGATCCTATATGTCTTACTGCAATATCATGCCCTAGAAAAGCAGCATAATATCACATCCAGTCAAATTATTTTAAAACATTGTGACAAAAGAATACTTTGTTAGTTTTGAAACATTGAACAATTCTACTTATGCAACAATGTTTTCAATTTTTTTCCATATAAATGCCTAACAGTTTTTGTGTATGTGGGAAATAGTGAATCGCAAACGTTTGTATATTTTATTGCATTATAATGTAATAACAATTATTTTGTATAATTTACAGGTTTTGAATGCTATTACAGTTTATAAATGGAGTTAGGTTCAGTGGCGGGACATTGACAGCTTTTCTAACCCATGATGAAAAGTATTCAGATGCAAGGGACCGAACTTTCGCCACCGATGTTCTCATTATTGGTGAAGTATCAATGCTAAGCATGTGTTTATTTAACAAACATGTATAGTGGGTGATTTCTATCAACTGTCATCAGTGTGTAATGCCAAATATTGAGACATGGGAGAGTTCTGTTTCCACAGTGATAACTTCCCACTACATTATGTCTAACTTCAAGAAGTAGTAACGCAAAGTAGTGATACAGTTAATAAGAGAACTATCATTTGGTAAGATGGACAATACTATGCTAGATTATGCAAAATTCAGATGTTCTAGTTTGTGAGTGGGATCCAGAAATTGATATTGACGATGAGAAAATGTCAGACGTGGAGGACTTAAATTTAACAGAAGAGCTTGGAAAACTTTACATAAGGAACCAACACTTGAATTTCAATTTACTATTAACCACCTGATTGGTTACCTTTTGCAAAACAAAAACCTGGTAGAAATAGTTTGTACTTGTCAATGGAAACAAATAGTTTTGTTATATGAAAAACATGTTAATGTTCAAGACAGTGGAGTAGCCCAATCTTACTTCCTTTCATTTCATAAGGAATTACAGTGGTATATGACAGCTTCAAAGTATGATGAATCTTGCACTGCCTTGTTTTCTATATTATTTTCTGAAAATACAAGTTCAGACACAACTGACGAGCAGTATCATGTGTGTTAAGAGTCTGATGTCAATTCTCCGAGTTTTGTTATTTAAAAGTAAGCCTAAACATTTACCAGTTTGTAATAAAAGTGTTAGCCGCGGGCTTGTTACAAGTAATATGTCTGATACAGCAATAGGTAAACTAAGATATGTAGGTGGTAAACAGAGGTACATGCATTGCAAATCCATTAAGTCAAACTGCAACAAAACGTCAGCACAGGCAATCTCTAAGTACTATCACTCAAAAGTTGCTCTTGACATTTTTAATGTAATAAAAGTTTCAGAGCATCATATTATGAGTATAACTACAGAGGTTGGTAGTTCGCATGCAGCAGGTTTTACTGACAGTTGTGGATAAAGTTGTAGTTATTGAAACCCTGTACACCGACATATTATAAAAAGTTTTGTTAGTGCTTTTAAAACAGTTCACAAGGGACATGCTAATAAGTCTAAATTAAATGTACAAACAAAAATGGAACATAGGAAACAAATAAAAGTTAGTTCTAAACCAAGTAAAACTCCTGTTGATAGTAAGCAGCCAAAAGCATGTAAAAAGAAATCTGTAAAAAAAAGTTCAACAAAGCAACCAGCTGTATGTGAGACAATCTCACAGGAGATACCAGTTTCAGAATCAGTTTCAGACCCAAATAGCTCTTTAGATTTTTCAGATGTTGAAGGTGAAGATATTTGTTGGAAATGCCATAAGTTGTATGATGAAGAGGAGGAATGGATTGGGTGTGATTTTTTATTAAAATGGTTCCAAGTCTGCATCTGCATGGAAAACAATTTGTAAGTCTAAGGCTAAGTTTGCATGCCCAGAAGCCGGTGTGGTGTGTGCTTTGCAGCCTTGTTGCAGACCTTCTCTCTATATATGGTATATGCTCTATGGGGGTATAACACATCATGAACCTAATAACTAATCCACAGTTTTCGCGTATTATAGTGTAGCTTAATGGCTAACTTAAACAGAACATTATGACTATACTAATACCAAAGTAACTCTAGATGTGCATTCATGCAAGTGACCCATATTGTGTAAATGACTAAGTATGGTCCGAATAGAACTGCGTTTTAAGCTAATAAAGCATCTAGTGTGAACAAGTCTCTGTATATCATGTTTAGTGACATATAGGACATTGTAGCATATATCATAGGGCTTAGTGTTTAAAAGCTACAAATGACTGGTAAACAGTGACCCTGTATGCCCTGAAAATATGTTTGAAATAGTTCTCTTACAATGTTAACTATGCATTTATCTAATATATATTCATATGCTATGCAGCCTGAAGACATCTTGCAAAAAACAAATTTATTTGAAGAACCAGGCATGGTATTCTAACAAAGGAAAATATAAATTATATATAACTTTTTAGAAGTGTCAAAATTCAATCAGTCAGGTAAAAAAAGGTTAAAAACATTGTGTTTAATCATTTGCTCAAATTTTAAATGTAATTGTTATATTAACGATGTATGAATGATACAAATAGACATGTCTGAACTGAAGTTGCAGCTCAACAAATTGTATGTCAGATCATAAATCTGATGAAAATGGTCATGGAAGTGCAGAAGGAACACTTTTAATTTGAGATAGAATAATCTCGGAGTCTTAAGTCAGTATTACCATGACAGTCGGAGCTTTATCATGCTAAGAAGGGGGTTATGTATTGACTCGAATCGTGCATGTTCATTTTATATTGTATCTATTTATCCGCCTTGGTTGTCAGTCTGTCATTTTTTTAATGCAAAATGGAGGCTTTACACTGCTCTTACCTATAATTATAAAGAGCTGTGCTCAACTTCATCTGGGACGCCCAACAGGCACTAATTGCAATATTACCGAGTTCATTATTTGTATCTGTCCTTGGTTAGTTTTGTTATGTTTTATTTGTCATTGAATATACATGTTATGCGTTATATAGCACAACAGAAATTATTTAAAGTAATCGTTAAACTTCAGCCTTTCTTTTAGTTATTACTTATTTGTCTTAAGTTTATATAATCATCATTGAAAAGGAAGCAAATTCAAGGTATTAGAGCTCGTTACACACATATAAGGAAATTAATTGTATTAAGAGTCAACCAAGGAACATCTGTGCCAAATTATTTTCAAAGGACAAGAAGCTATTTTAAATGTTCACTATACACAAATCAGGAAAACAAGCTCTGCCACCTGGTGGCCATGTTTTTCAACCAATCAGAATAAGTTGAACACTCCTGAAGAGGAGAACTCAAGAATCATTTCTGCAAAATGATATGTTTAAAGTGTTGACCATTTATACATAAAGGGAAAACAAGCCCCGCCCCTTAATGTCAAGTTTTTCAACGGATCAGAATACGTTACACAATCTTTGTAGAGGGTCACCCAAGATACAATTGTGCCAAATTATTTTAACATCGGGTTGGCCATGTTTTTCAACGGATCAGAATAATAACTATATAGGCCAACGTTGTTGACTTACACTTTTAATTAGCATATCGAATTGAAAACAGTCCCGACAGTATAATCATTGTATTTAACTCTAATTAAATATGTGGTATTTTGTGAATTCAGAATCCAAGTTTGTTAGTTTTGATATCATGCAGAATAGTTATACTTTTAGGGGACAGTGGCTATCCAATTTAAAGTTAACATCGTTTTGTAATCCGATTCAGCCGTATGAGGTAACATACAATGCTACACACACAAAGATCCGTGTAGTCATTGGTTATACATTTGGGATACAGAAAAGAGGGTTCGGTATTTTAAAAGACACACTTTAGCTAACAAACCAGAAAGCTTTTCAAGTAACGGGTTGCATGTGTCGTACTTCACACTCTAGGGATCAATGTAGCTTTTCAAGTTACGGTTGCATGTGTCGTACTTCACAATCTAGGGATCGATGTAGCTTTTCAAGTTACGGTTGCGTGTGTCGTACTTCACAATCTAGGGATCGATGTAGCGTTTTAAGTTACGGTTGCATGTGTCGTACTTCACAATCTAGGGATCGATGTAGGAGGCGTCACATTAACAGTGTTAACGGGTTTTTTAATAACTAAGCCCTGCCCCCTTTTAAATGAGCAATCAAGAGGCATGTGTTGTTGTTTTATTTTAACTTTATGCGGAAATACGTTCTTACTTTACTCTCCATTGTTAATATGACGTGTCTATCTTTCTGGCAATCGCATCAGAAAACAGCATTATTGACGAAGCGGCGCATCTTAAATCCATGTAGTTACGCGATTGACCCAAGTCAAACAAGACACAACAATCATATCATGTTATCCGACGTAGACAATTTGTCATAATTTGTAGTTATGTTAATGTGCAGGGTTAACTTGCGCGACGTCCTTATCATCGCCAGAATCCGACTTAAGACGTTGATTTTCTTAGTATTATTGTTCCCTTCGTTCCATACATTTGAGTCAATAATTGTAACAGAAATTGGAAAACGAATTATCTAGAAGTATGCCGACAAATTGCGAGTTCTTCTGGAGTTTGCCGCCAAAACACACTAATTTGAGGTATTTTAGCCTTTTCTGATCACAAAATGAGATTTGTGTTGCTCTTAAGATCTTATTTGTTATGAAAAAATCCTTACAAACAACGGATATAATCCAAAATGCAGATTTCTAATCAAGTTGAGTTTTGCATTTAAACCAGGCTTTTCTCGTGATCTTGGGTTTTTGTATCAAATTAATGCACTTTTGTTTAATGTCTGATGTTTCTTATGGCAAGTGTCTTTTTCAATTTCACAAGAAAGAGTCGATTTTTTACGAGAAGATTAGTCTATTCTGACAAGCCCGCGCCCTGCAGTGAATGTTTAGTTTGGAATGGCCCCACTAACAAATATGGCTATGGTATTCACCGGGTCATTGTGGAGGCAAACGGTTTAAATTACCTGTTCATCAACTAGCATATTTCATTGGGAAGGGTGTAATTGAACTAAGCACACAGGCAGTCATGTCTCATCTGTGCCACAGTAAACTAGGCATTGATGTTAACCACCTATCTTATGAAAGCAACACCGTCAACAATGCAAGAAAAGTATGTCCGGCTAATCGGAAATGCGCAGGCCATAGAGGATCCTCGTCAGAAGATGTATTTTCTGCGGAGATACTTAATGAAATAATTTCTAATGTTGCCTTAAATTATTCCCCACATTGAATTGGGGTTGCAGACGTTATTGTTAATTGTTTCATGTATAAACAATTAAGTCCTGTTTATGTATATGTTGTCAAGTTAATATGTAATGTAACTAAAGAGTTGTCCGATTTATATCCCGGTTTGATTTTATATCGTGTTACATTGTTATTCAGATACTCAGAACTTAATAATAATCGAGCATACTAATAATTATAGTTGGTTTAGTGTTTGAATGCCATGTTAATTGTTTGAGTGTTGGATTTAAGAATTTCCAAATATCCATGAGGTTTAAACCGGATATAATATTTTTCTATGAACTGTCTACATTTGTATCGGTTTTGCAGTGTTTTTATCTAGATCAACATTTTAGACTGTATTCAAATGGTTTAATAAATGTATTTGTTAAATATTGTTCTTACAGCAACGTACAAAGCTTGAAACATGACCACTGCATCCTTTAACTCTATAGTAAGTCCTGAAAGATTAAAATAAAAATATAAATAGCTAACAAGTCTGTTGACTCTGTCTGTTGCATGTACAGTTTGGACTGGGTCCACCGACAGAAAGGGATATGGCATTTACAGGGTCAGAATTAGTGACCAACGGTTGAAACTTGCAAGTTCATCTTCCTGTTTACTCCCTTTGGCATAGTTCAGTTCAACTTTCACATGAAGTCCATATAAAGTTGTGCATTAATGTTGAACATTTATCTATGAAGAATCAGTAGTCAATAATGCTAGACAGGTGTGTTACTTCAATATATGGAGTGCACTAGTCATAGAGGATAAAAAAAAAATGTATACTGGACACAATGTTAAAACTTTTGAATGTGTACCTGTTAGCCTTTTGTTCAAGGTTACTCTAGTAACCGAGTGACATGCCTAACCCCGCAGTTTAATAACCCTGCCATTCAAACATTGTTTGGGGTAGTTGTTGTTTTATTACAATAATATACCTTGTTGTAAATCAGATGGGGGGGCTTTCTTGTTGGAATTATTACAGCTAACCCAACTAATTCTGTATATCCTAGACATGTTTTCTCTTTTGAATTGCAGATTTGTGTCAGGGTTGGATTTAAGAATATCCAAATATCTACGTGGTTAAAACATGATATAATATTTGTTTAAGTCCTGAAAGATTAAAAAGTTTTAACAAACACGTCTGTTGACTCTGTTGCATGCAAAGTTAGGACTAGGTCCTCCGACAGAAAAGGATATGGCATATACAGAGTCAGAATTAGTAACAAACAGTTGAAACTCCCAATTTCATCGTCTTGCTTACTCCTTTTGGCATAGTTCAGTTCAACTTTCACATACTGTCCATATTTCAGAGTTATGCCTTAGTAAGTTGTGCATTAATGTTGAAAAATTATCCTATGAAGAATCAGAATCAATAATGTTCGACAGGTTTGTCGCTTCAATATGGAGTGCACTAGTCATAGAGGATAAAAAAAATGTATACTTGAAACAATGGTAACACTTTTGAATGTGTACCTGTTAGCTTTTTATTCAAGATTACTTTAGTGCCTGGAGAAACCATGCCTAACCTAAGACTGCAAGGATTATCTCCCATCATATAGAAGACCTTGTGAAAGGATTAAATTGACTGAAATGATCTGAAATCTTATTTTCCTTCCACAAAGTGTGCTGGTTTTAATATGGCTATCGTATTCACCGGCTCATTGGTGGTCGCAAATGGTTGAAATTACATGTTCATTGCTTATAATTAAACTAAGCCCACGTACATTCATGTCTCTCATCTGTGCATTGATGTTAACCATCTATCTTATGAAAGCGACTCCGTCAACAATGCAACAAAAGTATATCAGGCTAATCGGGAATGCACTGGCCAGAGGATTCAGAAGGTGTATTTTCTGCGGAGATACTTAATAAAATAATTTCTAATGTTGCCTTTAATTATTTCCCACATTGTATTGGGGTTGCAGACGTTATTGTTAATTGTTTCATGTATAAACAATTAAGTCCTGTTTATGTATATGTTGTCAAGTTAATATGTAATATAACTAAAGAGTTGTCCGATTTATATCCCGGTTTGATTTTATATCGTGTTACATTGTTATTCAGATACTCAGAACTTAATAATAATCGAGCCTACTAATAATTATAGTTGGTTTAGTGTTTGAATGCCATGTTAATTGTTTGAGTGTTGGATTTAAGAATTTCCAAATATCCATGAGGTTTAAACCGGATATAATATTTTTCTATGAACTGTCTACATTTGTATCGGTTTTGCAGTGTTTTTATCTAGATCAACATTTTAGACTGTATTCAAATGGTTTAATAAATGTATTTGTTAAATATTGTTCTTACAGCAACGTACAAAGCTTGAAACATGACCACTGCATCCTTTAACTCTATAGTAAGTCCTGAAAGATTAAAATAAAAATATAAATAGCGAACAAGTCTGTTGACTCTGTCTGTTGCATGTACAGTTTGGACTGGGTCCACCGACAGAAAGGGATATGGCATTTACAGGGTCAGAATTAGTGACCAACGGTTGAAACTTGCAAGTTCATCTTCCTGCTTACTCCCTTTGGCATAGTTCAGTTAAACTTTCACATGAAGTCCATATAAAGTTGTGCATTAATGTTGAACATTTATCTATGAAGAATCAGTAGTCAATAATGCTAGACAGGTGTGTTACTTCAATATATGGAGTGCACTAGTCATAGAGGATAAAAAAAAAATGTATACTGGACACAATGTTAAAACTTTTGAATGTGTACCTGTTAGCCTTTTGTTCAAGGTTACTCTAGTAACCGAGTGACATGCCTAACCCCGCAGTTTAATAACCCTGCCATTCAAACATTGTTTGGGGTAGTTGTTGTTTTATTACAATAATATACCTTGTTGTAAATCAGATGGGGGGGGCTTTCTTGTTGGAATTATTACAGCTAACCCAACTAATTCTGTATATCCTAGACATGTTTTCTCTTTTGAATTGCAGATTTGTGTCAGGGTTGGATTTAAGAATATCCAAATATCTACGTGGTTAAAACATGATATAATATTTGTTTAAGTCCTGAAAGATTAAAAAGTTTTAACAAACACGTCTGTTGACTCTGTTGCATGCAGAGTTAGGACTAGGTCCTCCGACAGAAAAGGATATGGCATATACAGTCAGAATTAGTAACAAACGGTTGAAACTCCCAATTTCATCGTCTTGCTTACTCCTTTTGGCATAGTTCAGTTCAACATTCACATACTGTCCATATTTCAGAGTTATGCCTTAGTAAGTTGTGCATTAATGTTGAAAAATTATCCTATGAAGAATCAGAATCAATAATGTTTGACAGGTTTGTCGCTTCAATATGGAGTGCACTAGTCATAGAGGATAAAAAAAAATGTATACTTGAAACAATGGTAACACTTTTGAATGTGTACCTGTTAGCCTTTTATTCAAGATTACTTTAGTGCCTGGAGAAACCATGCCTAACATAAGACTGCAAGGATTATCTCCCATCATATAGAAGACCTTGTGAAAGGATTAAATTGACTCAGAAATGATCTGAAATCTTATTTTCCTTCCACAAAGTGTGCTGGTTTTAATATGGTTATCGTATTCACCGGCTCATTGGTGGTCGCAAATGGTTGAAATTACATGTTCATTGCTTATAATTAAACTAAGCCCACGTACATTCATGTCTCTCATCTGTGCATTGATGTTGACCATCTATCTTATGAAAGCGACTCAGTCAACAATGCAAGAAAAGTATATCAGGCTAATCGGGAATGCACTGGCCAGAGGATTCAGAAGGTGTATTTTCTGCGGAGATACTTAATAAAATAATTTCTAATGTTGCCTTTAATTATTTCCCACATTGTATTGGGGTTGCAGACGTTATTGTTAATTGTTTCATTTATAAACGATTAAGTGCTGTTTATGTATTTGTTCTCAAGTTATAAGGAATTCTTTATTATAAAACAACATGGACCTTGTTTAAAATTAATATGTAATATAACAATAGAGTGGTCTGATTTATATTCCGGTTTGATTTTACATCTTGTTACTATGTTATTCAGATACTTAGAACTTAAAAAATAATCCAGCCTACTAATTATAGTGGGTTTAGTGTTTGTATGCCATGTTAATTGTTTGAGTGTTGGATTTAAGAATCTCCAAATATCTATGAGGTTAAAACCGAATATAATATTATTTTATGGATGTCTACATCCCTTATTTGTATCGATTTTGCCGTGTTATTTTTTATCTAGATCAGCATTTTAGACTGTATTCAAGTGGTTTAATGTATGTATTTGTTTAATATTGTTCTTACAGCAACGTACAAAGCTTCAAACATGTCCAGTACATCCTTTAACTCTATATCAAGTCCTGAAAGATTAAAATACAACAAGTTTAACTAACAAGTCTGTCGACTCTGTTGCATGTACAGTTTGGACTGGGTCCACCGACAGAGAGGGATATGGCATTTACAGAGACAGAATTAGTGACAAACGGTTGAAACTCGCAAGTTCATCGTTTTGCTTACTCCCTTTACCACAGTTCAGTTCAACTTTCACATACTGTCCATATTTCAGAGTTATGCCTTAGTAAGTTGTGCATTAATGTTGAACATTTATCCTATGAAGAATCAGTAGTCAATAATGTTTGACAGGTTTGTCGCTTCAATATGGAGTGCACTAGTCATAGAGGAAGAAAAAAATGTATACTGGACAGACACAATGGTAAAACTGTTGAATGTGTACCCGTTAGCCTTTTATTCAAGGTTACTCTAGTGCCTGGAGTAACCGAGTGACATGCCTAACCCCGCAGTTTAATAACCCTGACATTCAAACATTGTTTGGGGTAGTTTTATAATATTCCTTGTAAATCAGATGGGGGGGGGGGGGGGGGGGGGGGGGCTTTCTTGTTGGAATTATTACAGCTAACCCATCTAATTCTGTATATCCTAGACACGTTTTCTCTTTTGAATTACTGATGGATCCTTAAAAACCTCTATCGTTGGCTGATTCACTACTAAAAGTGAGGATTTTGACAGGTCTGTCTTTTCTTTATATAAAACATGATAAGATGGCCAACAGGGGGCTGTTAATATGTAGTTTTATCAGCTGAAGCATTGCATTTCATGAATAAATAGTCCAAATAGTTCACATTTGGAGCCTGTGTGAGAATTGTAGTGTTTAGAAAACTAAGAATGCAAGGATTACCTCCCTTGCATAATATATAATACCTTTTGAAAGGGTTAATTGACTCGGAAATGATCTGAAAGCTACTTTCCTTCCACAAAGTGTGCTTGTATAAATTATATTTGTCTATGTTTTGTTTTTTAAGTTCATCAGCAGGTCCTTGAGGGGAAAATAACTACTGAAATTGCACATGGAAAGGATATAACTGGAGAACAAAATAGCTTACATGTTAAAGGTGCTGAACTCAAGATTCTAGATAGTAAAGTCAAAGTTTTAAAACTGTTTAAAAGTTGTTTTGAAATACTAGAATCATAATTCTGGGATAAAATTAAAGTAATAATTTCACTTTCCAGTACAATAAATGCTTTATCGGGTCGACATACCCAAAAAACAAAATGTGTACATTTTCATCACTTTCAATTGACCGTTTTCAACTTATACTGCCTAATACTATTTATTACTTACTTTGTTGTCACTATTAGCAATGTTTGCAGAAGTTTCAACATTTCAAAATGTTGATCGCCATCTGGGCCCGTAATCACAAAGCTTCCAAGTTATTTCCTTAGGAAATTCCTCAAATACCCGATTTTCCCCTTCGCTGAGGAAATTAAGTTCGTATTCACAAAGCTCCTAAGGAAATACCTTAGGTAAGAATATTAGTTTTTCCTTAAGTGAAAATGTGTGAAGTCAGATTTAAATTTATTCGCTATGTTTGGACGAAATGGATCTTTGTCAAACAATAAAGGTAACTTTATCTTGATTTATTGTTTATATAATACTTTTTCTTTACTGTTGAAATCTCTAGATTCTCTACTAGAATGGAGTGCTCCCCGAAGCACGTGTGTCACCTGCCGGGGCCTTGTCAGATTTTTTTTGATTTTTGACAGAAAAGGGGCAATAACTCTTGATATAAAAAATATTTGGATTATCCCCCCTTTTGTGAACCAATCACACACATTGATATAAACATTTGTCAGAAGTTTTAATGTAATCCTTTGAGTAAAAAAAAAAAGTTATTTGAAAACGTGACGAAAAAGTGTGACGACAGACAGACGCCGGACAAAAAAAAGTAATCCCTTAGTGCCTACCATGCTACGCAGGTGACACAATAAATTCTACATTGTATTATCTTAACTGCCTTCAAGTTGGAAGAAGACTGAAATAAATTTTGTATCGACATATTGTTCATCTAAAAATAGATTTACGAAATAATCCGAATGTAGTTGCAGACGAAAACTTCACATAAGAAAATGGAAGCGTCAAAAGTGAAGCCCTAGCCGATTTTCTCTCTGCAAGACTGCTCGCTCCTTGCACAGATAATGGGGGAAATTCATCACGATTTTATGGTCGAGGAGCTTAATTTTCATACCGTTGACAAGCACCGGTTTTGTACAAGTAAGTACATAATCATTCATCTAATGTTCGTATTCTCTTCTTGTTCAACAGTTACCTGCATCGCCACTTCTTCAGTACCGACACTAAAACTAGTAAAAGACCAACCATATGTACCAAGACTACAGCTACCACTATCACAGTATTCACTGATGTTGTAGAGACCAAATACAGAATTACAGAACTATTCGTTTATGGAAAGATGACTTGAGATGCGTATTCTTAAAATGTTAACGTTACGTCATAATGGAAAAAATGTTACACATATTCAATTTCAAATGAAACTTGGTACATATGTTCCTAGAAACTATACACATGTCTTTACCAAGTCACACAACTCTGGCTTTAATGATTATTCGGTTATGCCTATTAGAAGCCTTGTGTTGTCCGGTTTGGATTACAATTGAAAGTTGATTGTAAATGTCCAATGACTATCGATGGTGAAAATGGACTATCGAAATAGTTGTCAGAGGATATAATTGTTAGAGAATTTAAAACATTGTTTTACCTCATGAGGTGGTCATGGGACTAAACACTCTTATTAGGATTAATAGGCAAATTCTTTGGTGACACAGGGCTAATAAAAACAAATGTACTCGAACAAATTTTAGACGCTGGCCAGCGCATTTTTGTTGTTGTCTACAGCGCAAAGACACCGAAACGTCACATTTTTTTACGCAATCTGTATTTTAATTTATTATTTTTTAGCGATATTCAATATTATTTATGACCAAAAATGCATACCCCAAGCCTGTTAAACGTTTTTATTATTTGTAGCGACGAGATGGCGGCCATTTCAGATTTTCCTTTACTTTAAGGGAAAAGTTAAGGCAAGGTAGTGCTCCTCAATCTGACACGATCTGGCCAAATGTAAGATCTGATGGCGAACCATTCGAATTCGTCTTCTTGTTTTATCGGATTTCCAATATCGCTATTTTTAGATCCACCAAGATATTTTTATTTGAACCAATCAGAGGACTCGTTTCAAAAAACGTTTAGCTTAACCTTCAAAATGGCGACCCTCTATCGGTTGTCCTCAGATCCTATGCGTAGCGTTAATAGGAGATGATGTTAATGAGAGTGCAGTGCTCCTTAACTTTTAAGGGAAAAATGGACTGATTTAAGGAATATTTTCACCTAAGGAGTTTTGTAAATAGGAAATTCCTTAGAGATAAGGAGAAAATGGTGAAACTTGAGGAAATTCTCCGTATTTAAGAAAAAATATTCTTTAGGATCTTTGTGAATACGCCCCATCCAGTTTAGCACCTTCAAAATCATAACGTGAATTCAGTGCAAAACCAGCTCTGGGATCAAAGATGCATTATAACACATTGTCAATAGTTGTCCTGCACTCATACCGGAAGAGTTTATTCATACAGTTGGGGAATAATGGCAAAATAAATTCCAAAATACGTTAAGTGTGTAAATTTAGTGCAGGGTTTGAAAATGTTTAAAACATTTCTGCGCCTTCAGCATACTGAAAATTTTGATATACATTGTTTTTTGCCTAACACATGCTAATTAAATTTCCCTTTTAAGTGGTCATATAGCACTTGCAGTTGGAATATTCGTGTCTTGACAAGGGTCTAATATAGAAATACTGAAACACCCGAGTTTTAGGTCCATTTCAGGTATAAAAGTTGTTTTTAAAGATTACTAATGTAAACATTAGATTAAAGCATGGGTTAGAACGTTGCCGTCTGACCCTTTCCTCCGAGTGTACTTGCGTTTGGCCAGGAATGCGAAACGATGCCTTGTGAGCTATGAGCATTGTATTGCATGTAAACAAAGGTATAATTTTTCAGTTGAAGAATGTGCGAAAAGAAGCTGGGAAACGTGGTATTTCCGAATGCATCCTTAATTGCATGCAGGTTTTGGTCCCAAAGTAGCTCTTCATTTCTAGGCTAAACCCCTGCGTTTTGTTGTGATTTTTAAGGAAAAGAAAGTATCTTCCTGAATTGTTTTGCGACCATTCAAACCGTTTGAAAGTTCTAAAATCCGACTTTGTTGCATTGAAATGGTTTTAATTATTTCAGTGTTAGGTTTCCTTGCCAACTGTTTTGACAGCTATAGATAAGAAAATCTTGTTGTAGAGAGCCTTTCAACTGGGTTTACATAACCCACCTTAAAGGCCAGTGTTACACTTGTACGCAACCCATTATAATACTGAATTAGTCTCGTTCCCGACTTCCAGTAATTAGGGGAAGGAACTCCAGACTAACATTGAATATACAAACTAAGTCGAATCCGAATACCATATTCCCTTAGAGAACAAAACTTGCCAACACATTTGAACCCTTGAAAACAGCAAACTTTACCCGTTACAGTGTCTGATCTGCCTGCTTTTACTTTAATTTTTACTTTAATTTGTCCTTTCTCTCTGGTTAGGATTTTTTGTGTTTTACACCGCTTTTAAAAATCATTCTGTTAAATCCTCGAGTTTCCTGAGAAATATACCAGTCCTGCTGGCCCGGATAATCCTGATACCAGCCAGTCAGTCGTAATGCTAACCCTGCAACCCGGAGCGCCTAGGAGGGTAGCCATTACCACCATTTTAAAGTCTTAAGTATTACCCGGCCGGAGATCGAGCCCGCGACATCCCTAACACGAGGCGGTCCCCTTTTGTTATGAATAAAGACATGTACAAATTGCTGTTGCACTGTATCTCGTGCTTGCAAAAGGATGGCCGTCTGAAATAGCATCATGTGTTTAATCTGTAATTGTCTACAAAAGTAAGTGAGGTTTTAACTTTTTTTCATATTACAGTAATAATAATAATCAGAGAATGTTAAATCGCAGATTACTTTCTCATTGGCTCTCGATGTTTTCAATCATGATTCGAGAGGCTTTAAAAAGAGACAACATCTGTATTATACGTGTTATTATCAATCTTATCAATAATTATATTCAAGTTAATCATTAACACTAAACATATTTTTTTCCACGAGGGCTTTTAAAGCTAAAATATAAATAGTTGATGACGTCACAGATTGGCAACGTCACTTACTGCAAACTTGTTGAATCTGAACAGATTTTTTTTTATTGAAGTATTAGTTGGATTATTATTCATGCAGTCCCAACACATTTTTGTCGCATGACTATCGTCCTGCCCTTGTCTCATTTACTTTCCTGGCGTGTCGGAAATTTGAGGTTGACACAGGCTGAAATTCGGTGGGCGAGTCTAAATTTAATTCAAAATATATATTAGCATGACGGATAACCATTGGCAGGAGTAAATCTTCAAATCGTAAGAAATGCAATATTTAAAATTAACATACTCATACTAAATGTGACTAACTGGTCAAAATATGCGTCTAGATCTAAAAATAGACAAATACGCATATGTATCACATTGTGACACAATGTCTGTTGTATTTTACAATATTTTGTGTTCATAAAAAAATACAGGGAAGTTTCCGATTAGTGTCTTCTGAAACCAGTAGAAATCTTTAATAGATGACGTCATAGGGTAGGTCATAACTCTGTTTAAATGACGTCAATAAGCAAATTACGTCATTGAATGTTGTATCTACGAGTTGCCCATTATTCCCGATGTTTGGTCCTTATTAAATGCAGTATGTTTTATTAATATGTAAACTATTTTGAAAAAATAATATTGTACAAAGTCTTGATAAACAACCTACAAATTTGCCACGGGGTTCCTTTTTATGCTCCCCGAAATATTACAGTCGCTGCTTCGTCCGTCCGTTCGGTTTCCCGGTTTTGTTTGGGTTTTTTAAAATGACTGGAAGCTTACATGAAATGTGCATATTATCACCATGTTCCTGTTTGATCATATTTTATTGACCTTTTGATTTGTATATAGTAGGATGGGACTCCCTATTATCGGTGTACTTACGTTTTTTTTGAAAAAATAATAATAAAGCAAACTTAACTGTAAATTAACAGTGTCACTCGTTCCTTATATGTCCTTGTTAATTAACTTACACAAAATAATCATTCACTTCTGTGCAAAGTTCCAAAAATCAAGTCCATCCGCAGCCATTGTGAAATTGACATTCAAGGGAGGCAATCACTCACCGGTGTAATTACAAAAAGCATGCATTAGTATGGTGGTCCTGTTGTATCAACTCTTTAAAAAATTGTGAGATTTAATGTGAAAATGATTATCCTATAAAACATTTTTTCACTAGAACAATTATATTTTATTAAAATGTTAATTTATTAACTGTTCCAAAATATGAACTTATTTACGCGATATTTTCAGATTCAATTTGTTAAAAATATAAGCAAATTTACTCGTCTCTTTGGGGTTTTTTAGTGCTTATAATAACATCCTTAATTTTTGTAACACAGCATATGATTTAGAAGTTTGAAAATAGCATATGTTAAAATGTATAGCCACCACAAACATACGTGCCAAAAATACAAAAAATGGTCCTTAATTTCAGAAAACTTTACGGAATGTGACTTCAAATTCCTATGATGTCATAAGCAGTTAATAGACAACATGTTCAAATGTGAAAGAAAAAATCAACAACAGGTTTTCTATTTAAAAAATGACGTTTTTGTTGGTGAGGGGTTTGAATTTTTTTTTTGTAGAATTTGAGTTATTGCCCCTTTTGATTTCTATAAAATATGACAAAAGGAAAATTGTGTCTGGGCTATTTCTCAGCAACTCCTGACTTGTAGTCAATGAAACTTCACGGAAAGCTTCACTAACAAGAGGAAATTCAAATGTGCATATTATCACCATGTTCTGGTTCGATGAGATTTCACAACAGTTAATCTTCTTTTAATTTCTAAATAATGACATGGGAAAATTCCGTTCCGCTTTTGTCCGGGCTATTTCTCAGCAACTCAAGATTTGAATGTAATGAAACTTTATGGAAAGCTTCACTAACAAGAGTTATCACCATGTTCAGGTTCGATGATTTTTCCAGGAGTCATAACCCTTTTAATTTCTATATATAATATGACAGGAACATACAACCTACGTTGTTACATAATTTACTTATTGCACTTATAGCGAATTCAGTTGTGTTCAAGCCTGTGTCTGATATGTAAATTGTAAAAATTCAACAAATCATTCAACAACTGTTGACAAGATTTCTCATCCATATATATCCTACAGTCTTTGAATAAACAAATCCTTCTTTTTATACACAGCAAGGTCACAAAAGTTTGACCAGAAATTATCAGCTGTACTTGGAAGTAATAAAACTGACATGTCTTAAGTTGTGGTGTATCTTTCGTTATTCTCACATTTATTTATTTTTTTCACCACATGAGTCGACTGATTGTTGAAACCAAACTGTGAAGTGAAAACCCGCGAAAAGGAGTTTATATGCATGCGCAGGGATACAAGATATATCGACCAATGAAATTATTGTTATGCGGGGGAAAAGAGGGTAGATGACTATCAAGATTATTCACCAATAATATTCGTATTCTCAATTCCCCACTAATTACCTGGTTTTACGTGAGCTCGTAAAACCATGTACATAATCTTTTAAACATTATGTCCCTAGCTGAATTAAGGTATTTCACTTCTAAAATCTAATTTCGCCAACAGCATTATCACATATTTTGCCATCAGGTGAAGCTTCAAGGAAATGAAAGTTTTGGCCGAGGCTAAAAAAAAAATATATGTGTGGTTCAGGTAACATTGGTCAAAGAAAAAGGGTGGGTAGGTAGGTAGGTAGGTTTTTTTTTGTGGTTTTTTTTCAGAAGCAAGTTGTATACCCCAGTTACACAGACGGTCGGTCCCCAATCGGTCATTTTATTTTAAATTTACTCGCTGTTTTGATCGGTTGTCATGCGTGATTATTTCTGGTTTTCTGTGTAAACGGCCATCGGTGATGGACAAGTGTTCAATCAGTTATTTCATGGGTTGCTGGTAGGTGACCGAAAGCAACTCAAACGGGGTTGGATCGGTGATAAGGATGTTTTCATCAATAAAAATGCTGAAATACTATCGGTTTTTATCGTTTGTAAATCGGGCGTAACGCTGATTAATCGGTGTTTGATAGCTAGTCATCAGTGGTTAAACACTTTCCGTCAGATATGGCCGGTGATTAATAGCTTGCATATCTCGTGATATAGGTTTGCTGTCGGTTCTTTTATTAAAACAATATGTTTAAGTGATGAGAACCGATGATTTTTTTGCAGTTGAGTTGACCGATTGGCCACTTACAAATTTAAACCCACCGATGACACGATGGCGGCAATCGATTGATCACAGATTGAATCCCTATTAACCACCGATCAAAACCGACGAAATCCCACATTTAAATTCTCTTCTTTTTTCTATCGGTGGTAAGTATTAGTTGATCGGTGGCTCATCGGTTGTAGACAGGTTGTCAATCGGCTATTTGTAAAAAAAATCACCGATCGAGAATTTTAAACATGTTTAAAAATCCCAATCGGTAATTTTTCACCGATAAAACTTATCTTTCCCCAATAGAAGTTGATAGGTGGAAAACAGGTGACCAATAGGTGATATCGGTGTTAAATACGTTGTCATCGGTTCACTCCAAAAAAGCTACCGATCAATCACCGATGGCTCTGTGTAACTGGGCTGTTACAGACGTAAGTGGTTACAAATGTGTGCTATAAGCACATTCAAGACATCTCATCAATATATGGAATAATTCTTGCAAAAACTTCCCCGACGGTAGATGAGTTGATGACTGCCTTCATAATTCGTTTTGAAGGGCCATGGACGCGTTTTCTACCGTCACGGCGAACACTGTGGCCGCCGCCATGTTTGTTTTATTACGATCGATTTCAGTTTCGTACTCAATTATTTTAGTTCCCAAAATCGATGAAAAGTTCTAGGGTCGGCCCCAAAATATAGGGAAGGTAGGGTTACCTGAACCACACATATTAATTTTTTTAGCCTGATCACTAAAACACACTTCTGCACATTATTTCTTGTTGTTACTATGTGCTTTGAATTGGCATTTTGCTCTCGATGTTTCCCATATGATGTTTGGGCAGATTGAAATGTCCAAACTGTGATGTTAATCTCTTTTTACTTTCCTTGAACCACTGGACTGTTCTCTGGTATTCTCTTCCACTTGTATACAGTCACACTGGGGCATTTTTGGTAGTTGGCTAGTAATGTCCAATGTTGTCTGTGAACTATTTGGCAGTCTCCGGTTAACATAAGTAGTAAGGGAGGGGAACATAGTGCATTTGCAAAATGCCCATGTTCCCCTACTTAGGTGGGCTGTACGGGGCATGTTTTGCGAATACCCCGTAAAGCCCACATAAGGAGGGGAAACATGGGGCATTTTCCGTAGAAATGAGGGGAACAATAGGCATTTGCAAAAAGTGCCCCATGTTCCTCTCCCTGTAAAAGGATTTTGTGTCACCTGCGTAGCATGGTAGGCACTTAGGGATTACTTTTTGTTTTGTCCGTCTGTCTGTCTGTCCGTCACACTTTTTCGTCACGTTTTAAAATAACTTTTGTTCTACTCAAAGGATTGGATTGAAACTTCTGACAAATGTTTATATCAATCTTTGTGATGGGTTCACAAAAGGGGGATAATCCAAATATTTTTATATAAGAGTTATTGCCCCTTTTCTGTCAAAAATTAAAAAAAATATGACAAGGCGCCGTCAGGTGACTCACGTGCTCCGGGGAGCACTCCATTCTAGTTTTGAAAATGGTCATGCATCGTTAACGTTCTTTCCCCCATCCCCCAGCCCCACCCTGTTGGACTTAGTCTTTGAAAAGTTGAACTTTCTAAGTGTATGGGGTAGCCCCGAGAAGGGCCGTGTTATTTTTTGCTTTTTTTTTTTCAAACATGACAATAGCCGAAGTTTTCTCTACAAATCGGGCAAACTTTGTGTCTTCTTTTTTGTCATTGTCAATCTGCCCTCAACCCAATGAACTCTTCTCTTCATGTCCACGCCTAAATAAACCATATCTGGTTTCTGCTGAACCGTCTTCCCCCTGCTTAAGTAATTTTTAAAGCTAAGATATTGCTTGACAAGTTTACCTTGCCAAGCATTGTTCATTGTCGGAGGTATAAATTCCGACAAATTGGGGTAAAGATTGATCATCTTTACCATAGGTTTTTTTTGTATGAAAATCATACCCTCGCCTCAGATAAAAATTGACCATAAACCGGTCAATCTCCTTCCATTCCTGAACTTTACAATCATCCTTCATTTCCTCATCTTTTTTTCTTTTCATTACCAAACAGTCGGTGTAAGAATTTCATTAGACTGTTCATGGTTGAAGAATAAAACTTTAATCGGAAGAGGGGGTTATATATATATGATCATTTCATGACCTACTAACCTAAGTAAAAAAAAAAGTGTCAATGCAAAAAAAACATTATTCTGCCCTCAACCAAATAAACTCTTCTCTTCATGTCCACACCTATATAAACCACATCTGGTTTCTGCTGAACCGTCTTCCCACTACTTAAGTCATCTTTTTTCGAAAAATTTCAAAAGATTACTTTAAGCTAGGATATTGCTTGACAAGTTTACCTTGCCAAGCATTGTGCATTGTCTATAAATTCCGACCAATCGGGGTAAAGATTGATCATAGGGTTTTTTGTATGAAAGTCATACCCTCGCCTCGTATAAAAATTGACCATAATCCGGTCAATCTCCTTCCATTCCTGAACTTTACAATGATCCTTCATTTCCTCATCTTTTTTTCTTTTCATTACCAAACAATCGGCGTTAGAATTTCAGTAGACGGTTCATGGTTGAAGAATAAAACTTTAATCGGAAGAGGGGGTTATATGAAACCCACGTTATCGCGACTTTCAAATGCTACAAAAAAGTACAGATAATTAACATGATTGTTACCAATAATAATAAGAAAACCCTACATGCCCTGACTCCTCACCAATAAAATCGTCATTTTTTTAGTAGAAAACCTATTAACTGCTTATGACATCATAGGAATTTTAAGTCACATGATTACATTCCGTGAAGTTTTCTCGACTATAAAAAACATGGAAGATATTAAGGACCAACATTCCAAAATAAAAAGCTTTTTGGGCATGTATGTTTGTGGTGGTTATATATTTTAACATATGCTATTTTTAAATTTCTAAATCATATACTGTGTTACAAAAATTAAGGATGTTATTATAAGGACTAAAAAATAACAAAGAAATGGGTCATTTTTGGAAAATATGATAAAATTGTGCCAGTAAGAAAATTTAACAAATTGATTTTGAAAATATCGTGTAAATAAGTTCGTAGTTTGGAACAGTTAATACATTAACATTTAAATTAAATGTATTGTTCTAGTGACAAATGTTTTATAGGATAATCATTTTCACATTAAATCTCACAGTCTTGTAAAGAGTTGATACAACAGGACCACCATACTAATGCTTTTTGTAATTACACCGGTGAGTGATTGTCTCCCTTGAATGTCAATTTCAAAATTGGTGCGGATGGACTCAATTATTTTTGGAACTTTGCACAGAAGTGAATGATTATTTTGTGTAAATTAATTAACAAGGACATATAAATGTGTCAACAACAGTGTTATTTCGTATATGATATCGATATAACATGTTATTCCTCTTTCGCCTTGTCAATTCAACGACGCACAGAATTAAGTGGATTAGCTAAAGTGTTATGTTTATTTGTTATAGGAATGGCAGCTCGTCAGATACACTAGCGGAGCTGACAAACAATGAGTTACTACGTCGCTACCGATTTGATCAAAGAGGTATTGAGTCCCTTGTGGGACTGTTAAGGGTGAATCTCCCACTGCCAGACACAACAATCTGTCAGTGTCAGAAAAAGGTATTAGTTGGGAGTTATTGACGGGACACACGTCAGTATAATTGCACCATCAGCTGAGGAGGAGGTGTTTGTCAATAGAAAGGCTATCGCAGCATGAATGTACAGGTGAATATAATTGTAATGTGTTGACTTTTTATCATTTAATATATATTGAGTGTAATAGAATGGTATTATTATTAACAACTCACAAACAGCCTAAATAGTTGAAACATAGCAAACAACATGAACGCATAACCATGCTAAACATTTAATGCAAATCAATACAGAATAATAGTGCCCGAGTTTCATTTACTTTTAGACTAAGTCGAACCCGACATGACATGTACTGAAACCTGGTTGAAAACCAGATATAAACTTGTCAGATATCTTCCCATTCCTACCCTGAGGTGAAGGGTTCAATCCCTAGTACCAACAGTTAATTGTCCCACGAGGATACTCGAGCTACATAATGTTTAGATGTATCAACCTTTTCAGTCACTTTTGTATTATTTTATTGCAAATGTTTTTGTGTGTGTTTTTTTTTCTTTCTAGCTTGTGGTATGTTTACCATATCCGACTTTATACATGTATACAGCTTATTGTATCTTACACCTTGTATATATTGCAAGTCATCTTTAATCCTTGTGACAAATTCGTGTTGCTCGCTTGTGAAGGAACTATTTGAAAGCTTAACCCTACCCAACTATCACACCTATCGGGTTTTTTTCTGAAGAGAAGGGGAAATTTCGCGGCGTTTTAGAAAAAGAGGGGAAAAATTGTAAATAGTATAATGTGCATGTTTAACTTTTATCATTACAAGGCCATCATGTCCTTGAACTCCTCCACTAGATTGTCATAATCCAGTTCTCTCAAACTATACCACTGTCAAGGGTCGAATTTAGCAAGATTTTCTACTTGCATCTTTTCGCAAGTGCTATTTTTTGTTACTTGCTAAATGAGAAAACAACTTGCATTTTTGAGAACTTATTAGAACTTTTATTTTGAGCAACACAATTTGAACTACAATAGTGCAATACACTGTTATGGTCAATCATGAAAGTAATATTAACATGGTCCAAAACATGCTGTGAAAAGAAGCTGCTGAGACTGTCAGATATACAGCATAATCTAGAAACTGTGTTTCAATTTCTGGCTCCATATGGCAAAGTATGGGGTCTTTTCTGTCTTAGTCCAGACAACAACCATCTTGTCACAGCAGGTTTTGGGTCATATTCTCTAAGGGCAACATCAGCAACTTTAATTCTCATGAAAATATCAAGTTTATCAGCACCAAGCCTACACCTCCAGTCAAATTTTATTCTGTTCATTGTGGAAAAGGCTCTCTCAGAATGCATTAGCCAAATAACACACAGAACCAACCCCCGAATAATACAGGAGAATTTATATTTTTAGGGGGAAAACTACGCTTATTTTCCGAGGGAAAAAAACCCCTGCGAGGCTATGTAGATTATCAAGTTGGATAACACTATCCTGCATTTTATGCAAGTAATGGCCCTTTTTATGCCCCTCCGATTCGGGGGGCATATAGTTTTTGGCCTGTCTGTCTGCACAAAAAAAACTTTAACCTTGACCACTACTTTTGAACCATAACAGGTACGGCTACCATATTTCACATGTGTATTCCTTGTGACATGACCTTTCTGTCAGTACCAAAATTTTTGACCTTTGACCTAGATGTAGTTTTTGGCCTGTCTGCACGAAAAAAAACTTTAACCTTGACCACTACTTTTGAACCATAACAGGTACGGCTACCATATTTCACATGTGTATTCCTTGTGACATTAACTTTCTGTCAGTACCAACATGTTTGACCTTTGACCTAGATGTTGCCATTCTCGAAACAAATTTTAACCTTGGCCATTACTTTTGAACCATAACAGGTACGGCTACCATATTTCACATGTGTATTCCTTGTGACATGACCTTTCTGTCAGTACCAACATTTTTGACCTTTTGACCTAGATGTAGTTTTTGGCCTGTCTGCACGAAAAAAACTTTAACCTTGACCACTACTTTTGAACCATAACAGGTACGGCTACCATATTTCACATGTGTATTTCTTGTGACGTTACCTTTCTGTCAGTACCAAAATGTTTGACCTTTGACCTAGATGTTGCCATTCTCGAAAAAAACTTTAACCTTGGCCATTACTTTTGAACCATAACAGGTACGGCTACCATATTTCACATGTGTATTCCTTGTGACATGACCTTTCTGTCAGTACCAACATTTTTGACCTTGCGACCTTGACCACCTTTGACCTAGATGTTGCCATTCTCGAAAAAAACTTTAACCTTGGCCATTACTTTTGAACCATAACAGGTACGGCTACCATATTTCACATGTGTATTCCTTGTGACATGACCTTTCTGTCAGTACCAACATTTTTGACCTTGCGACTTTGACCTAGATGTTGCCATTCTCGAAAAAAACTTTAACCTTGGCCATTACTTTTGAACCATAACAGATACGGCTACCATATTTCACATGTGTATTCCTTGTGACATGACCTTTCTGTCGGTACCAACATTTTTGACCTTGCGACTTTGACCTAGATGTTGCCATTCTCAATTTGTTTTTTAACCTTCCCCACTACTTTTGAACCATAACAGGTAAGGCTACCATATTTCACATGTGTATACCTTGTGACATGACCTTTCTGTCAGTACCAACATTTTTCACCTTGCGACCTTGACCTTTGACCTAGATGTTGCCATTCTCGAAAAAAACTTTAACCTTGACCACTACTTTTGAACCATAACAGGTACGGCTACCATATTTCACATGTGTATTCCTTGTGACATGACCTTTCTGTCAGTACCAACATTTTTGACCTAGATGTTGCCATTGGGGGGGGGGCATCAGTGTTTCACAAACACATCTTGTTTTACTTAGAAATTCTGGTTAAAGTTTTACGTGCAACTAAATTAAGAGTCCATATCTCAGTATTTACTTGATGCATTGCATTGCAACTTTATACAACTCTACCCAACTATTACACATATGTAGATTATCAAGTTAGATAACTCTATCCTTAAAAGAAAACCTGCGAGGCTATGTAGATTATCAAGTTGGATAACACTATCCTGCATGTTATGCAAGTTATAGCCCTTTTTTTACTTAGAAATACCGGTTAAAGTTTTGCGTGTAACTACATTAAGAGACCATCTCTTAGTAACTAATTGATGCATTGCATTGAAACTTTATACAACCCTTCACAACAATCAAGTATGAAAACTATCCAGTATGTTTTGCAATTTATGGCCCTTTTTTAACTAGAAATTTGGTTAAAGTTGTGCATGCAACTACATTAAGAGTCGATATCTTAGTATTTACTTCATGCATTGCTTTGAAACTTTATACAACCCTTCCCAACTATCAGACCTAGGTTGATTTTCAAGTTAATTAACTATTCTGCATTTAATGCAAGTTATGGCCCTTTTTGGACTTACCAATTCTGGTTAAAGTTTTGCATGCAGCCACATTAAGAGACCATTATCTCGGTAACTTTAATGAGCGGCGAAATAGTCGAGCGCGCTGTCCTCCGACAGCTCTTGTTACACTTACAATTATAGGCTGTATTAATATGCAGTCGATAGCACTTTCAAAGTCAGAATTGGAAATTAAAAACAACAAAAGCAGTTTGGTGTTTAATTTTACAATATTTAAAAGAAGACATCTTTGAAATTTGTTAAGATAAAACAATGGATCTACAGTTATGAGCTTTTCCGATCTACTAGTATAATCGTTTATAATTTAATCATCAGCACAACACAATTAGGTAACACAATTTTGTAGAGCCCACAAAGTTACTAGAGCCAAAATTGAGCGTGGAATTGGGCAGCTCAAGAGGAGGTTTGGGATTCTGCATGGAGAAATACGCACCACCCCAGAAAAGGCATGCATGTAATGACTTTCATGTATTGATAAGCAGATGTAACTGTCATATTCCTCAACAAAAGACTGTATACATTTGTAGGGGTAATTTGCAATATAATTAACCTCTTAATTATAATATTTTAAACATATGTTTTCATTTGTTACATTGCACTTGGTAAAAAAGAATTCCAATCGAGCCAATAAATGTATATTCGACCTCAAAATAATTTAAGTGAGATTCAAATCTTGAAATTATAGGGCTGAGATGAACTTGGATAAAAATATAATAGGCCCTGGAATTAAAAATCTCTGTACTCAATACTCACAACTTACTCACTATTGAACAATGAATAATTTTAAAACACCAAAAATTGTATATCACATTTACTTTAAAGTTAATGTACTTGAAAACAATAACTTCTATCTCTAAAAGCTGAGAGGGTTGATTGATTGTGGTTTTACGCCGTCTTCAACAATTGTTTAGGCCTATCACGGCGGAAGTTCACCTTTACACACGTTTCGTGGTTTTCCCACACCAGTACACCACAAAGCATAATTTCCAATCAACTTGCTGCTTTTCCACATAGACTGTTAAACAGCCCATTGGTGAATGACGCAGGTCAAACGTCGGAAAGAATGTTGGCTGAGCTTTATGGCTTGGCTTAAACAAGCAGAGAGGGAGAGTTTGTACTCAAGAGTTGTATAACATTTGGTCATTTCTGTAACAGGATCATCACTGCCTTTGGAGTATTGCACAATATTTTCAAAATGCAACAAATTCCTCTGCCTAATGCCAATGACGGTGGTCAACCAGCCAACCTGCACGATCAAGCTGCTCCTGATGTAGGACTGCGATACAGTCTATATTGCCATGACTTATTTTTAAGCCACAAATCAAGGATTTTTTACCTGCATGTTATGTTGTGCAGCTGGATTTTTGACAGAGTATAAGGTGTCATATATGCCAAATTGGTTGGCCCTTTCAATTTGATTGGTTTTGTGATTAATATGTATTAATAGCAGCAGCCAAGCACTAATCATTTCTAAAAGATCATAGGAAACACTTAGGTACCAATTTGTTGGATTTATTGGGGTTTAACGCTGTTTTTAACATTTTCTCAGTCATATTACAGCAGCCAGTTCACCTACTCATGTGTTCCTGGTTTTCTCACACCTGTACTCCACACAACAATCTTCACAATCAACTGGCTTCTTTACCACATAGACTTAGCCCATTGGTGGAAGACGAATAACGCATGTCGCATTGACTTATGTCAAACGTCAGAAAGAAAGTTGGCCGAAAGAATCAAATCAACACAATATTGTCTCACACAGATTCAATGAAACCTGTCTACAGTGGCCACTAAAGAAATACTTGATGATATGTATTAACAAATTTCCCACATAAAACACATTTGCATCAGACAACTTTGAAAATATTTGAACAAAAAGTATATAAATGAATAATGTTGAAAACATTTTGGCAAAAGGAGAAAATGATCGGTATGAGCAATTACTCCTTTTACTGCAATGTTTACAAATGTCGTCTGCTGCAGAGGCGTCAGAAAGGGTTAACGCTTTCCCCGCTGCAGACGCATTATGATGCAAAAGCAGCAGACGACTTTTGAAAACATTGTGGCCAAAGATGAAATTACTCATAACGATAAATTTATCCTTTTGCCACAATGTTTTCAACACTATTTAACAATTGAGCTATCTTTTATGGAGATTTTTCTGGTTATCATTACTATTTTTAGCTCGCCTATGCACGACGTGCAAGGTGAGCTATTGTGGTCACATTGTGTCCGTGCGTCGTCAACATTTGAGCTTGTAACACTTTACAGGCTACATTTTGCATCCAATCTTCTAGAACGTTTATCAGAACATTCATCTTCATCAAATATTGGAAAAGTTCGAAACTGGGCCATATGAGGTCAAAAACTAGGTCACTAGGTCAAATTGAAGGGAAATCATGTTAACACTGGAGGCCACATTTTCGAGAATGTTGAAACTTTATCAGAATGTTTGTCTTGATGATATGTATGTCGGGTCAAAAAGTAGGTCACTAGGCCAAGTTGAAGGAAAATCTTGTTAACTCTATAGAAGCCGCTTTTTTTGGCTAGAGCAGCTTGAAATTTGGTCAGAATTTTTATCTAAATGATATCTAGGCCAAGTTCGAATATGGCTCATGGCGTGTTAAAAACTGGGTCACTAGGCCAAATTGAAGGGAAATTTTGTTAACACTGTAGAAGACGCATTTTTTGTTTCAGCAGCTTGACATTTGATGGGAATGTTTATCTAAATGATATCTAAGCCAAGTTTGAATATGGATCATGTAAGGTCAAAAACTAGGTCACTAGGCCAAATTTTAAGTAAAATCTTGTTAACACTTTGGATGCCGCATTTTTTGCTTCAGCAGCTAGAAATTTGGTCATAATGTTTGTCTGAATTATATCTAGGTCAAGTTCGAATATTGGTCATATTAGGTCAGAAACAAGGTCAATAAAGGAAAATATTGATCAAACTCCGGAGGCCGCATTTTTACTTTGATCAAGTTGAAACTATGTCAGAATGTAGTCTTGATGATAGCTAGTCCATGTTGGAATATGGGTCATATCAGGTAAACAAATATAGAGCACTAGGCCAAATGAAGGAAAACCTTGTTACACTGTGGAGATTGGATTCAGAATAATTGTCTTGATGTGTTTTACATTGCAGTACATTGTATAATTAAGGTGAGTGAACTAGGGCCATCATGGCCCTTTTGTTTCAAAGTTGTGTGCTGCAGATTTGTTGTTTGTGGGAAAGGGTTAAGACAGGTGGCAGTCTAATCCAGCACGAAAGTAATGTAAAAAGCTATTGCTTTACATTAAGCTGCCTTCTGCATATATAGAGACCACTATTCTTCTTTATTTCGTGATCATAGTAGGCAGGTTTCATTGTTTTTTATTCTTCAGACAATTTTCTTTTCAATAACTTTAATTGAAGTTTTAACTTCTCTTCCTTCAATATGTCCAGTCTGCTGTGGCATTGACAGTTGCAGCAAACAACCTGCACTGATGAATCACCACTGAAAGAGATATGATAAAATTACATCCAATTCAATATTGAATTTAGAAAGGCGACTGTTCGAAGAAAAGGCTAGCTTATACTACTCGCCTCGACGTCACACCTTGGGTTTAGGTTTTTTTTACCAAAACCATTACAGATATTGCTTTGAAACTTACAACACTTATTCACCATCATAACCTTCATCAACAGACAAGAGTTCATAACTCTGTCAAGGTTTTTTTTCGACTTAGAATTTTGGTTAAGTTTTTGTACCAATTCCATTTTTTTCAATATCATTACAGATATTGCTTTGAAACTTACAACACTTTTTCACCATCATAACCTCCAACAACAGACCAGAGTACATAACTCTGTTCACGTTTTTCTAAGAATTATAGCCCTTTTTCGACTTAGAATTTCGGTTGAGTTTTTCGTACCACCCACTTTTTTTCAAAACCATTCGAGATATAGCTTATACACTTACAATACTTATTTACCATCATTACTTTCATCAACAGACAAATGTACATAACTCTTGTCAAATTTCTTTTAAGAATGATGGCCCTTTTTCGATTTAGTATTTAGTTATTCATAACAAATCTGTTTCTTTTTCAAAACAATTAGAGATATAGCTTAAACACTTACAAAAATCTTTGTTCCATCATTACCTCCACAAACAGCCAAGAATGAATAATTCAGTAAAGCTTTTGTAAAAATTATGACCCGAAATTTCTTTGTTGTCTGTCGCTTTAAACTTGGCTTTAATGTCTTGCCTTTATGAATGAAACATTGAATTTAACCGATTTTGGTTAACCAGATTACAAACCTTAATGTCGAGTATCTCAAGATATTTGATAAATATTATATCGTTATAATATGTCCTTGTGTTTGTTCATTTCAAGGAAAAACCTTGTGTCTGAGTCTTCATTAAATGCAAATGTCATAACATGATTATGTATATCCTGTGATTATTAATGTGAAAATGTAATACAAACTATTAACTGCAGCTTCTTTGACATAAATTTTATATCTCACTTACAGCAGGTCAATGGTTGACCAAATAAAACATACCTTGTGGACATTGTTGTTGGCTGTCTTGCCAAATCATTTGTGGACTCTGCTGTAGGCACCTCTGTCTCTATGTGCTCTACCATTCATAGAAGACAGGTGGCAGCTTAATACAGGACATGAGTAATGCAGAAATCTGCCATCTGTACAAACAAGCACCAATGTGTTTTCTTTTAGTGGTTGCTTTAGAGATGTCAGTGTATTCAAATTACAAGTGCAAGGTAATACCCTTAAATGTCTTATATATATTTCATTTACCATTTCCTACATACGACAAATACGGCAGGTGACTTTGATAACTTCTAGGCAAAAGTATTAAAACTATTACTGTAGGTATAAGTGCTGAAAAAAGTGTTTGTGTCAATTCTCTCAAGACTGCTTTGTTTTGTAGGAATGTGATTTAGACTAAACATTATATTAATGGGTTTTATTTCACACCTGTGCATAAGCTACTTGTTTGTCTGAATCATGGGTTTCTTTTTAGCTCACCTGTGCACGAAGTGCTCAAGGTGAGTTATTGTGGTCGTCCGTCAACATTTTCTCCTTTGTAACCGGTGGGTCAACTGGGATGAAACTTTACAGAAAGCATCCTCTCAATGTCCTCATCAGAATTCCTTAAAAAATTTGGGATCCATGCAGAATTCTGGTTTCCATGGCAACGAAATGAAAAAAACTTCAAAATTCTTCTTCTCCCAAACTGGTTGGCAGATTTTCAAATAATTTTGTAGAAATGTTCCTTGGATGACCCTCTATCAGATTCCTTCAAGCCATGTTGATTGGTCGAAAAACATGGCCGCCAGGGGGGGGCGGGGCTATTTTGCCTTATATGGCTATAGTGAAAACTTAAAAAATCTTCTCCTCCGAAAGTGTCGGGCTGATTTTCAAATAATTTTGTAGAAATGTTCCTTGGGTGACCCTCTATCAGATTCCTTCAAGCCATGTTGATTGGTCGA
Source organism: Serripes groenlandicus (assembly GCA_031761405.1). Taxonomy (NCBI): domain Eukaryota; kingdom Metazoa; phylum Mollusca; class Bivalvia; order Cardiida; family Cardiidae; genus Serripes; species Serripes groenlandicus. Next base: position 57,865,107 of record JASEVX010000001.1, read on the forward strand.
AAAACATGGCCGCCAGGGGGGCGGAGCTATTTTGCCTTATATGGCTATAGTGCAAACTTAAAAAATCTTCTCCAAAAGTGTCAGGCCGATTTTCAAATAATTTTGTAGAAATGTTCCTTGGGTGACCCTCTATCAGATTCCTTCAAGCCATGTTGATTGGTCGAAAAACATGGCCGCCAGGGGGCGGGGCTATTTTGTCTTATATGGCCAAAGTGAAAACTTAAAAAATCTTCTCCTCCAAAAGTGTCAGGCCGATTTTCAAATAATTTTGTAGAAATGTTCCTTAGATAACCCTCTATCAGATTCCTTCAAGCCATGTTGATTGGTCAAAAAACAAGGCCGCCAGGGGGTGGGGCTATTTTGCCTTATATGGCTATAGTGAAAACTTAAAAAATCTTCTCCTCCAAAAATGTCAGGCCGATTTTCAAATAATTTTGTAGAAATGTTCCTAGGGTGACCTTCTATCAAATTCCTTCAAGCCAAGTTGATTGGTTGGAAACTATGCCCGCCGGGGCTTATATAGCTAAAGTGGAAAAAAAAAAGCAGGTGAGCGATTCCAGGGCCATCATGGCCCTCTTGGTCAAAACTAATTTGTCACTTGGTGGGTGAGACCTAAAGATCATAGATAGAATGCCATAAAAGGCTGTTTTGTTAAGTAAGCGAATTGTTTTGTAAAATAGAACTGTGATAAATAATAAAGTATACTTACGTACATGCAGGAAAATTGACAAGTCTATGAGTTTTGGGAAATACTTTGCTACTCTATATGATAGCTCAATGATAGAATATAAAGCTTTGTGAACTGTTATCATTAATTTTAATGAAAATATCATGCCCATAGTCAAAGTAATAACATTTAATATGAATACCTTGACTCAGTGTGGTTAAGTGTCTCCCTGCTGACAGAGCTTGAAGGGGTAGTGGCACTGTTATACAAAACAAAGTATTACATTTATTATAATACAGTATATTTCTTTTTAGCTCACCTGAGCTTTGCTCAAGGTGAGTTATTGTGATCGCCTTTTGTCCGGCGTCCGTCGTGCGTCAACTTCTTCTCCTCAGTAACCAGTGGGTCAATTTGGATGAAACTTCACAGAAAGCATCCTCGCATTGACCTCACCAGAATTCTTTCAAATTTTTGGGATCCATGCAAAATTCTGGTTTCCATGGCAACGAAACCGAAAAAACTTCAAAATTCTTCTTCTCCCAAATTGGTTGGCAGATTTTCAAATAATTTTGTAGAAATGTTCCTTGGATGACCCTCTATCAGATTCCTTCAAGCCGTGTTGATTGGTCGAAAAACATGGCCGCCAGGGGGAGCGGGGCTATTTTGCCTTATATGGCTATAGTGTAAACTTAAAAAATCTTCTCCTCCGAAAGTGTAAGGCCGATTTTCAAATAATTTTGTAGAAATGTTCCTTGGGTGACCCTCTATCAGATTCCTTCAAGCCATGTTGATTGGTCGAAAAACATGGCCGCCAGGGGGGGGCGGGGCTATTTTGCCTTATATGGCTTTAGTGCAAACTTAAAAAATCTTCTTCTCCAAAAGTGTCAGGCCGATTTTCAAATAATTTTGTAGAAATGTTCCTTGGGTAATCCTCTATCAGATTCCTTCAAGCCATGTTGATTGGTCAAAAAACATGGCCGCCAGGGGGCGGGGGCTATTTTGCCTTATATGGCCAAAGTGAAAACTTAAAAAATCTTCAACATCTTCTCCTCAGTAACCAGTGGGTCAATTGGGATGAAACTTCACAGAAAGCATCCTCTCATTGACCTCACCAGAATTCCTTCAAAATTTTGGGATCCATGCAAAATTCTGGTTTCCATGGCAACGAAACCGAAAAAACTTCAAAATTCTTCTTCTCCCAAATTGGTTGGCAGATTTTCAAATAATTTTGTAGAAAAGTTTCTTAAGTGACCCTCTATCAGATTCCTTCAAGCCATGTTGATTGGTCGAAAAACATGGCCGCCATGGGGGGGGGGGGGGGGGGCGGGGCTATTTTGCCTTATATGGCTATAGTGCAAACTTAAACAATCTTCTTCTCCAAAAGTGTCTGCCCGATTTTCAAATAATTTTGTAGAAATGTTCCTTGGATGACCCACTTTCAGATTCCTTCAAGCCATGTTGATTGGTCAAAAAACATGGCCGCCAGTAGGCAGGGCTATTTTGCATTATATGGCTATAGTGAAAACTTAAAAAATCTTCTCCTCCAAAAGTATCTGGCCGACTTTCAAATAATTTTGTAGAAATGTTCCTAGGGTGACCCTCTATCAGATTCCTTCAAGCCAAGTTGATTGGTCGGAAACTGGCTGCCAGGGGGCGAGGCTTATATAGCTAAAGTGAAAAAAAAATAAAAAATCAGGTGAGCGATTCAAGGGCCATCATGGCCCTCTTGTTTATATGAAACTGTAATAAAATGAATTAATCTCCGATTGTGAATTATTAAATGATATTCACAGTTGTGATATTATTCCGAGGTAATCCAGTGGGATTAAAGAGATTTGCCAGGGCAAAAGGGTTAATATTTACATCTGCATTTTTTAGATCACTGTGTGTGTGGTCCCATATATGTATGACTTTATTTGAAAGAACTTGAATATACACCACAAGAGCATCATATATAGGCCTTTAATGCAAAATACCAAACCACTAACATCCAGATGCATCCTGTAATCTATCCAGATCACATATATACATGCATGTCATATGTAATAGGAAGACTGCATAGACTGGGGTTCACAAAGCTAGCACTCTACCACGAGGCTACATGATCCGGACTAGTTAAACTGGTCACTAGAGAACTCTATAAACAAGGTCGAAACTACCACATATATATAGAGCTGGAAATGTTCACATATATCCAGATCAAATGATGTGTGTAATATAATCATAATATTCTATTCTAATGTTCAGTGTCACTTTATGTATGTGTATGTTGTATCTCCTGTCATATCAAACTAAATTAAATCACTTTTCCTTGGTATCGTTTGTTTATAACTTTGAATGGAATTAAACTTGATGAGGATTTCTTTTACATAAATAAAAAGGGTAATGGTGGGAGTTTCACACATATGAGGTGTTATGGATAGTAATATATAGGGGCGTACACTTATCAATGGGTATAAACACCTGCGTTCTTATTATGTCTGTCATTTTCATAATAAATATTTTTAACGTCGAAAAGAATGTTTGGTCGAACTGGGATTCGAACTCACAACCCCTGGATTGACAGCATTTTGTTTATATGTTTTTCCCAATAAGGACTAAATTATAATACAATTTAACAAAATGTAATAGTTACCATGTACAGAATGTCCTCTAATGTAATATTTGGAATGGTATACTGGGCCCGTATTCACCAACACGTCTAAATTCGATTTTCGGACTAAATCTAAATTATCTGACTAAATTACGTCGATTTAGATTTGGTCCGTATTCACCAACGCGTCTAAATTGTAAATCGAACTAAATATTTAGATTTTCGGACTAAATATTTAGTCCACTTCGGGGCATGCTAAATTGGCCGACTAAATTGGAAACAAAATGGCGACTGTTTTGTGCCCACCGCTAGAATATTTCAAATTGACTTTTAATAGGTGTAAAACCAAAATTTGTGGTCAAAAAGGGTTTGTAAGCGAGTCATTTATAGTTGTCTCCCGTTTCTAGCAGAAAAAAAGGACACACTTCCGGCCTGTGTCAAAAATGGAATTTTGAGCTAGCGGACCCTCGCTTATGCTGGATTGTTGATATTTTCGGGGGAGAAAACGACACTTAGGTGTATTATACTGCCACATAAAGCTTTAACGTTGGATACAAGTGAAGGATATTTATAATCAAAGATGTCGAATTACAAACGAACAGTCTCGAGTCGACGAAAATGATGTGAACTCATGTCGTGATTAGCATTCAGAAAGTCAGGAAACGTATTTCAATGATCATGTAATCCGAAAGACCGACAAGAAAGACAATGTAGGCATGTCTATAATGTTCGAACAGTCAACTAAAGCGGCCAATCTTACACTGGTAAGTTTTTCAATGAAACAATCGATGTACACAATCAATGGGTGGGGTGATTTCATAATTTGTTGCTCTTGATTTGTGTCACGGGTTGATTCTCTAAACCCAAAGTACCAATCGCTTCCCCTGCATTTTATTTGCATGACTTGAAGCGGACATCATTTAAAACTCGACTGTTCAGACAGTCGAGTGTTTTTGTTTTGTGTTTGTTGCAGTAGGATCAATGACTGATGAGTGTTATTTAGTAATCTGATGGTCTCGGCCCATTTTTGTCATCCCATATTCAAAAATCGTATCCTTGTAGGGACTGTGGTAGGATATATAATGTCTGTTGTTCGGATATGTGCTATCTTTATCTGAATATTAATACCCATAGCCTGAGCATGGATGCTGCATATTCACATATATTTATTTGTGATTTATTCCCATTGTCCTAGTAGTAATGCTCTCAAATGCTGCCCGTTAATGTTATACTGATATAAAACAAATAGAGCTACATTTCCATTTTTGTGGAAGGATGCATCTGTCATTAAGAAATCAAAAATGCTTGACACTGCTCAATATTTTCAAAATAATGACCATAAACTGGTTAGTTCACAATTCATTTCACACCATACATCTATAGCTAACACTTTTCCACATACAGATGCTTTCTTATGACTCTGTAGCAGATTTGTCTGCCATGAGCAATTTCTCTTGCCACAGTACTTTCAACTCAATTTAGTAAGTGAACTTACATTTACAAATGTAAAGAATATGTAATTCAAAATTCCATATGGAAAATGACTGCATTTAACCCTTTCCCACCTATAGATGCATAATCACAGTGTCCTAGCGTACAGTAAGCCGAAACGGAAGTTGCTGATCTGTACGCTGACGAACAGTTAGTTATTTGTATCAATTCACCATACCACGGCGTGTATCTTGAATCAAAATTTGTTCTAAATCGGGTTTTTGGAAGAAGGAATTTTTAGGGTGAGTGCAACAGTTATTTTTACTTTTACTGTGATCATCTTTGCTTCAAATAAGGTGTAGTATACTTGCATTCGGCATTCGTTCTCAGTTTGATCACTGCCAAATTGACGAAACGGCCATAGAAAATTTGACTTTGTGTTCGCATATTTCACTGTGTATATAATTATGTCTCCTCCCTCCGGAGGAGACATATTGCTTTTGCCTGCGCCGTCTGTCTGTCTGTCTGTCTGTCCGTCTGTCTGTCCGTCTGTCTGTCAGGGCGTCCACATTTCTTGTCCGGCCTTTATCTCACAACCCCTTGGCCACATTTCTATGAAACTTCACAGGAGTCATTGGTACAACTTCTAGTTGCGCATATTACGAGGGCATTTAATTTGACCTACTTTTGGATGAGTTATTGCCATTTCATTCTTGTCCGGCCTTCATCTCACAACCCCTTTGCCACATTTCTATGAAACTTCACAGGAGTCATCGGTACAACGTCTAGTTGCGCATATTACGAGGGCGTTTAATTTGACCTACTTTTGGATGAGTTATTGCCCTTTTTTTAAAATTGCCATTTCATTCTTGTCCGGTCTTCATCTCACAACCCCTTTGCCACATTTCTATGAAACTTCACAGGAGTCATCGGTACAACGTCTAGTTGCGCATATTACGAGGGCGTTTAATTTGACCTACTTTTGGATGAGTTATTGCCCTTTTTTTAAAATTGCCATTTCATTCTTGTCCGGTCTTCATCTCACAACCCCTTTGCCACATTTCTATGAAACTTCACAGGAGTCATCGGTACAACGTCTAGTTGCGCATATTACGAGGGCGTTTAATTTGACTTACTTTTGGATGAGTTATTGCCCTTTTTTTAAAATTGCCATTTCATTCTTGTCCGGCCTTCATCTCACAACGCCTTTGCCACATTTCTATGAAACTTCACAGGAGTCATCGGTACAACGTCTAGCTGCGCATATTACGAGGGCGTTTAATTTGAGCTACTTTTGGATGAGTTATTGCCCTTTTTTAAAATTGTGTCCGTCTGTACGTCCACATTTCTTGTACGGCCTTTATCTCACAACCCCTTGGCCACATTTCTATGAAACTTCACAGGAGTCATCGGTACAACGTCTGGTTGCGCATATTACGAGGGCGTTTAATTTGACCTACTTTTGGATGAGTTATTGCCCTTTCTTAAAATTGCCATTTCATTCTTGTCCGGCCTTCATCTCACAACCCCTTTGCCACATTTCTATGAAACTTCACAGGAGTCATCGGTACAACGTCTAGTTGCGCATATTACGAGGGCGTTTAATTTGACCTACTTTTGGATGAGTTATTGCCCTTTTTTCTAAAATTGCCATTTCATTCTTGTCCGGTCTTCATCTCACAACCCCTTTGCCACATTTCTATGAAACTTCACAGGAGTCATCGGTACAACGTCTAGTTGCGCATATTACGAGGGCGTTTAATTTGACCTACTTTTGGATGAGTTATTGCCCTTTTTTTAAAATTGCCATTTCATTCTTGTCCGGCCTTCATCTCACAACCCCTTTGCCACATTTCTATGAAACTTCACAGGAGTCATCGGTACAATGTCTAGTTGCGCATATTACGAGGGCGTTTAATTTGACCTAATTTTGGTTGAGTTATTGCCCTTTTTTTAAAATTGCCATTTCATTCTTGTCCGGCCTTCATCTCACAACCCCTTTGCCACATTTCTATGAAACTTCACAGGAGTCATCGGTACAATGTGTTGTTTCGCATATTACGAGGGCGTTTAATTTGACCTACTTTTGGATGAGTTATTGCCCTTTTTTTAAATTGCCATTTCATTCTTGTCCGGCCTTCATCTCACAACCCCTTGGCCACATTTCTATGAAACTTCACAGGAGTCATCGGTACAACGTCTAGTTGCGCATATTACGAGGGCGTTTAATTTGACCTAATTTTGGTTGAGTTATTGCCCTTTTTTTAAAATTGCCATTTCATTCTTGTCCGGCCTTCATCTCACAACCCTTTTGCCACATTTCTATGAAACTTCACAGGAGTCATCGGTACAACGTCTAGTTGCGCATATTACGAGGGCGTTTAATTTGACAAAATACAGTCAGCCAGACAAATACCCCTTGGGGGAGACATACGTTTTTCCCAAAAACAACCTCTAGTTTCTGGTCTTATTATTGCGTTGGCGTGGAAGGAACAATAATGTGTCCGGCACGTAGGCTTCCTTTCATCAAGATTAAATGACAAGATGCCGAAAAATTGACAGTTTTGATAAGTCACCGCGAGTGACGTGACTGTACGCCTACTTGCAACTTTTCAATTCAAGACTGTACGATTAGTTTCCGAATTTTAATGAATATGATCGCTTGACTAGCATCGGGTTTTCAAGCCTAATCACGCACTCACTGGTCATATTTATTGTCCATGAACATGACATTATTAGCGTTAAACTTTTTTTGAAGAAAGTTCGGTATCAGTAAATAAAAGAACCGATCAGTAAGCAATTTTGGTTGAAAAGTATTTGAAATTAATTATTCTTTGCACAACCACCATATTGTTTTACACACTCGACAGACATGCATGTGTTTTTGAAACACTGTACATCCCGTTATGCTACTTTCGGTTTACTGCGCGTGATGTATACGTAAGGAAATACATTGAGCTGTAACATGGAATTTAAATTGTCAAGTACTGATGGAACTAAATTGGTTAACTCTGTCAGAATGTCGTTGTTTTCTTCTTCCAGCAACGATAGATTTATTAAATCCTCTGATAATTGATCTGTTGACATATCACATTCTTCCTCATTATCCTCGAGTTTTGTTTCAATGAAAGGTTCTGATGTGTTGCTTTTAATTGGTATTGAAGTGGAAAATTTTAGCTTTTTCGGGTTTGGACTTGTTGATGTTAGCTTTTGAGACGGGTCATTCAAAGGGTCCTTCAGCTTGGCTACTTTAATAGTTTCTTTGTCATTAATGCTGTAAATGTATGAACCGGATCTTTGTGCTTCTACTGGTATGATATTGAACTTTTTCGTTTGCCACAGTGTAGTGCATTTGTCTGTCTGTTGAATGAGTTTTTGAAATTTTAGTTTAACATCGCCATGTCGAATTATACAGTGATCTATTACTTCTGAAAATGTTTCGAACAGCAGCGCGCACATTAAACATCGGTACATCTTTATCTGCAAATAGAAATGTATAAGTCAGAAAAACAATGCATAGTAAATTGCATACCTGCAATTAAAATGTCACGAAAACCGACAGGCTTCAATTGCATGAAATTGTAATGCATTTTTTTCGTGTAAGATTATAACAAATGAATAAGATAGGTCAGAGCAGAGATGCGCCTGGAAATAACACACCGCCGGTATAATTCTTAATAATTAACAAAAGTAAGTAAGAGGTATCATACTATCCCTATGTAGTCAAATTGTTTTACTAAGCAAACAGAATATTGGAAAATGTGAGCATGCGTGAATCATGAATTGTCCAGACCTGCTGGACGCGTAAATGCTAAACAGAAATAACTGTAATTATAAAGGTATTCATGTATTTAAAAAAAAAAGGAACAAAATGCATCAAATGACATCAAACACAACTGCTTTTTGTTTTTGAGATGCACAGACACCGTATGAACAATTTCACACACAAAACAAAGGTACGGGGATCAGTTATTGTGCTGTGAAAGATATCCTTTGTCTTTAAAGAGATATGTCTTGCAGTTCTATATATATATCGCTGTAGCATGCTTAAACGACGACGAGAAAGTCATTTTGAAGCCTTTCTTATAATGACGCTATATACCCAAAAAAGAAATTAGAAAATATTTAAAGAAATATGTCCGAATCATAATAATATGACGCGAGTATTGTTATGTATTTATTTGTCCACAAATTTCATAAGGACTGAATGACGAAGCAGTTTTGTCGATAACCATCTTATACAGCTCATGCCGAAAAATATATAAGGTAGAGTTGTTCAGGGTAAGTTTGTGAAACAAAATGTCTAAGGCAGTGTAAAAAAGTGTAAGGGAAAGACAGATCTATCGACAAAACGACGTTTTGCGGTGTACCTTTACGCCTCGGTACACCTTTCCAGGAACAAATTAATAACTACTTGCAATAATTTATTAATGCTACTTTAAAACATTAAATGTATCAAAAATACTATAGGAAATTTCGACAACTATGCGTACAGTTTTTTCATACGTTCGCACAACTAACGATTGCGTACAGATGCAATTAGGCGTACAGTCACGTCACTCGCAGTGACTGATCAAAACTGTCAATTTTTCGGCATCTTGTCATTTAATCTTGATGAAAGGAAGCCTATGTGCCGGACACATTATTGTTCCTTCCACGCCAACACAATAATAGACCAGAAACTAGAGGTTGTTTTTGGGAAAAACGTATGTCTCCCCCAAGGGGTATTTGTCTGGCTGACTGTATTTTGTCAGTTAGTGATTTATTTTAAAAAAGGGCAATAACTCAACCAAAAGTAGGTCAAATTAAACGCCCTCGTAATATGCACAACAACACATTGTACCGATGACTCCTGTGAAGTTTCATAGAAAAGTGGCAAAGGGGTTGTGAGATGAAGGCCGGACAAGAATGAAATGGCAATTTTAAAAAAAGGGCAATAACTCAACCAAAATTAGGTCAAATTAAACGCCCTCGTAATATGCGCAACTAGACGTTGTACCGATGACTCCTGTGAAGTTTCATAGAAATGTGGCCAAGGGGTTGTGAGATGAAGGCCGGACAAGAATGAAATGGCAATTTAAAAAAAGGGCAATAACTCATCCAAAAGTAAGTCAAATTAAACGCCCTCGTAATATACGCAACAAGACATTGTACCGATGACTCCTGTGAAGTTTCATAGAAATGTGGCCAAGGGGTTGTGAGATAAAGGCCGGACAAGAAGTGGGGTTGTGAGATGAAGGCCGGACAAGAATGAAATGGCAATTTTAAAAAAGGGCAATAACTCAACCAAAATTAGGTCAAATTAAACGCCCTCGTAATATGCGCAACTAGATGATGTACCGATGACTCCTGTGAAGTTTCATAGAAATGTGGCCAAGGGGTTGTGAGATGAAGGCCGGACAAGAATGAAATGGCAATTTAAAAAAAGGGCAATAACTCTTAAAGTAGGTCAAATTAAACGCCCTCGTAATATGCGAAACAACACATTGTACCGATGACTCCTGTGAAGTTTCATAGAAATGTGGCCAAGGGGTTGTGAGATAAAGGCCGGACAAGAAATGTGGACAGACAGACAGACGGCGCAGGCAAAAGCAATATGTCTCCTCCGGAGGGGGGAGACATAATTATATACACAGTGAAATATGCGAACACAGTCAAATTTTCTATGGCCGTTTCGTCAATTTGGCAGTGATCAAACTGAGAACGAATGCCGAATGCAAGTATACTACACCTTATTTGAAGCAAAGATGATCACAGTAAAAGTAAAAATAACTGTTGCACTCACCCTAAAAATTCCTCCTTCCAAAAACCCGATTTAGAACAAATTTTGATTCAAGATACACGCCGTGGTATGGTGAATTGATACAAATAACTAACTGATCGTCAGCGTACAGATCAGCAACTTCCGTTTCGGCTTACTGTACGCTAGGACACTGTGCTAATGTGGGAAAGGATTAAACAGATCTATGTTTCTTTTCTTTAACTGTCAATCATTGTATTATAATATTTAAACATGAGCATTTTATGGCATTTGTATTTTTCTTTAATTTCAGTTGGGAATGGTGACAGAAATTATACAGAATTCATGAACTGAAGGAGATGAGATGACAGCCAGCCCCAAATAGGCCTTACGATATCATTAACTGTTGCCATAGTCACAGTGTATCATTTGAGTGATGTTTCTGTTAAATACTTTCTAACACTTACTATGCTATTTTAACCCTTTCCCATATATATATACAGACACTTTCTGAGGCCTCTGCATCATATGACTTTTGAAAACATAAAACGCAGTTTCTTCTTTTTACAAATGTTTTCATATATGAGTTAATGATTTCTCGATGATAATTAATTCTTACATAAATAGACATTTTCAAAACGTTTGCCTAGATTTTTTCAAAGTAACATGCTGCAGATATGTTGTATGTGGGAAAGGGCTTAAGTGCTGTATAATGTGAAAAACAAAGGCATACAATATCTTGAGAATTGAAATGAAAAAGAAGTTAATGCAGAATTGAAAATGTGATGGGATGTAGAGGATTTGCTTGGTTAACAGAATTTCTACTTTGAAATTTTAGTAATGTTTTTCAAAATATGTTACAATAGAGGCATCACTCTGTGTTGAGAAGAAAAATCAGGTTATGGCGAAAAGAAAACTTCTTTTAGGTTAACCATTTCCCGATTACAGACATATTTATTTTAAATATTGAGACAAAAGGAGACATTTCTCATAATGAGCAATGAGACCTTTTGCCACAATGTTTTCAACTTTATTCCATGATCATACTTTCATTTAAGGAGATTTTCATTAAACATGTATTTGCCTTAGATAATTTTAAAGTTGTTAAATGCAGATTTGTGTTGTATGTTGGAAAAAGTTTACCTTTCAAACTATAAAATCAGGGACTTTAATTAACATTTAGGGTACTTTTATATTAATTACAAAAATTAAAGTCAATATTTTGTTAAGCATTTCCTTGAAACATATGCATTTTAACACCTCTGCAGCAGACGACTTTTGAAACCATTGTGACAAAAGGAGAAATTGCTTATGAGAAAAAAAATTCCTTTTGCTATAATGCTTTCTACTTTATGTCCATGAATTATAACTTTATTTAGCGAGATCTTCTATTCTACCTAGATGTTGTCAAGGTCATGTGCTGCAGCTTTGTTGTATGTAGAAAAGGCTTGACATAGGAATTAGTTTCAATTTTTTTGAAATGTTCAACCAGTGCATGAACATTTACTTGAATTTACTTCCCGAACTGTAAATCATGACCTTTAGATTTAAGAATTAGATTATATTTATATTACAACAATTAAGTCATTTTTTTGTTAAGCAAAGATATGAAAAAATATCTGTAAGTGCATAGAATTGAAAACAGTCTGGGCTTGTGACAAAAGGAGAAAGTGCTTATGATGAGCATTTACTCCTTTTATCAAATTGAATACAAAATTTGCTGCTGCAGAGGCCTAAAAAAAGCTAGTTTCTTTATTGAACAATAAATTTGGTGATGTAAACTCTTAAATTTGTTCCATAAAAGAATAAGAGTACTTTTAAATTCAAACATTTAAAGTCAATTATTTGTGAAGCAAAGATATTATGATTTTTTTTTAAATTCTGTTAAAGAACAGAATAAATAGTACATAGACACTATTGTGTTAACCCTTTCCCATATACAACAAATCTTCAACAAATTACTTTCTGTTTCAATGCATTTGCCAGTATTTAAAAATAAGGAAACTCTTTAATTGAAAGAACAATAATAGTTATAATTTAATAAAGTTGGAAAAAAATCTGCTTTTGCCACACTGTTTTCAAAAAGTACTTGCAGCAGAGGTGCCAGAAAGTGTCACCAAGAACAAGTTTCAATTTTAATTGAAAAACTGTTCAACCAGTGCTTAAAAAATATATTTTGATGTTAAATATAAATATTGGTTCATCGACCTGTTAAATTAATTAAATGAATTGTTATTTAGATGTCTCATTACCACAACATAAATCTTAAACCTTTTCCACCTGGCATTCAGATGCATCTACAACTGACGACTGATGAAAACATTGTGGCAAAGGGAGCAATTGTTCAACATGAGCCATTTTTCATTTTGCTGCAGTTTTCAACACAATTCAATAATACAATGTAATTAGTCGCCGGGCAGAAGCCCGCGACTTCTATTTTTAATAGCTTTTCGGAAATCACATGGGAGGGCGGCTTATTATTAGAAAGAAACAAATCTAGATGATTTGAACATATTACAATTGTGGTTGTTTACGAACACTAATAAATGACACATCTAAAATGAAATAAATATTCCGATTTTTTAATGTTTGCATTTTTTTTTATTTCACTCGCATTTAAGTTTTTTGTCTTATTTACGAAGACAAAAGTGGTCCCTTCAAGACGTGAACCAACACCCCCTAATGCAGACTCTTATGTGTCATCATTGAGGTCAATTTCGGATTCTCCTTTTAATAGCAATTTTAACTTACTAAATGTTGTTTTCATGTTCAAAGAGATGTCTTGATTTGTGTCGAATTCATTTAATAATGTTAATCCATGAATATCTAAAGTAGGAACTGTTTCTAAGCTAAATATAGACTCTATTCTGTTGTGTAGTTTCGTGACCTTTAACATCGATTTTCGCGCATGCGCATTTCGATATGAAAAAGCGAGTGATATTATTTTATTTTAGACAAGTACAAGACGAATGTTTGACGCAAAGCGTCAAAGAGAAGCCGCAATATTTCGTTGTACATGTAGAAATAAGAAAAAAAGAACATTTTTAAATCCACAAACAATAGAACAATTTAAACTGTAGACGGTAATGCTGATATATTTCTCCTTTTGAAGACTTTTGTTTTCTTCAAATTACCTCCCTTTAAAGCAATACCAGGATATTTACCTTGTGATTCGAATAAGATTGACAAACATGGAAATTATATGAATGAATACTATTATTTAAATAAGTAACAACAGCAAAATTAATATTAAGCCAGATAAATGTGTACACATTTCGTTAATTTTTTATAGATACCCTAATGTATAGGTATGTATATAAAATTTATAAGCAAATGTTTTCATAACTACGATCCTAATGTTTGAATAGACTAAGGAAAGTCAAGAATACATAAATAAATCAATGCAGTCTTTTCCGGCGACATTGATGCCTTGCATCAACTTTCTCTTGTACTATCATTTAAAGAGCTTTTCCATGTTTTTGCATAGACAATTTCAAAGTTGTATGTGGCAGAATTGTTGTATTTTGGAAAGGGTTATTTTGTAACCTTTAGTATGATTAAGAGTTACTGACTGTTAATAACAATATGTCTGAACGTATATTTTATTTTAAAGCCGACTGCTTGAAGAAAAAAAGGAAAACTATGAAATATCTAGAAATCTGCATCAATAAATTGACAGTGTTGTCAAAAGTCGTCTTTATCAGATAAAGGCCTGAAATATTGATGTTTTCATGCATTTCAAAAGTAATTTTATTTAAGAATAAAAATTCTTTCTGACAGTACTCATTTTTAGCTCGACTATTCGAAGAATATGAGAGCTATTACAGTCACTTGTGCGTCTGTGTTGCAACTTTGGTAAAAGTTTTGCATGCAAGGCTTTTTCTCAAAAACCACATATGCTATTGCTTTGAAACTTCACACACTTGGTGAACATCATCAAATGACCTTGCAGGACAAGTCCCAAAACTATATATATCAGATTTTGACACAATTATGCCCCTTTTTGGACTTAGAAATTCTGGTTAAAGTTTTGCATGCAACTACATTAAGAGTCAATATCTCTGTATTTACTTGATGCATTGCATTGCAACTTTATACAACCCTTCCCAACCATCACACCTATGTAGATTATCAAGATAACTCTATCCTGGATTTACTGCAAGTTATAGCCCCTTTTTTACTTAGAAATTCTGGTTAAAGTTTTGTGTGTAACTACATTAAGAGTCCAAGTTGAAGTTAGACATTTGGGAGTTTTGCATGCAATGCCTTTTCTCACAAACAGCATATACTATTCAAACAAGACTTATCTAACTTGATTTATAGTTGTATACTATCAAGCCACTATCTCAGTAACAACTGTTGACTATAATATGAAATGGCCAAATAGTCGAGCATACTGTCTTGCGGACAGCTCTTGTATAATATTATAATTGAAGAAAAGTTTCCTCGCATGCTATGTTGTATAATTGAATGAATTAAACATGTGCTATTTTGATATTTGTTCACAAAACAATATTCAATAATTATAGGTTATTTAACAGTGTTCTGTACAATACGGATATATATTTGGACGAGTACACAGCTTGGAAAATCATATTGGACGAGCCGCTAGGCGAGTCCAATATGATTTTCCAAGCTGTGTACTCGTCCAAATATATTCCGTATTGTACAGAACACTGTTAAATGATCTTTTTATTCTATACCTCGACTTTTTCCCCAAAATATATTTTGTATTGTGCAGAATAATGAAATGTTAAATAACCTATAATTATTCCAAGAAGACTGTCAGACTCATAGTTTTCGCCATCCCTTTTTTTAACTGTCAAGTAAAAACTCCGGAGATAACTGTTAAGTTGAACAGCACTTATTTAATCCAGTTCCCTTGTTTCTGTCGGCACGGCCTGCGCTAACCACCTTTTGAATATTCCTACATCACTTTTAGTTTTTTTCACAGTGTTTTTTGGTTTCTGTTCAATTACAAAGTCATCTATTTCAGAATCGGATAACATTTTAGTTTCAGTGTTACTCCTTGTTTGCAAACGACAATAATGATCCGGTGACAACAGGAGCTTTATCGTAACGCTTTATCTAGAGCGCCTGTCGATTCAGACTTTCATTCGGAACCTTTTCACGTGTTTCGGTCTTTATCATAGGTTTAACATGGGACCTGTGAATCGTACAATACGAAAAAAATACGGGTTATTTTGTACGCGCGTGCGTCCCGATACGGAAATATATTGTACGGTCACATGATTCGAATGAGCGTCTACGATTGGACGTATAAATTAGGTATAGAATAATATGTTATATTTTATTAAGTAGACACAAGTGTTTAACTGTCAAAATTATAGTTTGATGCATATAAAGAATTGATATAGAATGAAAATAATTCTGTTTGACTTCATCATTAACCCTTGGTCCCTTTCCATAAAATTAAAGATGTCACAAAGATATTAAGCACTTTTCTTCTAATGACAAATATTTTTAATAATGTGTAATATATATATGTCAATACTTAGTAAAAATCTATTTAAAAAAATGGAAAATCTCTATAAATTGACGTACATGTACATATTTGAATAACAGTTAAACACAAATTGTAGTGTAGAAAAAATTGCTCATGATGAAAATTCTCTGTATTTTTTTAAAAAATTCGTCTGCTCTAATCACATCAAAATATGTCTGCAAATGGGAAAGGCTTGATATTATTTGTAGCCAACAAGTCAATTGATTATGTTCTTCCTGCATACATGTAAACACGTTTGAACAGTGTCAACAATTTGGGGTTTTGACACATTTTGTACAAGTCATTCCAGTTTAAAAAGGAATCAATCAGTTGATATAAGAGTTGAATTGTTGTCCAAATTTACAGTTCGATCACAGTTTGTTTGTAAGTTCCCATCGCATCCGTCATAAAAAACATGTCGGCAAGGCAATACACTGAAATCGTGTTTACCGCGATATTCATGAAAGTGACACTTTAAAGCGAAAAAGAACGAATCAAGTAGACGGCGAAATTTACCTTGAAACAGACATTTATAGAGTTTAATTCTTTTCACGTCTGCATTTATGGATGACAATTGTCCCCAAAGTAAACTTTGAATCAAGTATGTGTAATCATAGACGACACTTTTAGCGATATTTACGAAAAACAAAAGGATGAATGAAAATGACAGATGATCGAAAACGACAAAAACGAACTACAATAATAGCGACAGACGAAGTTTTCGTCACGCAACATAGTGAAAAAGGCAGATAGTATACTGAACAGGAATTGCCGATCATTTGAACAAAGCAAATGCATAGTTATGTGGATTGAACAATTGAGATGCCAGCTTTGTGAAATAACGATAAAAATGAAAATCTATAAATAGACTATAAATGAATGGTACTGTCTTTTATTTCAGCTCTTAAATTAATTCGGGAACAAAAGTCGGTGCGCGGCCGCTTACGACATTTACAAACTGGACTAAATTGAGATCGGTTTAAAACGCGTTGGTGAATACAGACTAAATCTAAATCTCCGGGAATCCAAAAAGTAAACTAAATATTTAGATTTGGATTTAGTCAAAAATCTAAATTTAAAAGTTTGGTGAATACGGGCCCAGGTCTTTGACATCATTTCTTCTTTTAAAGTTAGCGCTACACGAACTACGATTTTCAAAATATTTACGACGAGTTCGATGATGTTGCTGTGAGGAAGATTATAGAGGGTTCCGATATTGTGTATTTTTTTTTTGTAATCTATTAATAGAAAAGTGGCGAAAACGGTTATTGAGATCATTCTTCTTATGGACGGAATATAAAGTATTCCTGTATGAAAATATTAGCTGAAAAATAGTTATTGACGAACCTGTAAACAGACTGATTCTTTTCGTTTGAAAATATTTTTTTGATTTCTTTACTCCGGGCATCTCGTAACGACATGTAGGTATGAAATGGCAGACAGCGAATGCCTAGCGAAATCAACGGACCATTACGGGTGTGTTAATAAGAGTTAAACGGTATGAATGCATCGTTGTAGAGCTAAACCATTATTGTTTTGAATGACAAATACCTTTTACTCGTAAGCTTAAAGCAAAGGTGAATTTTACGATATATTGCGTCAACGGTGCGAATTTCGTTCGCTGGAAGAGGAGTACCTTGTGTTAAGGATAGTAAAATAGTGCAATATCGGTACATACACCTGTGCGGTAAAGGTACCAATTCAGTAATTCGTTGAAAGATTTGATTGAACAGATCACCTCTTTCATCAAACAGCGTACCATTTCGCCATCATCTCGTAGAGGAAAATCAACAGATGAAACTACAAAACAACCATTAAAAAGGCATGTACGGAGACATATAAAATTACTACAGTGACTGGGAGAGGCGAACATTCCAATCACATTGACAAGTTCAAGATCCAGAAAGAGGAAACCCAAAAACAACCACGTAAAAAGGCATGTGAGGAGACTGGCATACAGAATTCCAACAGTGACTGTGAGAGGCGTACATTCCAAACACATTGACAATTGCAAGATCCAAAGATGAAAAGACATGCAAATGCAGTACTTTGTAACCCCCAATTTGTCATTGGATGACATTCAGTTGTTTCATTGGTCAAAGTTAAAAGTAAGTCAATCCACCCCTCGGGAAATTGATACAATTCATCAAACAGATGCGATTTATTTAGTTAGGGTGATGATGGGAAAAGCTTCTTATGAGTTCTGTCTACTTGCAGTTCTAAAAGGTACTTCGTTAGGTAATTGGTATGTCGATGCCACTCGACTTTAACCCCAAAACAACAGGCCCTTTTCAGGGTCACCCCACACGCTTAGAAAGTTCAAATTGTCATTGAAAAAAACGACTAAGTCCAAAATCAGTCAGTACAAAGGGGGGAAAGAACGTTAACGATGCATGACTTTTCCCTTCGACTTTCCCCTTCCCCTTTGCAAATGCCCTAGGTTTCCCTCCTTTTCTACGGAAAATGCCCAATACTACCCTCCTAGGGACGGGAGCATGGGACATGTTTTGCAAATGCCCCATGTTCCCCTCCGTAGGTGCCCCATATTCTCTTCGCTTTCTCCTCTTTAAATTCCTTTAACAGGGAGGGGAACATGGGGCATTTTGCAAATGCCCTTTGTTCCCCTCCATTTCTACGGACAATGCTCCATACTGCCCTCCAACCGGTTGAATTTCTTCACCTCCATAGATGTGCCTGTAATACAACAAAATCAATGAATACTGTATACCAAACATACAATGAAGTCGATGATAACAAAACATGTTAATTTGTTAATCATCAATTGCACTGCAATCCACAAGGAGCTAAACCAGATTTATTTCTTGATAGGATGCAGGGTTCAATTATTCGGAAGGCAATCAATGGATTTTCACTAGAATTATTAGATTATTTACTAAGAACCTGACATTAAGTATTGATGTATAGTTATACACTTTCTGAGAGCATAATGAACAGTTTTGCCTTGCCTAAAAATGTTATTAAAAGTTCTGTCATAAAAATATGACATAAAAATATGTAAAATAGAAAGTATGTACACATAGGTCAACCCAAACTTAAGACATATTATTAATTGATGGTTAGCCCATGTCATAAAAATAGTCTCGTCACAATTGCAACTTTTTCTGGTAACATTATTAAAGGACACAAATATGTGATCACATTTGGATAGTTTTACACTTGAAAATGAGGCAAAATACAAAAACATTTTACGCTCTGTCTGACACAGATGCATCTACAGCAAACAAGTTTTGAAAACTGTTACAAAAGGAAAAATCGATCTCCTTTTGCATACATACCTTTGTTTTACTTTAATTTGGATATATGTTGGGTTTTTTTTGGGGGGGGGGGGGGGGGGGGGGGGTTCAAAGTTGTCGGATGCAGACTAAATGTAACCGGCAAAGGGTGAGACATGAAAGGGGTGAATCCCTCAAGTTATTTATTTTTTCAAAATTGACAATACATTAAACATCTTTATTCACTTCAGGGGTAGAACAAATGGATTTGATTGTCCTGACAGCCGAGAACCACTCTCTACGGGATAAGCTTACTAAGTTAGCTCAGCACAAATTGACAAGTAAAGAATAAGAATAACAAAGCTACGATACAGTGTAAAAGAAACAAGTCATTTCTCATATTCAGAGGTCTGACAAAATGAGACTCTTCCAGTGAAACACTGGGTTTTCAAAGCAGACATTTTATGCAAATTTTATTTTTTTAGTACCAATTGAACCACAGTGTCCCTTACTATGTAATTAAAAAGGTAACCAGAATGCAGAGAATAATTGATGGATAAGTTATAGATTTAAATTTGATTTATTTAGTGTTTCATAAATATAACTTGAAAGTAAATATGTTATACAATTCTTGGTTCTTTAAAATCATTCATTTTTCAATACAATGAACTGTGTAAGTTTTGAGTCTTTAGCACATCTCGGTTATATATTTAACCAAGTTCATCTCAGCCCTATAATTTCAAGATTGAAATGTCACTTAAATTATTTGAAAAAAGAAAACTATATTTTATGCCGAATAAACATATACTGGCTTGATTGCAATTATCTTTTAACAAGTAATGTAACAAATGCAAACATATATATAAAATATGAGCGTAAAGAGCTTAATTATATTGCAAATTACAGTTACAAATTTATACAGGCTCTTGTACAGGAATCTAAAATTTACATCTGCTGATACATGGAAAGTCATTACCTCCTTGCCTTTTCTGGGGTGGTGCGAATTTCTCTGATCAGACTGCCAAACCTTCTCTTGAGCCTCACAATTCCACGCTCAACTTTAGCTCGTGTAACTTTGGGGCTCTACACAATAAAATAACTTAATGGTATTTTGCTGATGATCATTGTTAAACGATTATAGATCGGAAAAACTGTAAATCCATTTTCTTAAACAATTCCAATGCTGATGTCCGTCGTTAACTTTAGGCTTGAAACAGCATTTCCTCTTAAACCACAGAAACAATTTCAACCGAATTTCAAAGGAATGTTCCTTTTGTGGTCTTCTTTCAAAATTGTTCAAAGATTTAAATTCCAAGTAGAACTTTAGTTGCTGCGGTATCAGAAAGGGTACAAAATGTCCAAAATTTTAATATTCTTCTTCTCTGAATCTGCTTGTCAGATTCCAATATAATTTAGTAGAAATTTCCTTAGGTGACCCTTTACTAAAATTGTTCAAGCCATAACGATCGGTTAAACAACATTGCAGCCAGGCGGCATCAGAATAACAAAACTTACAAATTCCATTTTTAGCTCCACTGGCTAAAAGCCGGTCGAGCTTATGTCATGGCAAATTGTCCGTCGTGCGTGCGTTAACTTTTTTTCCTTTAAACGACTTCTTCTCCCTAACCACTTGGCCAATTTGGTTGATACTTCATAGGAAGCATCTTCTCAATGTCCTATTTTAAATTCCTTCAATATTTTCTTTATCCATCCATAATTCTGGTTTCCATGGCAACCAAAAGAAAAAGATAGTGAAAACTGAAAAAAAAATCTTCTCCGAAAGAGTCAGGCCGATTTTCAAATAATTTTGTAGAAATGTTCCTTGGGTGACCCTTTATTAGATTCCTTCAAGAAATGTTGATTGGTTGAAAAACATGGCCGCAAGGGGGGCGGGGCTATTTTGCCATATATAGTTATAGTGAAAACTTAAAAAATCTTCTTCTCCGAAAGTGTTCTGCCGATTTTCAAATAACTTTTTAGAAATGTTCATTAGGTGACCCTCTATCAGTTTCCTTCAAGCCATGTTGATTGGTCGAAAAACATGGCCGCCAGAGGGCGGGGCTATTTTGCCTTATATGACCATAGTGAAAACTTAAAAAATCTTCTTCTTCGAAAGTTTTGAGCAGATTTTCAAATAATTTTGTAGAAATGTTCATTGGGTGGACCCTCTATCAGATTCCTTCAAGCCATGTTGATTAATAAATAAAAACATGGCCGCCAGAGGGCGGGGCTATTTTGCCTTATATGGCTAAAGAGAAAGCTTAAAAAATCTTCTCTTCCGAAAGTGTCAGGCCATTTTAAATACCGTTTGTAGGAGATTCAAGATGAACCCTTAGTAGGCCTACAGGGTACTCAATACCTCTTCGATCAAATCGGTAGCGACGAAGTAATTCAAGGTTGGTAAGTTTCGTTAGCATGGTCGAGCTGCCATTCCTAAAAAAATAAACATAACTCGTTAGATAATCACTTAATTATAAGCGTCACTAAATTGACAAGGCGAAAAATGAATAACAACATGGTATAACTATACAATATCTTATAGGTTATTGCATCTGTATGGGAAAATTCCGCCGATGGAACGAGTCCTAAGTTGCAACACAATTGTTTCCCATACAGATGTAATAACCGTTTTATTGTATAATTTTGATATTGGCTGTTTAAAATGTGTCGTTTTGTGTCTTTTAAACACTTCGCTCATTTAAAAAGAATGTACAGTTGTTTTCATTATCGAGCAATTATTTCCCTTCCGATTGTTGCTTTGGTCGTGGAAATATAAATTTACGAATCGCCATTTTCGTTTCCCATTTGGTGTCGACTCGAATTTGAATCGTCGATAAAATGATGTGTAACGATTTTTCTAACAGTGGATTAAGAACCCGTGTTCTTATTCTGGCATTTACACGTCGATATTTGTGTTTAAGTACGATTTATAGGCCCCCTTTTGACCTCAGTAAGTTCAATAAAGCGAACACATATATTCTATTATGCATTAAAAACCTTCACATCGGAGGATGACAAAAACAAATCTGAAGACCTACCTTTAACACAATCATTTGCTGATTCATCCTAGTGGTTATAAAATCCCTCTTTAATTTGTGTTCATGTTAAATTGATATACACGTTTAAAAGATCGTCAACGACAATTAAAACAACTTAATAGCGTATGTCCTTATGTGTTTGTGAATACCTACGTAGTTTCTGATGTAATAACGTGACGTGAAGATCAATAATATTGCTCAATTGAGCAATATTATTGATCTTCACGTCACGCTATTACATCATAAACTACGTAGGTATTTACAAACACAGCTAACGTTATTAAAAGACCAGATTGGGTATGTTGTTTCACAAAGTGTCATCTATAAAAGATATAGCAAACACTACTACCACCAGAATAAGCACAGGTTTTGTCCTAGGACTATCAGAGACTGGAGACCCCTTCGTACGGACTTGGCGCAGATCACGTCTGTAGACGGATTCAAGTCCCGTCTGCCGTCAAACACGGCCCAAACCATATTTCATTGTTATTTGTAAATATGCCATATTAATTGTTTTTACCACTGTGATGGTGTCACTTGCCAGCGATGCACTAAGCCCTAGCAATTACAAAGTAGAAGAAGAAGAGGTAGCTGGTCTCTAAATCATCAAAGGTTATATTAGAGCGCTATGAATGTTACTGTATGGAAAAATATCTGAGTGCAATATCGATGCGTGTAATATCGACGTTACTACGGATACTACTTTTACAAATGGAAAATAGAAGGAACAATATCAAAGTATACAATAAGAAATATTATTGTTGTTGATATATCCGATGCCCGTCTAAGTGACCCTTACATGTTCTATGCCGTCCATTCGAAATTGAACTTATCCGAACTAATGAAATTACACAATTACAAGTAGCGTTCCTCCGCAGAAAACAAATGTCTGAATTCATAGTAACTCGTTTCATATCACAAAATATCCCACCACTTATTCTCTTTTGCACACAGCCAATGTTTGTGTGTAGAACAAAAATCGCATGAACTGCATTTAAAGATT
Source organism: Serripes groenlandicus (assembly GCA_031761405.1). Taxonomy (NCBI): domain Eukaryota; kingdom Metazoa; phylum Mollusca; class Bivalvia; order Cardiida; family Cardiidae; genus Serripes; species Serripes groenlandicus. Next base: position 57,888,318 of record JASEVX010000001.1, read on the forward strand.
ATTTTTTTTAAATGTAATGAGTCGATAGTGTTAGAGAATGTTGTGGTAAGGGCTCATTTAAAATATAGTTGTATCTCTTACAATATGTAGCATAGTATAGAAATCGGGCATCGACGTAAACGGAATGTAAAACTTGTCACCGAGCTAAAATATCGAAAAGTCTTAGAAAATGTTGATATGCTAAATTTCATAAATGATTTAAGGAAGGTGACGCGTTTCCTTAGATTTATAAAAGGAGAGTGTGGATAGTTAGATTTTTCTTAAGATAAGATGTTTCTGGAATACCACTTAAACAAAATCTTATAATTAAGGAGAAAATGTGTTCGATTTAAGGGAAAACTTGGATTCCTACTGGAATACGGCCAAAGACCATGCCTGAGACAAACTTGTCTCATCTTCAAAAAGTAAACAAGCGCTGCCTTTCATTGTTACGAATCGTGTGACCCTCAAATTCAAAGGTGGTCAATTCCTCAGAGTCTAGGAGATTTAACCTTCTGGAGAAAGAGGCTTAGCTTTTGACAGTTGTTTTCACTTTGTTGTTCAAGGATAGCATGAATTCTCTAACAAGGAATTGACCTAAGAAAAATATATGGCCTCTCCTGGTAGAATTTGGATAAAACTGACAAGGGCTTCAACACATCCGCCAAAAAAGGAAGTATGAACTTGTAACAAGCAACCGACTTAACCAGAATTCTCCATAGAAATTAATCCAGAAATGTCTGTAACTATAGCATCAACGGAGCTTTCAAAACTTAACTAACGTGTTTGGAACACCTGCATAAACTTTGAAGCCAGAGGTCAAATGCTGAATAGACTCCAACATGGCCATGCTCTTAGGAGAATTATGGAAATACTTAAACACTGTTCAATATTTCTACTTAACTAGGCATTTGGCACAAAAAAGGAGCGTATATCAACTTCCTATCCTGGCAGCTTGGGTTTGTTGCTCTCAACCTTCGTTGAGTTCCATATATCCTATATATCTACATACTTTGCAGGAACACGAGGCGTTGATCTGTCTCAGTGCTTTGTTTGTTTTACAATGGACGAGAACGACCCATATGTTTGTATCACGTCTGTATGCTTATTTTTTAAAGATTTCTGTCATACTTTCAGAACTGTAAAGTACATGGAGAAGCTTTCGTGCGATATTATGATAATCTGGAAGGTGCTTGGAGTCGGTAACGACCAAAGGTTCTCTATCTTTTTATGCGGGACCTCCGTATATCAGTGTGTGTGCATACCACGTGACTTTGACGTCACAAATGCTACGGCGAATAGAAATATTTTACTTCGGTTTAGAAGTAAAAACAAAGGTAACTTTCTTATTTCTTCATCATGTTTAATGAAACATGGCGCAGTCTACGTCTCTTACAGAGCCATATCTCCGGTTTTTCAACGGAGTTTGATTAGTGGTTTAGTTTCTTCAAACACTTCGATGAACCTTTTCTCGAAATTTATTAATATCGCCGACAGCCGGAGCCTTATCAAAACTGGATTTTCGAGAACACGTTCGTCGAAGTGTTTGAAAAAACTAGACCACCAATCAAACTCCTGTAAAAACACGTAGATAGGACATTGTAAGCGGCGTAGACTGCGCCATGTTTCATTAAAAATGGTGAAGAAATAAAAAAGTTATAATGGTTTTTACATTCTTATCAAGAGTAAGTATTGCTGTCTGACCATGCAAATATGACGTCAAAAGTCACGTGGTATACACACACTGTATATTGTCATGCCCAGCTTTCAGAAAGTGTAAATTTGTAAAAATGTTGTGCCTGCCCTGTTTTTTTCAAAATGGACAATTTTTCCTGAAAGTTGATCAGTTAAATACATTTCACAACAAGCTAAACAGTATGCACATTATACAAAGTAAACGTACACAATGTAAAGTTTTAATCCATGAAGTTGTATACATAATTTAGAAATTTAAGTTAGACATAAGGATCTTAAAGATGTTTCTTTTAATCAAAGTACTGAAAGTACTTAAGGTAGAATTGCGATCGTTTAAGAAGAGATACAGAAGTGCATATATGAAAGTAACCATATAAATCAATAGAACTTGTTACTGGTTACCTTCAGGCAAAGTTTCAAGTGTGTAACCCTTTCCAGTGCTGAGATTTTGCCTCAACCTGAAACTTTAACCAAATGTTGACGAACAGACAGACGGAGAGACAGACATCGCCAATCTATAGACCGGAATTGCTAGAGCAATCCGGCCAAAAATAAAAAAAAAACATCAATTTTAGCAGTAAAATCCTGCCAAGAAGTAATGAATTGAGAAAAAAAATGTGCTGAGAGGTCCATAATTTCAAACTTACTAAGATTTGGTCTGTGCAATGAATGTACAAATTGAAAAATGTATTGTTGACATGTATTTTCTACACCATCATTGTAATGTTGTTTATCATGAATACAATTATTCCTTTTTTTAAATAAACTTTTAATCAAAATGTGTGTCTCAGTGTTGTCTTCTTCAGCAGTTTGACAGAAACAAAGCCTAAATCTGAAATTGTGTCAATGTGTTATTTGTCAACTCTGTCCCATAAGTTTTGCTTGTGATTTGAACTCTCATAATTTCTTATTTAAACCTTTTCCACTTGCATACGTAATTGCAGCCGACGACTTTTGAAAACATTGATGCAGAAGAAGAAATTGCTCATAACAAGCTTTCTCCTTTTGCAACAATGTTTTCAACTATATTCAATGATTACACTTCCAATAAATGTGATTTTCTGTATCTTTACTCAGATTTTTTTTAATTCGTCTGCTGCAGAGTTTTTATATTGTGGGGTGGGTTGTGATTTGTTAAAGGGCAAGCAGGATTGGGAATTGAGTGTTGCACTTATCCTAATGAAACACTCGCGTGCCTGTGCATGTTTGAGCTTAACTTAACTTGTTAATGTTCTTTCCATCATCAACTTAGTCATCTGTTAGTAATCAACTCTATGAACGAAATAATCGCGTCAAAATCTTGAATCGCGTCAAAATCATAACGAACAAACTGTCGAAATATAATTTTGAACTGTGTAATACAAATTTAGAATAAAAGGATGAATCAGTTATGTTGTAACCAATATCCGCGGGTCATTTACCTGATTTTGGCCGAAAGAAATGATCGATTTCTTGTAAGATTTATTCGTTATTCGTTCGGCCTATTATAATCAAAGTATTCTAAACGCTTTATAAACAAGTGATTTAAAGCGCTCAAATCATTTGATGAAATTTGTTTCTTTAGACGCGGACCTTGTCGAAAGCACCTATCCAAAAGTCATCGTTAATCGTTGCAATCTATTAATTTAAGAAAAAGCAACTCTAGGCCTGATCTTATAGAAAACATCATCTCCCTTTATGATCAGTGTTATGTAAATGACATAAAAGTTAATCTAGTGTGGTGTCCAGCACATGTCGACGTGCAGGGAAATGAGCTAGCAGATAGGGCGGCGAAGGAAGGACTAGGGTGCTCTGTAGTGGACAATGTTCCCCTGGCAGCCTCAGAAATATACTCCATAATTAGGAGTCAAAAAAAGCAGAAATGGAGTAAGAGGCTGGCTGATTCAACACGTAGCCAGCCCATCCCGCCACAGGGAGCCAGTCTTGGCCCGCCACACAAGTATTCAACCTGTAAAAGGGTGGATAAGTGTGTGACGAGGCTGAGGCTGGGGTACAATCTGCTGCCGGGGAGTATGGGCCGGTTCATACTTGGCAAACCAAAATCCTGTCCTGTATGCATCGTCCCGGATACTACAGAGCATTTTCTGTTGCATTGTTCGATTCACGGGGGTGCAAGGAAAACGCTCTCCGATGTCATAGTGAGGTCGGGTGGTCATATGGACTTAAATACTTTACTGTTTCCGTCCAGGGCCCTCCGAACCTCTACATTTATGGCATTGGAGACATATCTTGTCGATTGTGAAATGACAGACAAGATATAGGGCCCTTTTTTCTGTTGTTTCCCATTTTTTTCCGAACTCAGTGCAATTTCCTCTTTAATTTTCAATTCCTTTTCCACTATGTTTTTCTTTTTTGCGGGTGCTTTCGATCGCGTCCGCGCTCTTAAATATTTAAGGATTTGCCCCCCCCCCCCCCCCCCCCCCCCCCCCCCCCCCCCCCCCCTTCTGCTTAATTATTGATCTACATTACTTAAATACCGACTGGGGCCTTTGATTGGTCCGCGCTCTGTGTTACCTTATATGCTGTTTTTTAAGAAAAAAACGTTCATTATTATATTTTACCATAGGGTACAGCCTACATACCCATATAATCCTTTTAATATATAGTTTAATCTTACCATGTAGTATGACAGAGCGGACAATCAGGCCCATAGCATAATAAAAATTTGAAAACATAAAAAATCTTCAAACATGTAGGTCATATGTTAAATTGGACTATAGATAACCTTGAAATTGCACTGTTTTCTGTCCTAGCCAGTACCGATTGTCGATAACATTACATGGGCTCCCGAGTCAAATTTTTGTAGCGACACACACTTTTTCTGTGTGCTTGCGCGATGGACCCACGGGCTGGGCCGTCTGGGGGATGGAGTCAGTGAAGGCTTGCTGCATGTTGATCTCTATCTGCGTATAAAATACCCTATATTGTGTGTCGGGGGGATGGCGATGTCTGGGTCATTTACGAAAGATGTCCTCCCCGACATACTCTGTAAGCGGTGCGCAGATGGGGGTGAACATGCGCAAGCGAGCATAAAGGCATAGCTGCTAAATCCCTCAGTCGGCTGGCTCGTGGGGCCGGTTTGATAAGGGAGCCCATTCATAAAATATGTGTCAGTGCTACAACCATGAAATAATCTTATTTTTAACAAACTTCGTAAATATTGTACTACACGGAACCGGCACAGTGTGGAATATATGTATATACACCCGTTGGTTTTTTATGGTTATCTGAGAGGGCCGTTTTTGCCGGAAGTTGTTTAGGATGCTGGAAGCCCAGCACCCAGACTTACATTAGATTGTCATTTTATTAATATGTTTTTTAAACCACACTGTGCAAAACGCTGCTGTAAAAACATCGATAGGTTCCCGTGTGGTACCCAACAAACTTGCCTCCAATCGCCGTCTATTTGCCCTTCTTCTTCTTCTTATGTGGTTGTTTACCCTCGCCTATCGGCATAAAGCCATTTGGCGAGCAGCTATTATTCTCTCTCCAATTTTTTTTTTATTAATGGGGGTAGACTATATATGGGTTTTTTTCAATGTTTTTATTATAATATATATGACTTTTGACACTGACTGCTTATATTTCATTGTTGCATATCCCGCTTTCTGTTTATAGGTTCATTATTGTATGTGGGTATATAGGTGTGTGTGTTTATAAGATTTTGTTTTAAACAATTGATAAAAGAGAAAAAAAAAAAAAAAAAAAAAATGTAAAAGAAAAAGTGCAAAAAAAAGCACTACCTAACAGACCTCCACAACGGCGCCCCTGATTGGCCGAATTTCAATCCGCTTTTCCGGCCAAGCTCGACTTTCACACACAAATCTATGGTGACAGACGACTTGACCAGATTTAGCGTCCAGCCAATCACAGGCCCCGTTGTGCAGGTAACTGTTTTACCCTTTAGCCGATGTAGATGGGCAAAGGGCGAATATATAAATATTTTTTAAAATTACACATAAGGATAAAAAAAATTTAAAGAGAAAAATCTTTTCTTTTTTTACTATTATTTAGAAGTAAAGTATTAAGATGAAAAAATGTAAAACAAAAAATATGTAGAAAAACAAAAAGATGTGCCAAAAAAAAAAAAGGCACTCCCGAACCCTCCTCCACAACGGTGTCCCCGATTGGCCGAATTTCAATCCGCTTTTCTGGCCGAGCTCGACCTTCACTCATAATTCTATGTTGAAGGACGAGTCGACCAGATCTAGCGCGCAGCCAACCACCGGCCCCGTTGTGGGCAAAGGGCGAACTTGTTAAAATAAATAATCACTAAAAAAAAGAAGAACTAAGAATGAATTGTTTTTCTTTTTTTAAGACAAAATATAAATGAAAAATAACATAGAACAAATGCTACAGCGTAGTGGCACAGTGTGGTTAAAACATATGGCTTAAAAAATACCTCGCGCACCAACCAGCAAAAACGACCCTTGAGGACCCATTAAAACTAGTGCTATATACATAAATCACACACTGTGCCAGCCCTGTAGAATAAAATATTTACGTAATTTAAAAATTTTTGACTTGATTGCAACACTGGTGCTTATTGATGAGTGGGCTCCCTTGTCATATCTAGTCCCACCAACCAGCCGCCTGATGGATTTCGCAGCTATGTTCCCTGTACACTTGCTCATGCGAGCCCCCGACCCCGCGCGCACCCCCAACAAAAGCTGACGGGGAGGACATCTTTCGTAAATGACCCAGACATCGCCATCCCCCCGTCACGCAAATGAAGGGTGCCGCACACGCGCAGACGGGTACCCCCATGTAGCAAGCTCCATCCACCAGACAGCTCAGTCCGCGAGACCATTGCAACAGCACACGGAAAAAGCGTGTGCCATTGCCGACTTATGACTCAGGAGCCCATTTTATTGATGCTATATCCCATGTAGTACCGGCCAGGGCAGAAAACAGTGCAATTTCAAGGTAAAAAATTAGCAAAGACTTGGAAGAAAACCTACATCTCAGCGTATATTTGTTTTCAATGGTTTGATGCTTTGGGCTTTTTGTCCGCTCTGTCAAATGTCATTAAATAGTTATCTATGTAAAGTATTAAAAAATAAGTATTGTAAGGGTATGTAGATAGTATCCCTTTGATGAATATAAAATATTAGTGTAAACAATGTGAAAAAGGATAAGATGAGACAGAGTGCGGACGCGATCTAAAGCCCCAGTCTTGGGTAATTTAGAGATGTAGGTCAGTAATTAAGAAAGTGGGTCATACTTCAACCAATGTAGGTCAAGGACGAGATAAGTCAATCCTTAAATATTTAAGGGCGCGGACGCGATGGAACGCACCCCCAAACAGACAAACATTGGCGAAAAGGAAGTAAAGTAAATTTCAAGATTGCACTGAATTCGGAAAAATAAAAAACGACTAGAAAATGATATGCAGATGACACCTATATCTTGTCTGTCATCTGACAATCCAAGATATAGCTCTCCAATGCCATAAACGTAGAAGTCCGGAGGGCCTTGGAAGGAAAAAGTAAAGTACATATATCCATTTGACCGCCAGACCTCAGTATGACATCGGAGAGCCTTTTTCTTGCTTCCCCGTGAACACCACAATGCAACAGGAAATGCTCTGTAGTATCCGGGACGACACATTTGGGACATGCTTTTGGTTTTCCCAATATGAATCGTCCCATACTCCCCGGCAGCAGATTGTAACCCAGTCTCAGCCTAGTCACACATTTATCCACCTTTTTACAGGTTGAGTATCTGTGTGGCCCGCTAAGACTGGCTCCCTCTGATGGGATGGGCTGGCTATGTGTAGAATCTGCCAGCCCTTTACTCCATTTTTGTTTTTTAACGCTCCTAATGATGGAGTAAATTTCAGATTTTGCCAGGGGTATAATATCAACTACAGAGCAACTCAGTCCGTCATTTGCCGCCCTATCTGCTAGCTCATTTCCCTTTACGTCGACATGAGCTGGACACCACATTAATTTGACTTGTATGTCATTGACATAGCACTGATCATGAAGGGAGATGATATTTTCTATAAGATCAGGCCTAGAGTTGCTGTTTCTTAGGTTAATTGATTGGAGTGCGGATAGAGAGTCTGATAAAACAGCAACTTTTTGTGGTCGGTTGACGAGAGTCCAGTTAAGAGCATATTGGATTGCGATCAGTTCGGCAGCATAGATAGATAACTTATTACTGAGCCTTTTTTTGATGGTAACGTTTTTTGATGGTATAACCATTGCTGCCGCAACTGTCTGATTCGTATCTTTACTACCGTCTGTATAGACTTTTAAGTGCTCAGAGTAATTTGAGGAGATATGATCATTTGTGATTTCTAAAATTGTTGGTGGATGATCATTCTTGTTAAACCTCAAACTTAGGGACATGTCGACTACAGGGAGAGCTAGCATCCAGGGCGACTCTAGACGGGGTCTAAGGTCCGCTACATTGCACTCATGGACCCGATATTCCTCGGCAAGCTGTTGAACCTGGGCTCCAAATGGGAGTTTGGCTTTTTTATATCTAGCTTTGACGAAGAAATCGGCTCCTATGATTGCATTCACCGGGTTGCAAGGTCTACTTTTAACCCTAGCCAGGTACTTTAGGGATTGTTCTTCACGGCGTAAATTTAGAGGCTCAATCCCCGCTTCTTGTTCAAGTATATCTAATGGAGTGTTGGGTAGAGCTCTCAGAGCTATAACTAAGGCCTTATGTTGGACAGTACTTAATCGATTTAAATTTGTTTTTGCTGCACAAGCATAGACTTCGGCACCATAGTCTAGCTTTGGACGTATTAAGGACTTGTAGAGAAGGAGGAGCGAATTTTTATCAGAACCAAATTTTGTGCCCTTCAGCATTCTCATTAGATTCAAGTCCTGTTGGCATTTGGTGACCAGTTCATTTATATGTGACTGTAAAGTAAACCTCTCATCAAGAGTCATGCCCAAAAATTTTACAGTTTTTTTAAATTGTATTTTTGTGTTTCCTAATGATACGTCCACTTGGTGCGAATTTTTATGACCAAATAATATCCCTACTGTTTTTGCCTGGCTAATTTTGAAGCCCCACTCTTGGGACCAGCGCCAAATGGAGTCAAGTCCTATCTGTGCCTTTCTTTGTAAGTATTGAATATTGCCTCCACAGAGCCAACTGCCTGAGTCGTCGGCAAATTGGCTAATAACCATCCCTGACCCCTCAGATACATCAGGGAAATCATTAATTAAGAGAGAGAAGAGTAGAGGGGAAATTATGGCGCCCTGGGGCGTACCTCTCGTCAGAGTTTGAGTATCTGAGAGGGTACCCTCGACTTTAACTGTGATTTTCCTGTCCAACAAAAAGGCCCGTATATAGTTGAAGCATCGCCCCGTGATTCCGTGTTTTTTTAATTTATATAGAATGCCTGAGTGCCAAGCCAGATCGAAAGCGGCCTCTAGGTCTAGAAAAATCGCTAGAACATGGTGCCCTCTATTTTTAGATTTGAGTACATCATGTTGTAGCCGCACTAAGTGATCGAGCGTGCTACGTCCCTTTCTGAAGCCAGATTGAAGGGGATTTATTATGTTTTTTTATTCTAAAAGTCGTTCCAAACGAGCCTTGACCATCCCCTCTAGCAATTTCCCAGGGTGAGATGTCAGGCTTATCGGTCTGTATGATTTAGGCTCATTTTTATCTTTTCCTTTTTTGTGCAGCGGAATCACACAGGCTAGCTTCCAGTCCTCTGGAAATATACCCTCACTCCATACTTTGTTGAAAAAAATTAACCATATTTTTAAGGCTGACTCGGACATATGTTTAAACATTGGGTATGCAATTTTGTCTAGTCCCGCGGCGGAGTTTTTTCTGCTACTAATACAGTCTTTTAGTTCCTGAATAGTGAAGTCGGTGTTAAGGGTTAAATTTTCATTTTCTAAAAGAGGAGAGTCTATGAACTCTTTATGATCTTGTTCAAATTGTTTTTGATGGGCCAAAACGGTTGGGTCTATATTTTCGTCACTAGCTACTTTTGCGTAGTGAGAGACAAGGGAATTTGCCTTGTCCAGGGGGGTAATCGAAACTCCTGCTGTGTTGTTTAATACAGGGATTGGTGTAAATGAGGTTCCTTTAATTCTGCGAATCTTATTCCAAAAATCCCTGGAGTTTTTAGGGTTTACTATGCATGATTCGCAGAAATCAGCCCAGTTTTGTGTTTTGTTTTCTAAAATGACCTTTTTGCAGTGGGCTGTTGCTTCTTTCAATTTGACCAGATTGACTTCACTAGGCGATTTTTTTAAAGTATAAATTGCATGTTTTCTCTCCTTGACTGCATTTTCACAAAATTCGTTCCACCACGGTACATTTTTTTTATTCTGTTTGCATGGTTTACTGACTGGGATTGAGTCTCTAGCTATGGACAGGAATTTTTCTGTAATTGATTTATTGAATAAATTTATGTTTGGATGATAGACTTCTGTAAGGGAGATCTCTCCACTTTTAGTTTTGTACATTTCCCAATCTGCTTTTTCAAATTTGAACCTATCTTCTGCGTTTTTGAAATTTTCGTTTGATCTTGTCATTGATATTAAGATTGGGAAATGGTCTGAACCCAAATTATCGTCAGTAACTTGCCAGCCTATTTCACTGGCAAGTTTCGGACTTGTGATGGTTAAATCTATGCACGTGAAACATCCACGGCCTGGATCAACCCTGGTGGACGAGCCATCATTGTGCAGCACGAGTCCGTGCTTTGACACCCAGTCCTCGACTGCACGTCCATGGCTGTCAGTTTTTGAAGATCCCCAGATAAAGTTATGTGCGTTGAAATCACCAGTTAACACAAATTCCGTATTTAAGATATGCTTGTCTAAATGTTCTAAAGTTTCTAGGTCGCACCCCCTTGAATATAAGTTAAAAAGAGTGAATGGAGATTTGCCCAAAAATATTTCAAATTTTTGAAGTTCTAGAATGATAGCCCCATTTTGATCCCTTACATTGTCTATCTCGCTATTTTTGTAATTGACCCCGTTTTTGAAATAAGTAATTAACCCCCCAAAGCCAAAATTGTTCTGTGTATCTATGTATTTGTATTCGGCTCTGTACCCAGGAATATTTTTCAAGGTATTACTCTTGAGTTTGGATTCCTGAATACAGAGTATATCAATTTGATTTGAGTCCAAAAAGTGTTTTATTTCAGTATGTTTGTGGGCTGAAAGCCCACCAACATTAAAGTTAAGTATTTTTAGATTCCTGTCCATATTGAAATTATAGTCTGAAGATTTGCCTCTTTACGCCGCCAGGAGCTGGGGAGCCCCGGCTCCAGCGCCTCTGCCCGCCCTTCAATTTGAATGGGGAGTTAAGCGTCTTTAGCCGGGACTCCGCAGCCTTTGGGGCACTATGTGATGTTTGCACATTGTTATCGGTGACCAGTGTTGCAACCGGCGAGGGTGCTGCCCGCTGTGCTGGAGGTAATGCTAATGGGATACGGGATGGAGATGGCTCAGACTTTTTTGTTGCAATGAAGAGATTTTTTTTCTGAGCAAATCTGAACGACTTTTGATCTGATGTTGCTTATATTAATGATGCCGTTTACTGCCCTTTCTTCAGCCACCTCGGCTATAGCCCGAGATAACTGTTCCAGGGTAAAAGTTCTGATCTCTTTTTTGAATTCTATATTCACTTTGAAAGGAGAGGTCTGTGATGTTGTTGACTCATGGGACTTTGAAATTGGATCAGTTTGACATCCCATATCCCGTGTAGATGGTCTATGCTGTAAAGGGGGCGGGGTATCCCCACTCGGGGATGAGTCTACTTGTGACACATCCGTGAGCGAGAAGTCCCCACTTCCCTCCCTGCTGCTGTCGGATGGGGTACTAGATCCCACCCCCACCTCTGACCCTTTGGCGACAGGACTATTAAATATAGAAGAGCCCCAACTGGTGCCAGAAGACATGGGGCTCGTTGGGGGCTGAGGGGATGGATGCCCGAGGGGATCCAGGATTAATCCGTTTTTACCCCTGGGGCTTAATTCTACACCGGGATTCGAGCCATGCTCGGTCTCCCTTTCCTGCCTATTTCTTAACCTTTTTGGCAAATTTGGTTGTTCATGGGGGTTTGTTACCTGGGGAGGGGTCTTGACCATTTGAGAGTAAGTAGGCCGGGTGTAATCTTTGTCTATATTATGTGCTGACATAGCAGCTGGACGTTGTTTTTGGGTCAGAGGCCTGGGCGGAGGATGTGTTTTTTGACTCTTAGAGTCAGTAACCGCAGACTCAGCCCGTGTCCAAGAACAACCGTGGTTGTTCTTATATTGCTGTATTTGTGAAGCCTGTAAGTAGGCCGGACACAGTCTGAATCTGGAGGTGTGTCCCCCCCGACAGTTTGGACAGCACAGAGTATTTGCCGAGCACGCATTTGTGCTGCTGTTATGTGGGCCAGCACAACGAGCACACTTAATGTTATTTGTACAATATTTTGCTGTATGGCCGAACCCTTGGCATTTGAAGCATCTGAGCGGTGGAGTCTGGTAATGTTCCACCGGGAGCGATATGTCCGTATTTAAATATGATACGTAATCTGGGAGAGTCGCTCCCAGAAAAGTGATCTTCACTACTCCGGTGGGACTACCATGACGATTACTAATTCTCTCCATTTTTAAGATGGGAGTAGATGTTTTCAAATTATTTGCCTGATTTTCAATGTTTTCTGAGTGTTCTTGTAGCGGTCTGCAGTGGATGACGCCTTGGCAGGTGACCATTCTATCAGGGTTATAGGCCACCGCTCTAATGTTGCCTATGGCAAAAACGCCCATATTGAGAATTCTTGCCAAGGATTCGGCCGATTTAGGTTGGGCCAAAAAGGACCCATTTTTCAGCATGATGATGTTGAGTATCAACCCGGTCAGGGCACTAGCTATGTTTTGGGCGAGTGTCTTGGGGGATACCCCCCCGAAGTCACTCCCTCTTGTTATTGATTTTATGAACAACCTGTGTGTCCATGTATTCTTTGACAGCAAGTGCTTCTGACCAGGGTTTATAGGCTCTCCATGTTCTAAAAAATTGTCAGAAAAAGCTGACGACATTTTTATAAAAAATAGTTGAGGAAAAATAAATAAAAATTCTCAAATATATAATAAAGAATAAGAAGAAGACAAAAAACGTCTGATAGCAGCTTCGACACTGGGCCTCCACTCTAGGAGTTTGACCTTCAGTGTAATACTAAATGTCGTAACAAATTTAAAACAACACAAAATTAGCTTTAATTTACAGTAAAGTATAAAAAGAACAAATTGTAAAGGTTAGGTAAGATTCTATGAAGAACAACAAGTAAAGATAAACTGTAAAATGGTGTGTGATGTGCAGGTTGGATGCTTGAATGCGGTTCTTGCAGAATTCATGAAATTGACAATGATGTGTAGATCTCAGGTCGCAGCTTGCCTATTCCTCTCCCAGCCAAACGGTGATGGGTGGGTGGGGTACACGCAAACTGTGATGAGCTTGGATCGGTCTGCAGCCTGGATACTATACACATACAATGAACAAAAACACGGATTACAGGTAGCGGGATATGCAATAGACACCTTAATTGGAGAGAGGAGATAATAGTTACTCGACAGGGAGGGTAAACCTGAAGTTCTATGTTGGATGTTCTATGTTGATTGTTGATTGTTGATTTTGATGATGGCCGCCAAAAAGTAGGTCTCATCAGGAGTTTGTTTTGACCGGAAGTGGTCTATTTGCCCGATTCCTTTTTTTTTTTTTTAAAGTTCAGGGGCTGGACGGACGGTGATACAGCGACGCATGTGATTGGCTATACCTGGCCAACTCGTCATTCACCATAGATTTACCTGTGAATGTCGAGCTTGGCCAACATATCGGATTGAAGTTCGGCCAATCAGGGGCGCCGTTGTGGAGGCAATTCGGGAGTCCTTTTTTGGACTCAGTCGATTTTTCTTAGAAATTTTTATTTTATATTTTTTCTTCATCTTAACCTTCTTATATTATGTTTTTCATTTCAATAATTGTTTTATTCAATATATAGTTCCCAAATTATTGGGAATTTTAAAACACATCTATTTAGACTTTGTTTTCTTACACCCTTTGCCCTTTTTAAAGCGGCTAAAGGGTAAACAGCTACCTGTACAACGGGGCCTGTGATTGGCTGGACGCTAAAACCTGACCAACTCGTCATTGACCATAGATTTATGTGTAAATGTCGAGCTTGGCCGTAAAAGCGGATTGAAATTCGGCCAATCAGGGGCTCCGTTGTGGAGGACTGTTGGGTAGTGCTTTTTTTGCACAATATTATTAATTGCGTTTTTTTACAAAAATTGCTTTTATATTTTTAATAACCAAATAAATAAATATAGTTTTACTCACATACACTTATATACACACATACAACACTATACTATAAAAAGAAAGCTGGATATGTACTTATAGAAAACGAAAATATAGTCAAAAGCGATAATAGAAAATTTAAAATATAGTCAACCCCTTTAATAAAAAAAAATTGGAGAGATAAAACAATGGCTGCTCGCCAAATGGCTTTATGCCGATAGGCGAGGGTAAATAAAACCATACGAAGAAGAAGAAGAATCGTCAACATTTTCCCTTATTAACACTCTACAGGCTACATTTTGCATCGGATCTTCATGAAAGTTTATCAGAACATTCATCTCCATCAAATCTTGGACAAGTTCGAAACTGGGCCATTTGAGGTCAAAAAGTCAAATTGAAGGAAAATCTTGTTAACACTAGAGGCCACATTTTCAACTTGAGCATGTTGAAACTTTATCAGAATGTTTGTCTTGATGATGTAAGACAAGTTCGAACATGAGTCATGTCGGGTCAAAAAGTAGGTCACTAGGTCAAACTGAATGAAAAGCTTGTTAACACTATAGAGGCTGCAATCTTTGCTTCAGCAGTTTTAAATGTTCTATGTCAAGTTCAAATATGGGTCATATTGGGTCAGAAACAAGGTCACTAGGCTAAATTGAAGGAAAATATTGTTAATACTGTAGAAACCACATTTTTTGCTAAGGCAGCTTGAAATTTGGTCAAAATGTTTATCTATATGATATCTAGGCCAAGTTCGAATATGGAATGGAAATCTTGTTAACACTCGAGAGGCCTTATTTTCAACTTGAGCATGTTGAAACTTTATCAGAATGTTTGTCTTGATGATATGTAGGTCAAGTTCGAAAACAACTAGGTCACTAAGCCAAATTGAATGGAAATCTTGTTAACACTCTAGAGGCCTTATTTTTAACTTGAGCATGTTGAAACTTTATCAGAATGTTTGTCTTGGTGATATGTAGGTCAAAAAGGAGCAATCTTTGATACACATGATAACTATGTTGTCAGAAAAAAACGTAAATGTCCAAATACTGAATCGAAAACAAAAGAAAAACAACAACAGTAAATAGTACACCAGCTGGGTCAAAGGAGAAGAAGGGGATACATTAAAAGACGAATGAACATTGAAAGGCAAGAGAGTGTAGTGGCGAACATTTCCAGTACATAATTTCCTTTTTATGTAGATGACTTAAAATTATTCCAGACAGACACAGAATTGATAAGATGAAATTTCTAGCAGACCTTAAATAACGAGAGTGACTCAAATAAATCTTCGATCGAACATGGGTTATGGTGGGTCAAAAAGTAGGTCACTAGGTCAGATTGAAGGAAAAGCGTGTTAACCGTCTAGAGGCCGCAATTTTTGCTTCAGTAGTTTGAAATTTTGTCAGAATGTTTTTAGAGCCAGCCTGTGAGTATTTCGTTATGCGGTATAGTTTCATATGTTTGGAAATGGCAACTTACCTGAATGTTTTGCTTACAAGTTTATTCACTTCTCATATAGAATGTGTTTTGCTATCTGTCTATGTTTCCGCATATGACTCACCCTGTGTTATCTCTGTCTGTGCACATTTTAAAAACTCTCTTGTTTCAAGCACTGCTATTCCCGATCCCTTGGGCGGTCTGATCAAAATATATTGAGTGCGTAAGTGAGACTTGGATGATATGTTCAGTTTACCTCTCGATGTTCAGACCAAGTCACTTGTCCCAACCCGTGCCTGAAGTGAAGTTGTCCTTTTCGGGAACTTTGAAATTCTCAAGCGGGCCCATCCCTTCTGGCTTTGTCTGTGTCGTATTAGTATCGTCAACGAAGATTTATTTGAGTAACTCCAGTTCTGTAAGGTCTGCTAGAAATTTCATCTCATCAATTCTGTGTCTGTCTGGAATAATTTTAAGTCATCTATATAAAAAGGAAATTATGTACTGGGAATGTTCGCCACTATACTCTCTTGCCTTTAAATTTTCATTCGTCTTTTAATGTATCCCCTTCTTCTCCTTTGACCCAGCTGGTGTACTATTTACTGTTGTTGTTTTTCTTTTGTTTTCGATTCAGTATTTGGATATTTACGTTTTTTCTGGCAACATAGTTATCATGTGTATCAAAGATTGCTTCTTTTCCTGTAACGTTCATCAACCCAGTCAGCTAAATCAGCTCTTTCCCATCAATCATGCAATCTTATTATATGATATTGAAATGACTGTTCTTTAGTATAAGGTATATTGACTTTGAATAGGGTAAAGTTGTATTGCTGATACTTCTTGCTTTAGGTCAGTAAATATGGATTGACCAGTTTGGTTATATCTCTAGTTTATTAGTAACCTTTATAGTAATTGCTTTCAAAATTGACACAATATAGTTGGTGATTTTTCTAAAAATATTCCGAAGAAAGCATGTGTTGTATGATGGCGTGAAAAGTTAGCTCGTGTGAAGCAGGTTGTGTGTAGTGTACACGCAGTTGGTGGTCATTCGAGGAGTAAACATCCAACTGTTCAGACCCTTATCAAATTCGAATAGTAAAAACCCTCATATTATGTAATTGAATGTTTTAACATGTTATTGATTTTAGTTTATTTAGATAGAGCCGGAAGGGCAGGGCTCGGACCATATTGGTCCATAAATTGTATGTGAATGAGAAATTGGGAGTCTGTTAGGCTCGGGCCACAGTTACCCAATGAGAAAGTTTGAACATGAAAAGAAGAGCCGGAAGGGCCACATATCTTAAATTTACGTAATTGAATATGTTATTATTTGTATTGATAATAGATGGATCCGGAAGGGCTTGGACCACAGTAGTCAAAGAAGTGTGTATGAATTATTTCAACATTATCAAGTTGAATGTTTTGTTGGTTTATTGTGTTGAGATGTTTAAGATGGAGCCGGAAGGGCTCGGACCACTGGTGTCCATTTATTGAGTATAATTTACTTTAATTTAGATGTTTAGATGGAGCCGGAAGGGCTCGGACCACAGGTGTCCATTTATTGAGTATAATTTACTTTAATTTAGATGGAGCCGGAAAGGCTCGGACCACAGGTGTCCATTTATTGGGTACAATTTACTTTGATTTAGATGGAGCCGGAAGGGCTCGGACCACAGGTGTCCATTGATTGATTACCTTTAACTTTAATTTAGATGAAACAGATCGAGCCGGAAGGGCTCGGACCACAGGAGTCCAAGAATTGTGTACACATTATTTCAAAATTATTTAGTTGAATGTTTGTTGTGTTATTGTTTTTATGTGATTTATGTGATTTATATGGAACCGGAAGGGCCCAGACCACAGGTGTCCATTTATTGCGTACACATGAATTTATATGGATCCGGACGGGCTCGGAACACAGGAGGCCAAGAATTATGTACAAATTATTTCAAAATTATATAGTTTTTTGTTTTATTGTTTTTATGTGATTTATATGGAGCCGAAAGGGTATGGACCACAGGTGTCCATTTATTGAGTAGATATGAATATATATGGAGCCGGAAGGGCTCGGACCACAGTTGTTCAAGAAGTATGTACAAATTATCTTAACATTACCAAGTTGAATGTTTTGTGTTTTAATCTTTTAGAATGATTCAGATGGAGCCAGAAGGGCTCGGACCACAGGTGTCAATTTCTTGAGTATACGTTATTTATTATTCAGATGTTTAGATGGAGTCGGAAGGGCTCGGGCCACAGTTATCCATTCGTTGAGTACACATAACTTCAAAGAAGCTGACATGTGTAACGCGAAATTAAGAAGCCGGAAGGGTTCGGGCAACAGTTATCCAATTAACTAATTACAGCGCCAAACTTGAATTAAGAATCTGTACAGCCAGAGCAGAAATTGGATTAAAGGTGAAACATAAAATTTGTTAAGAGTGATGAATGCGTTTCTTTTATGATTTTTCAGACATACTAGATATGTTATTTGGAAAGAAATCGGTGAATGTCATTACGGAAACGATAAATTGAAAAATTAGCCAAATCATTTTCTAGAATCATTCTGAACAGCAGATCTGAGAACGTTAGAGAGACAGATTTCTGTCATTTCTTTGATTCAAAGTGGAAGTTCTGTGTCAATTATTGAGGGTGCTCTTTATAGTTTAAAGTGGACTCATGACGTGGTAGGCTTAAACAACCCCTGCGCTTTTAACGGTGTACATTTCTCGGTTTACGCAGCTAAGAAACTATGTGGTGTTCCCGTAAAGAAGAAGAAACCTTTAACAGAATCATTAATTACTACTATGTTTGTCTTGCATGACTCTTTTTCCGCCTCCTTGTATCATCTAATATCGTTAAATCTAATAGTACTAAGGTTCTCGGGGATTTTTAAGGATAAGTGAAATGCTGTGGTGTACATTTACACGATTCTAGCGTACATATTACAATAAGGTCTAGTAAGACGGATCAATCGAATGCTAGTTCCGTGATTCACATAGCGAAACCTGACTCTATGACTTGTCCTGCCATCCGACTTCATTTCCGAAGAGGGGAAGAGCGTTCCTTTTTTTAGTCCATTATCTGTTTGTAAAAAAGGTAATATTTATAAATTCAGAAAAAGTGGTACATTATCATATACTAGATGTAGGTAATTGATCAGAGAAATATTGAGTTTGAACAATGTTTCAAATAGGCTTTTAAGAAGCACGGTCGTTGGAAAAGCGATTCGGCTAAAGATGGTTACGTTTCTGAATATATTTCAAGTTTTTTTAAGCATCACGTCGAAATTTGGGCTCTAATATTTATAGATAATTCTTTATTCACCTTTGTTATCAAAGGGAGTAAACTCTTGACAATATTTAATCGGAGTCATATTTAGATTGTTTCCCTTGCCAAGCGTTTTTTCTTCTCCAATAACTTCATAGGGCATTTAGATTACTTAAACCTGCTTTCTCGTTCTTTATTTCTTCGAGATTGCACTTAGTTACCCTAGCCTAAAGGGTATATGAAGTTTTTATAAAATAATGTGTAATGTAAGTATATAAATGATTTATGTTCATTTGAAAGCATTGAGTTATAACAAAACATGTATTTATCGAAGGTAGTGTATACACATATATAAAGTGGGCAATGACCATATAAGGAGGTTTTTGTTAAGTCTATTGTATTGTATGTTTGCGGGGAAAGTTACCTCGTGCGAAGCAGATTTTGTGTACTGTACACGCGGTTGATAGTCATTCGAGGAGTAAACGTCCAACTGTTCAGACTGTTATCAAATTCCCAAGAGATGTCAATACAGATTGCGAATTGCGTAATTCGCTCATAGGAAAGCAATGCTAGGAGTCGAGTTTCTGATCCAAATTACAATGACTTAATCGATTCAGGGTTAACTTATATATCAATTTCGAACATGTATAGTACTTAGCTAATTAATTACAAGCGAATTCAATTATGGATCAAGTTCTTCTTATCAGGTACTTCTGGAAATCCGATTTGTTATGATAAAGTTTTAATACATCACAATGTGTTTTAAGCGAAACGAATTGAATATTGTCGTAGGGTTGAGGAGACGCCTAAAACTGACCAGAGCATGGATCTTTCCTCACCTCCCTCCCCCTGTTCAATAGTATAGGAAACACGACATGTTAAGGTTGGTGGCCCGGTCGTAGTTACCGATTTAACGTTTCGTCTTTCAATAACCCTTCTCTTCCCACTAGGATTTTCCAAAAAAGCTTTAGTAGTGGTTTTTGGCCTGGGTCTTTAACCCCTGGTCATAGTAGTAATACCATTTATTTCGGATTTGGCAGCCTGCCAAATGCTGTTAGCAACGCATTTTAGGTTGAGGCTGCGCGAGAAATATGTCATCATGGATTCATCAAAACTGCATTTAAAAGGTTAGGATCTCCCCCATAAATATCATTTCAATGTTGTTGGAACATCAGTGAAAAACTTAAGGCGTAAGTTTAAGATATGCGGAGAGGTCAAATATGGACGCTTGTTAACCTTATTAACATTCGCGAAGAGGAACGGAAAAAAAGAAAGAAGTCGAGTGAAATATACAGTGGCGGATTAACCGGAGGGCCGTAGGGCATTTGCGTCGAAAAATTAATGGTAAACAAAAGAAAAAGCGTGGCAAATGTAGTGGCGGATTTAGCGGGGGCGACTCCCCCAACCCACGACATCCCGACCCGGTCTGGCATCATACATATCTGAAGAGCGCCGGGCCAAATTCGCCGCTCATAGGGCAGATATTGACCGGGGAAAGGTAGCGTTTGGCCGACCATCCAATGTGTCTCGCTGGTTATAAAAGCCGGGTCATCGCATCATTAATCTGATTCCAGTCGCGCTCCTCATAGAAGGTAGCAATTTAACACAGTTTATCACAAAAGTGTCAGAGTAACAGTACTACAAGATGCGCTATAAAAGAAGGGAGGACTGAAGGAGAAGGAGAGGGCAGTAAAGGGAATGAGACCTCTCCTCTTCAGCCGCCAATGCACCAATAACTAAGTTGTAGAGATAGCGTGCAAACGCAAACCTCTCCCTCAATCGTGCTGTGCAGGTGCCCGCAAGTGCTGTGGAGGTATCAACGGCATTTTCGTTAGAATGATCTAAGTTCGAATATGGGTCATATTGGGTCAGAAACTAGGTCACTAGGCCAAATTGAAGGGAAATCTTGTTAACATAATGGAGGCTGCATTTTTAACTTGAGCATGTTGAAACTGTATCAGAATGTTTGTCTTGATGATATGTAGGCCAAGTTTGAATATTTGTCATGTCTGTTAAAAATCTATATCACTAGGCCAAATTGAAGGTTTGGTCAGAATATTTATCTTAATGATATCTAGTCCATGTTCGAATAAGGGTCATATCGGGTAAACAAAAATAGGTCACTAGGCCAAATGAAGGAAAATCTTGATAACACATTGAATCCTTGTCAGAATAATTGTCTTGATGAGTTTTGCATATTTCAAACACTTTCTCCCAGTCTAGTACATGGTTTAGAGAACTATTTCAACTTGATGGAATGTGATTTAACATTGACATATTTCTCAATATAATAATGCAGAAACTTCAAAATATTCTGCCTAATCCTGCTGTTAAATATCCCTTTGATTCTTCATGTCTTAAATGTGTATACTTGTGAGCTCTTGCACTCGGGTGAGCGATATAGTGCCAACAAGGTCCTTCTGTTTTTTAAATTGGCAGTTTAATCAAATTTACCATTTTTGACATGATCTTTCAACTTCTTGACAATAAATACATAAACATAAGCGGCAATTGTTATTTCCTTTCACATTTCCCCCTACTTCTCCAACCTTACAGCAGCCCCCAGGCATATTGGGAGCATTAGGCTTTAGAATCAGAGAGTTGTATGTATGTACTGCGCTATATCCAACCGATCATAATTAAGGCTTTCGTTGCACTTTGGTATAGAGCCGTGGTATAGGATTTTCGTAGTTCGAACATCTTCATCTACTTCAAAGGTGCGCCTTTAATCACTTCGAATGATCAGAGTGCATCCCAAACGTGCAATGAATTGTTCAAAATCAGTATCCTCGAATTCTTCAAGAATAATGTAATGATATATCAATGCATTTTAAGTCGACCGTTTTCTTTTCTGAAAATCTTTATTTATCAACTGATTACATGCAATACACATAACTTTGCGTCGAGTCAAACGGTAACAAATTTAAGTTTCAAGGCAGGGATCTTCAGTTGAAACCCCGGCTTGGCCATTAAATTTGTTCGATTAGTCTTCCACAAATGAACTAAATATCCTATTTAGAAAGGAATTAAGTTGTCAGGGAATAATGTGGTGTCTAGTACAGGTGTTAGAAAGCCAGGAAACACATGTTAGGTGGGATTGTTGTCGCGATTTAGCTGAAATATCGTTGATCACAGAATTTAACACCCAATCGATTAATTAACATATCAGCCGATCTTTGCTCAATAACCTAGGTCATTCAAATCTCTACTGTCCTATTGTCTTCTTGGGCGCTGCTTATGAATCCGAAGGTGGTCAATATTTATATGACTTTAAAATGTTCACTAAAAAGTTGAGTAAACATGCTTGCTGCTTGAGCATCGTGTTTTAAAACAGAGGAAAAGAAAACAGTCGAATTTAGCATCTTTGCAATCCAGGTATTTGTAATAGGCAAGCATGAAACCAACTGTTACTTGAGTATAACTATAGTAGGCAGCCTTGAATTCATCCCGATGTACACAGCGAAAAGTCTGCTTCTTCAACAATGACATCTTAAGGAACATTCGTTTAAATTCAACGAAACTGCTTGTACTGCCATCTAGCATTAAACAGGTGAAGAGCAAGAGTTTGGATTGAAGAAGGAAGTTCATCAATTAACGAGGCAATGTTTCAATATTCCTCCTCTAATAGTTGGCGCTTTAATCCTTCCCTACCTGCAACAGTTCCAAGTTTCCACTTCTTCTATCTGTACTGTTTATAACTACCAGCATAAACACGAGGCTGTAAGCAAGATATTGTATGTGCCGCAATCACCACACAATCTATGTATGCACTTGGAATGAAGTTCTCCATCTTGATTATCAGTCAAATTGATATTTATTCTCAATTTTACTATAGAAGCCATGGAATTTTAAAGCTCCACTCAAAGCATAAAGTTTAAACTGTGCATTCAGGCAGTATTCACATAAACATATAGCAAACTTGTGTTGCTTCAGTCAAAACTTCCATCGAAGGAAATGCGTGTGCCCTTGTTGTATGGCATCGGTTTTGGTCTCAGACAAGAAGATTTTTTAATGTTTTTCCTTATATATCTCGAAGTACAAAAGGTGAACCTCGGGGCAGACACAATTTTAACCCCATGGGCATAATTTGAACAATCTTTGTTGGGGACCACTTGAAAATGCATCCTCGGTACCCAGGCTATTCATAAAATATATGATATCATCTTGTTTATGAATATCCTGGGTTCCGAGGACGTAGACAATGCTACATACCAACTGTCTGAGCTTGGGGCCTTTCTGTTTCAGACAAGAAGATTTTCCTTTCGGTTGCCATGGCAACCAGAGTTCTGCATGGAACCATTTTCTTTAAACAACTTTGAAAATGGATCAAATAACGATAATTCCTACCAAGTAAGTCAAATCAAAACAGCGGTTTAAGAGATGTATTTTAAATAAATTGTTCACGACGGATATCAGGCCATCACATTAGCTTAAAATGACCATTACGTGCTCAGGTAAGCTAAAAACACTCTTTGATTCAACAGCTCTAACCGACTATGATTGTTACAGACTGTTGTTTCCATCTCAAACTCAGACCAATTCATTTATATTGGCCTCTTTTTAGAGGACTGAAATTTAAGTCATTATATGTGAAGATTATCACATACCATTTAACAATTATAGTTCGCAGCCTGCCAATAAGTCGCTAAATGAAAATGTGACAGGAGAAGTCCCTGTGCCACACCAAGACAGGCGACAAAATACACCTGGTGATTAAAATGTTGGCCTTTGATAATAAAATGTATAACATATAATGAAGTCGACAGTTTGCAGAGAAAATTATACCAAATTTCCTATTACAGGTTTTACTTAGGGTATACCAATTATGTTAATTGAATTAGGATTACAGAATAATACGCTGTCCGTTATGGCGAGTGTCTGGAACTGAATATGATCAGACAGGACCCTGGAGACCTTACAGAAGGGATCAACACCGTTTTATCTGAAAAAAGCTTGGGATATTATCTCATTGAAATCCTGTCTGTAGAAATAGAGTATTGTGTTACAGGGAATAAATTATAAACAATGGGGCCATGATGGTTCTAAATAGCTCACCTGACTGAATAGAAATCACTTGCACTATCCATACAAGGAAAACAAGTTCCGCCTCATGGTGCCATGTTTTTCAACGGATTGGAATAATTTGAACAATCTTAGTATAGTCACTCAACATTTGTGCAAAATAATTTTCATATCGGACTTGTACTTTTGGACAAGAAGATTGTTTAAGATTTAGCATAATTCCCCTTTTCTGATGCCAAAGTTCTAGATGAAATGAAAGTCGTGAAGAATTTTTGACGAGTGAAACCTTCCTGTGAAATTATCTTAAAATCTGACCAATAATTTCAGAGAAGAAGATTTTAATTGACGCCCTTACGGACACGGTGAATGATCACAAGATCTCATCTCGCCCATTTTGTGCTCAGGATGAGCTAACAAAAGGAAAGCAGTGTATTTACTTGACAATATTTATTATAACAATAATAAGTGACCCATCTAGGTCCAAGTTGCACATGTAGAAAAGATGCATATTCAATGTAAATGTCAAATATTAACTCATGTTAGATTGAACCATGTCAGACGAAAAGGGGTCTTATTGACCTTCCTTAACAAAAAGTTACATACTATGTATTTCCCTATAAGTTTCTAAATATAGATTGACAGTTAAGGTCCTGGTGAAATTGTGTGTATGCACATGCTTACACAAGTCTTCGCTATCCTCCGATGCAACAAGGCCCTTATTCGCCTGCCGCAGCTCGTCAATTTCTGCTGTCTAGTGTTGGTACGCAAAGTTATAGCTTCAAAATTGCATGTGCAAACCAACTTATCCAAAAACCTTCCCAATAAATACTATCTGACAGAAATCTTCTCTGTGCGTTGAATCTTTCCACTGATCAAAATACATAAAAACTTCCGTTGATTGTGTTGACCCTCTCACATGTATACAGATGCTTTCAAGTGCATCTGCAATAGACGACTTTTGAAAACAATGTGGAAAAGGAGAAATTCCTCATAATGACTAGCTGGCAGTTGACACCTTTCTCCTATAGTCTACCAACAGTCCAGTTAGACATAAATCAATTTTAGAGATTTTAAATTGGCGACACATTTTAAAATTCTCTACAGTTTCATGGGACCTAACGATTCTTAGTCTAAGGATGAGTTAACAATCTGTACCAACAAATGATCAGTAATCACAAAACAACAAAAAAAGGTTCTAAATTAGTATGGTCCAAAGTAGATTCATAGTTTGAGAAGCAGACATACTAGGGTAGGTGGTAATCGCACTATGGGATACGTCACACGAAAACCAATCTTTGGAGGTTTTGTAATAAATGCCCATTACTATAAAAATGCAAAACTGTATAGTAGGTTTTTGATTCAAACCATTTGTTTATATCCTGCATGTAATCTGCATGTAATCGTGAACAGGGAAGACCCTGTTCAGGCTGAAGTCACAGGCTGGTTTGAATCTTTGCAATTCACAAAAATCTAAATATTTGTTTGCATCACAATTTCCTGTGACACAGCCACTATGTGAAACAGGGTACGCTTATGTGTTTTAGCAGAAAAATCTTGGAGGACCCAATTCCATGTGAGCTATAAAGTGTGTATAACCCGATTGTATCAACCTCATGGAACAAGACCCCTTTTACATAGGACTTCAATCAATATCTTCATTTTGAAATAAAACAGCAAACGTTTGTATTATGATCCAGTAATGCACAGAAAAACTAGATATTTCAAAACCCCTTTTTAAACTCACTTATTCCTGCATAATATTATGAACTATGACCAAAAGCCTTCAGCACTAACTTCAACTACTTAATATTGCCTTGCATATTTAATGCATGTTGATTTGAGGACAGACAAGTTTCTTAAAAGACATTTTAAATATTCACACAACAAAATGCTTTTCATATCCTGATAGAACAACTGGTTTGTTAACTTTTATCAAAAAATACAGACTAAACATGGTTAAACCAGAGAAATTCCTTTCAATAAATTAGAAAAGAAATCACAAACATTATCTATTTATTGACTTGCAGTGTTTCCATTGTGGAACCAACTTTAACAAGATCATTGAAAAATACAGTCATTGTGAACATTTTCTTGCTTTAAAGGATATTTTCAAACTTGAACTTTTCTCGAAAAAAGTTAAATTTTGACAAGTCTGAAAATAGCATTCATCTATTAGATAGATTTAAACAAATATCACTACTCTTTATCTGATAAAGATAATTTTGACAAATCTGAAAGAAGACAACTTTTGAAATCAAAGTGAAAATAACAAGGAATTAATAACAAATCACACTTTCCCATGATATTTTCTTCTGTATCCACAAAGCATACTTCAAAACTTTCCAGATCTCTTTTTACTCCGATGATTTAAAAATAACATAAGTAGTAAATTTATGTTATTCCAGGTTTATCTGAACCTGACAACCATTATTCTTTACTCTGCTGTCAGCACTACAGTCCCTAACGAAGGTTTTCATATCACAACAAAAAGTCGTGGTTTTGTGTATGATGAGGGGTACAAGTTCCAGCCTATACCGGAATCAGGTTTGGTAATATTGAGCGTAGGGTCCTCCCCATGCTGCGGCCTGTTGTTGTTGTTGTTGCTGCTGCTGTTGTTGTTGGTAGTACTGTTGATTCTATAATCATAAAAAAATATCAGATTAGTCAATATGTTCTATTTCCATTGTTCCCCATCATAACTATCTACTGACCTATCTATAGCAAACAAAAAATTTGATTATGTGGGAACCTGGTCAAATTATCTTTATACCTTTTATATATCTTTTGAGAATTTATATTAAACAAACAAGAGGCCCAAGAGGGCCAGTATCGCTCCACGGCCATAAGGCAAAAATCAAATCTCCAAACAGCCCTGCCCCCTGGTGGCTATTTTTTTTACCAACCACCATGGGTTAAAGGAATCTTGTAGAGTGTCACCCAAGGAATGTTTCTGCAAAATTATTTGAAAATTGGCCCGACACTTTCGGAGGAGAGGATATTTTAAGTTTTCACTATGGTCGTATAAGGCAAAATAGCCCCGCCCTCTGGCGGCCATGTTTTTCAACCAATCAACATTTCTTGAAGGAATCTAATAAAGGGTCACCCGATGAACATTTCTACAAAATTATTTGAAAATCGGCTGAACACTTTCGGAGAAGAAGATTTTTTAAGTTTTCACTTTGGTCGTATAAGGCAAAATAGCCCCGCCCTCTGGCGGCCATGTTTTTCGACCAATCAACATGGCTTGAAGGAATCTGATAGAGGGTCACCCGATGAACATTTCTACAAAATTATTTGAAAATCGGCTGAACACTTTCGGAGAAGAAGATTTTTTAAGTTTTCACTATAGCTATATAAGGCAAAATAGCCCCGCCCCCTGGCGGCCATGTTTTTCAACCAATCAACATTTCTTGAAGGAATCTAATAAAGGGTCACCAAAGGAACATTTCTACAAAATTATTTGAAAATCGGCCTGACACTTTTGGAGGAGAAGATTTTTTAAGTTTTCTCTTTAGCCATTAAGCAAAATAGCCCCGCCCTGTGACGGCCAAGTTTTTTTACCAATCAACATGGCTTGAAGGAATCTGATAGAGGGTCACCCATGGAACATTTCTACAAAATTATTTGAAAAACTGCTGAACACTTTTGGAGAAGAAGATTTTTTAAGTTTTCACTATAGCTATATAAGGCAAAATAGCCCCGCCCCCCTGGCGGCCATGTTTTTCGCCCAATCAACATTTCTTGAAGGAATCTAATAAAGAGTCACCCAAGGAACATTTCTACAAAATTATTTGAAAATCGGCCTGACACTTTTGGAGAAGAAGATTTTTTAAGTTTTCACTATTTTTGTCTTTCGGTTGCCATGGAAACCAGAATTATGGATGGATAAAAAAAAATTGAAGGAATTTAAGAGAGGACATTGAGAGGATGCTTCCCATGAAGTTTCAACCAAATTGGCCAAGTGGTTAGGGAGAAGAAGTCGTTTAAAGGAAAAAGTTAACGCACGCACGCACGCACACACGCACGACGGACAATTCGCCATGACATAAGCTCACCTGGCTTTCAGCCAGTGGAGCTAAAAACATCAATTGTTTGATTTCTTTGATTTTATGTCATTTTCAACTGTATTTCAGCGTTAACAGAGCACTTATCTATGATGAACCCTATGTGATTAACCAGTACTTTCCCAAGTTAATTCCACAGGCAAGCTAAAAGTAAATACTTTAAACACACAACCAAATATTATTGAATTCAATTTTTACAGTAATACAATGTATTTCCATGTGAACCAATTTAATCATGATTTATAAATTCTATCTTGAGCAATGATGCAGTTTCGTACAGATATATAATAATCACTGTGACCTTGACCGTAGACCTAGGTAGGTCAGGTCTCTTAATTAAATTTTGAACCTACTTGCCCAATCGGATAAGTAGTTTCAAAATTGACTTGCCTGCACTCAAATACAAATTGCCCCAAAATGTCATGATATTGTGAATTACTGAACAGTTTGCCGCCTTGTTGATTTGCCGTATTAAAAATCATGGCCCAATTAAAACGGCATCCAAATTTAAAAGAAGATATTTACGTCAATGAAATAAAATAATTTTAATACATAATAGCTTCTACAGTTTGACATCAGAATGTTCATTAACTATATAGTTTGAATCAGAATTTACAAAGTTCTCAGCAAATGTATCATTGACATCAGCCATTTTGGATTATGCGCATGTGGGGATTCTGATAAATACCTTTTCAGAACATATATACGACGTATTGTTTAGTTCAATCCATGCCGACCAATCAATATTCGTGGATAAATCTATTAAGAAGGAAGCTGCATAAATTAAACTTGAGGGATTCATCACTTGACATATGTATTTAACAATTGAGACGCGGTTAGTATTATGTAACTAGGACTAATTTACGAATGTTTGGGGTTAATTGATACATAGCATTGAGGACTCATTCAATCAGCTCTAAATTATGGTCTGTCTCTCCGTTTTTAACTGGTCATATTGGCTGGTTCTCTTTGAGAATTGTAAAATGGTTCATGGGACCCTGTCAGAAAATAGTAAAATAGGAAAATAAATCTCTGGTGTAAATTTACAACTTGTGTGTGATTTTAAAACAATCCTTTAACTTTTAAACACCGCTTATGATTGTTTAAGGAATATATTTGGTTTATGTGGGAAAAGGTTAAAAGAACTAATTACTTACATTGTATGCTGCCCAATAAGCACTATAATCCGGTACAGGAGTATGTTCCCTTGTAGCACCATTACTTGGCTTAGGTTTCTTTTCTACTGGCTCCATGCTGTAATACAAACTTGAACCATATAGTATATTAAAAAGGCAAAGTTTAAGAGGAAATAACTTATGAATGCCTGAGTGGATTTGATTTATAATTCTACAATTAATGATTATCCTGTGAACAAAGTTTCATAAAAATATCTTAAAAATAAAAGAGGTCATTTGTTCCACAAAGTACATATGTTATACCAACTAGTCAGACCAGCAACGAACATAGAGACCATCATAGTCATTCAAGTATATACCAAACAAACTTTGTTTATGGGAGTATATAAACTAATAACCTTTAACCAAATTGCATTTCTACGGTTTGCATCTTTTTTTCTATGCTTGGTTGTGTATTTGTCTTTTATGATTTGTAAACAGTGTTATATGTATTCATATATTATATTGTTTTAAAACAATATAACTACATGTATTATATCAAAACTGGAAACCGGACATGAACCTCATACTATAACATCCATCATTTACAACCAAACCTTATTTTGATTAAACCAAATCTATCAATAAAATCTGTCGACATTTCATGATATCATTCTTTTAACTCTTATATTTTTGGTAAGTACTGGTTGTCCAAGATGTTTTAGCTGTTCACCATATAAAGGATCTCAAATTCATATACAATATAAATATCAAGTTTACCTATTTGTATCAACGACTTTCCTTTTCTTCTCCTGAGTGTGTAGGTCTTTTAACAGTTTCTGATGATCATCATAGCACTCTTTTAACCTAAAATAAATAACATTCTCTGATTATTGGTCAGTTTCGTACATACAGGACTTTGTTAATACCATTAAATTAAATATAAACTAGAAATATCACTGAAGGTGATGAATACCACTAGTTGGTGCCTGACAATATATATATAAATGAGAAATTCAAGGGGCCAGAACTCATTTAACAAGAGGGCCATGATGGCCCTGGAATCGCTCACCTGATTTTTTTTTTCACTTCAGCTATATAAGCCCCGCCATCTGGCGGGCATAGTTTCCAACCAATCAACTTAGCTTTAAGGAATCTGATAGAGGGTCACCCTAGGAATATTTCTACAAAATTATTTGAAAATCGGCCTGACACTTTTGAAGGAGAAGATTTTTTAAGTTTTCACTATAGCAATAAAAGGCAAAATAGCCCTGCCCCCTGGCGGCAATGTTTTTTGACCAATCAACATGGCTTGAAGGAATCTGATAGAGGGTCATCCAAGGAACATTTCTACAAAATTATTTGAAAATCGGCCCAACACTTTTGGAGGAGAAGATTTTTTAAGTTTGCACTATAGCTATATAAGGCAAAAAAGCCCCGCCCCCCCTGGCGGCCATGATTTTCGACCAATCAACATGGCTTAAAGGAATCTGATAGCGGGTCATTCAAGGAATATTTCAACAAAATTATTTGAAAATTGGCCTGACACTTTTGGAGAAGAAGATTTTTTAAGTTTGCACTATAGCCATAAAAGGCAAAAAAGCCCCGCCCCCCTGGCGGCCATGTTTTTCGACCAATCAACATGGCTTCAAGGAATCTGATAGAGAGTCACCCAAGGAACATTTCTACAAAATAAGTTCAAAATCTGCCAACCAGTTAGGGAGAAGTAGAATTTTGAAGTTTTTTTCGTTTCGTTGCCATGGAAACCAGAATTCTGCATGGATCCCAAAAATTTGAAGGAATTCTGGTGAGGTCATTGAGAGGATGCTTTCTGTGAAGTTTCATCCCAATTGACCCACCGGTTACTGAGGAGAAGATGTTGAAGATTTTTTAAGTTTGCACTATAACCATAAAAGGCAAAATAGCCCCGCCCCCTGGCGGCCATGTTTTTGACCAATCAACATGGCTTGAAGGAATCTGATAGAGGGTCACCCAAGGAACATTTCTACAAATTTATTTGAAAATTGGCCTGACACTTTTGGAGAAGAAGATTTTTTAAGTTTGCACTATAGCCATATAAGGAAAAATAGCCCCGCCCCCCCTGGCGGCCATGTTTTTCGACCAATCAACATGGCTTGAAGGAATCTGATAGAGGGTCACCCGAGGAACATTTCTACAAAATTATTTGAAAATCGGCCTGACACTTTCGGAGGAGAAGATTTTTTAAGAATTTTGAAGTTTTTTCATTTCGTTGCCATGGAAACCAGAATTCTGCATGGATCCCGAAAATTTTAAGGAATTCTGGTGAGGACATTGAGAGGATGCTTTCTGTGAAGTTTCATCCCAGTTGACCCACCGGTTACAGAGGAGAAAATGTTGACGGACGACGGACGCCGGACATAGGGCGATCACAATAACTCACCTTGAGCACTTCGTGCACAGGTGAGCTAAAAACAAGAGGGCCATGATGGCCCTGGAATCGCTCACCTGATTTTTTTTTTCACTTTAGCTATATAAGCCCCGCCATCTGGCGGACATAGTTTCTGACCAATCGACTTGGCTTGAAGGAATCTGATAGAGGGTCACCCTAGGAACATTTCTACAAAATTATTTGAAAATCGGCCTGACACTTTTGGAGGAGAAGATTTTTTAAGTTTTCACTATAGCCATAAAAGGCAAAATAGCCCCGACCCCTTGTGGCCATGTTTTTTGACCAATCAACATGGCTTGAAGGAATCTGATAGAGGGTCATCCAAGGAACATTTCTACAAAATTATTTGAAAATCGGCCTGACACTTTTGGAGAAGAAGATTTTTTAAGTTTGCACTATAGCTATCTATATAAGGCAAAATAGCCCCGCGCCCCCTGGCGGCCATCATTTTTGACCAATCAACATGGCTTAAAGGAATCTGATAGAGGGTCATCCAAGGAACATTTCTACAAAATTATTTGAAAATCAGCCTGACACTTTTGGAGGAGAAGATTTTTTAAGTTTTCACTATAGCCGTAAAAGGCAAAAAAGCCCCGCCCCCCTGGCGGCCATGTTTTTCGACCAATCAACATGGCTTCAAGGAATCTGATAGAGAGTCACCCAAGGAACATTTCTACAAAATAAGTTCAAAATCTGCCAACCAATTTGGGAGGAGAAGAATTTTGAAGTTTTTTTCGTTTCGTTGCCATGGAAACCAGAATTCTGCATGGATCCCAATAATTTGAAGGAATTCTGGTGAGGTCATTGAGAGGATGCTTTCTGTGAAGTTTCATCCCAATTGACCCACTGGTTACTGAGGAAAAGATGTTGAAGATTTTTTAAGTTTTCACTATAACCATAAAAGGCAAAATAGCCCCGCCCCCTGGCGGCCATGTTTTTCAACCAATCAACATGGCTTGAAGGAATCTGATAGAGGGTCACCCAAGGAACATTTCTACAAAATTATTTGAAAATCGGCCTGACACTTTTGGAGGAGAAGATTTTTTAAGTTTGCACTATAGCCATATAAGGCAAAATAGCCCCCCCCCCCCCCCCCTGGCGGCCATGTTTTTCGACCAATCAACATGGCTTGAAGGAATCTGATAGAGGGTCACCAAAGGATCATTTCTACAAAATAATTTGAAAATCGGCCTGACACTTTCGGAGGAGAAGATTTTTTAAGAATTTTGAAGTTTTTTTCATTTCGTTGCCATGGAAACCAGAATTCTGCATGGATCCCAAAAATTTTAAGGAATTCTGGTGAGGACATTGAGAGGATGCTTTCTGTGAAGTTTCATCCCAGTTGACCCACCGGTTACAGAGGAGAAAATGTTGACGGACGACGGACTACGGACATAGGGCGATCACAATAACTCACCCTGAGCACTTCGTGCACAGGTGAGCTAATAATTCCAGCACGCCGACAATATGCACAACTAGGCTTGGTATCAATCAATTCTTGTGAAGTTATATTGAATTCTGACCAAGGGTTGCTGAGAAATAGTGTTCACAGTGACAAGAAATGTCTACAGACCAACGGACAGACCAACTCACCAACCGACAAGCTGACTCCTATATAGCCCCTATATACTATGTATCTGGGGGTATAAATATCCAAATGAATGTGTGCTGCACAAAAGAGATTTTTCCAAGTCAAATAAGAGAATTCAGTCGAGTGGTTAGCGTCGTAAATTTGAAACTGTGTGTCCCAGGTTCGATCCCCAGTCGCTGCACGATGGTCATGGTGGAGTGTCTTAGGGCAAGGCACATTTCCTAGCCTAGTTTGTTTACCGAGGGATCATGAATATGATAACTGTCGTGGTGATATAACCGAAATAATGTTGAGAACAGTGTAAAACTGCAATAAAACTAAAGACAAAAGTATATAAATTTTAACTCAATAACAAGAGGCCCAAGAGGGCCAGTATCGCTCCACGGCCATAAGGCAAAAATCAAATCTCCAAACAGCCCTGCCCCCTAGTGGCCATATCTTTTACCAACCACCATGGCTTAAAGGAATCTTGTAGAGTGTCACCCAAGGAATGTTTCTGCAAAATTATTTGAAAATCGGCCTGACACTTTCGGAGGAGAAGATTTTTTAAGTTTTCACAATAGCCATATAAGGCAAAATAGCCCCACCCCATGGCGGCCATATTTTTGAACCAATCAACATGGCTTGAAGGAATCTGATAGAGGGTCACCCAAAGAACATTTCTACAAAATTATTTGAAAATCTGCTCAACACTTTCGGAGAAGAAGATTTTTTAAATTTTCACTATGGTCATATAGAGCAAAATAGCCCCGCCCTCTGGCGGCCATATTTTTCGACCAATCAACATGGCTTGAAGGAATCTGATAGAGGGTCACCCAATGAACACTTCTACAAAATTATTTGAAAATCGGCTGAACACTTTCGGAGAAGAAGATTTTTTAAGTTTTCACTATGGTCATATAAGGCAAAATAGCCCCGCCCTCTGGCGACCATGATTTTCGACCAATCAACATTTCTTGAAGGAATCTAATAAAGGGTCACCCAAGGAACATTTCTACAAAATTATTTGAAAATCGGCCTGACACTTTCAGAGAAGAAGATTTTTTAAGTTTTCACTATTTTTTCTTTTTGTTGCCATGGAAATTGAAGGAATTTAAGAGAGGACATTGAGAGGATGCTTCCTATGAAGTTTCAACCAAATTGGCCAAGTGGTTAGTGAGAAGAAGTCGTTTAAAGGAAAAAGTTTACGCACGCACGGACAATTCGCCATGACATAAGCTCGACTGGCTTTCAGCCAGTGGAGCTAAAAATGAGTATACATGTCATTTTATGCATTTTGATACTGGAAAGGGAAATTGCTAATGATGAACAATTTCTACTTTTATCATTTTTTTTCCCAACTGTATTAAATAATCGTACTTTAATATATTTATATTTTCCATATTTTTTGCAAGTAACTCTGCTCTGAACTGTTAAATTCTGGAAAGGATAACCTTTTTCTAAAGTAAGACATATTTTTGCCATCTGAGCATCAGTTCCGAGTTCTATCATGGGTCATTTCTCACACCACTTCAGAAACTTTTTCAAATATTATAAAATTGAAAGAACAGTCAAAAACAGCCAGCAACTTCTGCAACTATAAAATCAAAAATAGTCCGTTTACATAACTTACTGTCTTATACTTAATCCAAAATCTTCAAGAAACTCCAACTGCCTCTGAGACATTTTTATTTTTGTATCGAGGGATAAACTGTCGCCGGCTATGGCTTTAGCAAAAATCTCCAGGGCACTATCTACATTCACTGGTTGTTTTTGGTACTCCATGTCCAGAAGTTGTATATACAGCTTCTCATTATTCTGTTAATAAACAAATAATATCATTATAGAAGGAGACACATTGTGCATCAAGGGCGACGTGGAGCATACGGCAACGCTCATCTGTTCTTTCATGAATTTCAAAGTCAAACAAGAGGGCCATGATGGCCCTATATCGCTCACCTGATTTAATAGAACTTCAATAGTTTTTAAAGGTTTTTACTCTATACATATAAGGAAAACAAGCAACCCCCCTGGTGGCCATGCTTTTCAATGGATCAGATTTATTTGAATAACCTTGGAAGAAGGTCACCCAAGGAACATTTGTGCTAAATAATTCAGGCATGTGCTTTTGGACAAGAAGATTTTTAAAGTTTTAACAATGCACATATATGGAAAATAAGCTCCGCCCCCCTGGTGGCCATGTTTTTCAACGGATCGGAAACATTTGAACAATCTTGGTAGAATGAATGAATGAATGTATATTGTTTTATGGCGCATCGACAGCTAAGGTCATTTAGCGCGCAATTAAATTTAATTATTCATGATCCCTGGGTAAACAAACCAGTACTAGGCTAGAAAATGTGCCTTGCCCAAGGGCACTCCACCATGACCATAGTGCCGCGACTGGGGATCGAACCCGGGACACCCGGTTTCGAAATCCCCGACGCTAACCACTCGACCACAGCGGATTCCTAATCTTGGTAGAGGGTACCCCAAGGAACATTTGTGCAAAATAATTTTCAAATCGGGCCAGTACTTTTGGACAAGAAGAATTTTATAGTTTTAACAATGCACATATAAGGAAAACAAGCTCCGCCCCCTGGTGGCCATGTTTTTCAAATCGGGCCAGTACTTTTTGACAAGAAGATTTTTAAAGTTTTAACAATGCACATATAAGGAAAACAAGCTTCGCCCCCTGGCGGCCATGTTTTTCAACGGATTGGAAATATTTGAACAATCTTGGTAAATGGTGCCCAAAGGAACATTTGTGCAAAAAAATATTCAAATCGTGCCAGTACTTTTGGACAAGAAGATTTTTAAAGTTTTAACAATGCACATATAAGGAAAACATGCTCCGCCCCCTGGCGGCCATGTTTTTCAACGGATTGAAAATATTTGAACAATCTTGGTAAAGGGTGCCCCAAGGAACATTTGTGCAAAATAATTTTCAAATCGGGCCAGTACTTTTGGACAAGAAGATTTTTAAAGTTTTAACAATGCACATATAAGGAAAATAAGCTCCGCCCCCTGGCGGCCATGTTTTTCAACGATCCGAAATATTTTTTAATTCGGGCCAGTACTTTTGGACAAGAAGATTTTTTAAGATTTGGCAATTTTACCCTTTTCTGATGCCGCAGCAACCAAAGTTCTACTTGGAATTAATTTCTTTGAACAACTTTGAAAGAGGACCACCTAAGGACCATTCCTGTGAAGTTATTTTGAAATCTGTCCATTGGTTTAGTAGGAGAAGTCATTTGTAGGAAATTGTTAACAGACGGAGACGACGCCGGACGGTGAGTGAACACAAAAGCTCACTTTGCACTTCGTGCTTAGGTGAGCTAAAAAGAGAGCCATGAAAGCCCTTTATCACTCACCTAATTTAATAGAACTTCAATAGTTTTCAAACTTTCAAAGTTTTATACATATAAGGAAAACAAGGGTAGAGGGTCGCAGCAACCAAAGTTCTACTTGGAATTTAATTATTTGAACAACTTTAAAAGAGGACCACCTAAGGAACATTGCTGTAAAGTTATTTTGACATCAGTCCATTGGGTTAGTAGGAGAAAAACAGATGAGCTAATAAATAAGGCTAAACAAACAATTTGAAACACATGTTGTACTTGCAATCAGACTGTCTAAACCTAGTAAAGATGTAAAATACTTATTATACTTATATACTTATTACTTTAAACTTAAAACCTTACTTTGTGTAAGCATCAAGTATAGAGGTATGAAATATTACAGCTGGAAAAGTTGGACTAGATCCACGGGTGTAAGCATGATTTTTTTTTTTTTTTTACCGGGGTTATATAGCTTTCATTGGTTTTTCAATCACAAGAAAATTTGTAGTGGGACACCATAAATTGGTGTGGATACTAAGTACAGGGAGATAACATAAGTCACAGCAACCTAAATATGAGAAATTTACTCTTTTAGAGTACTGTCTCCTTTTATAGGAATGTTTTCAAAAGTTGTCTGCTTCAGAGGCTCAAAAATTGTCAATACCTTTAAACTTTGCAATAGAAATGAATACAAACATAATCTAAAAAATTGTCCACTGCAGAGACTTAAAACAAGAGGGCCATGATGGCCCTGGATCGCTCACCTTAATTATACAATCTACTGCAATGCAAAACACATCAAGACAATTATTCTGAATGCAACCTCCAGTGTTAACAAGATTTTCCTTCATTTGGCCTAGTGATCTATATTTTTTTACCTGATATGACCCATATTCCAACATGGACTAGATATCATCAAGACAACATTCTGACAATTTTTTCAACTTGCTCTAAGTAAAAATGCCGCCTCCGGAGTTTGAACAATATTTTCCTTTATTGACCTTGTTTCTGACCCAATATGACCCACATTCGAACTTGACCTAAATATAATTCAGACAAACATTCTGACTAAATTTCAAGCTGCTGAAGCAAAAAATGCGGCATCCAAAGTGTTAACAAGATTTTCCTTTAATTTGGCCTAGTGACCTAGTTTTTGACCCTACATGACCCATATTTGAACTTGACCTAGATATTTTTAAGACAAACATTCTGACAAAATCTCTGGAGTGTTAACAAGATTGTCCTTCAATTTGACCTAGTGACCTAGTTTTTTACCCGACATGACCCATGTTCGAACTTGACCTACATATCATCAAGACAAACATTCTGATAAAGTTTAAACATGCTCAAGTTAAAAATGTGGCCTCCAAAAAGTTAACAAGATTTCCCTTCAATCTGACCTAGTGACCTCGTTTTTGACCTCATATGGTCCAGTTTCGAACTTGTCCATGATTTGATGGAGATGAATGTTCTGATAAACTTTCATGAAGATTGGATGCAAAATGTAGCCTGTAGAGTGTTAACAAGCTGAAATGTTGACAACGCAGTGTCCGACAAATCCATTGCCCGGAGCCCGCGGGCTACCAAAATAATTGCTCGGGCTACTGTCATTTTCAAATGAAAGCCCGGCGGGCTACTGTTTATTCCCGTGTCTGGTAGCCCGGCTTAATTACTTACACACATGTCATGTATAAACAGTGACTGTATGTTACATGTGAAAACCACTCGCTGTGACCATAAACAAATCAATATAAGTAGGCGGAGTTACCCACCCAGATCGAGTGGTTTCAGCCAACCGAATCGCGTCAGTAATAGTCAATTAACGTGATATATATACCCATTACGGCGGTCCAATAATTAGTGACCATTGTTCCCTTGGGCTATGTGTTAATCCATGAATGATTGCGAATAACCAATGAAATTCAAATATTCCCTTAAATGTATTTTGATCCATATTTCTACTTTCGGTATGCGATGTTTGCAAACTGGTGCAGACCGGTTCAGAAAGGCGGAGAAGAAAATTGTCGCCATGCAGAAGTTAATAAATTCGATCCAAATATTAAAGACAATACAATACGACCACTTCTAGATCTTATCTTGCCGTTAATCAAATATGAAACACCTTCATAATCGACATAGTATTCGTAATATCAAAGAAAATGTTTGGGATGAAATCTATAATGAATAATAAATGCCCAATCACGGCTTTGTTTACCAAAATTAATTAGCATAACCGGCGGGAAAAAAAATCATAAGACTTAATAATTGCGATTTCATTGGAAGAAATGAGAAATTGGGTCAATGACGTTAACGACCCCGATCAAGAGTGGACCCCGATGTTTACATTCAACGCTGTTTACCGATTTCAAATTCTCAGTAGGGAACCATGATTAACATTGCGCAATTATCAAAATGGCGGCTATGTTGTAAATGATACGGTAACACATGAAACAAATTTAACGTGTTTCATGTGTTACGGTATTATTCGCGTCATTGTTTTTGACAATATTTTATGATTTAACCCTTTCCCTCATACAACAATTCTGCAGCAGACGACTTTGAACATATTTTGTCAATAAAAAAAATCTAATGGATAACCTATGACTAAGTGGAAAACATTGTGGTAAAAGGAGATATTGCTTGTTTTGATCAATTTCTTCTGTTGTCACTATGTTTTCAAAAAGCTGTCTGCTGCAGAGACGTCAGAGAGCGTCTATATGAGGGAAAGGGTTAATAACTTCATTGAACCTGATAAATTTGACTTGGTTAATAAAATTGAATCTTATTTAATATGTCGTTCTTTGTAAAACTGACACTTGTATCGTATGCCCTGTTTCGGTGAGGAACCTAAATCGGTGACCTCCAATTTGAAGAGTTTATACTACATCATTTGATTTTTTGGTCTCAAGTTTAAAAATTTCTGTCAATAGCTTTTAAATCTTTTGTAAATATGGATAAAATACATACATTTTATGCAGAATATTTCAAATAACCTAGTGAAAAATAATCTTGAAAAACTTTAGTACCAATTTTCTCCTATCTGTTAAGCTCCACCAAAAAGTCTCTTTTCCAAATTTCATTTTTTTTTTTAACTGAATGCTGCACTTCAGGTCTTTTGCAACACAGTCATGTTATTTGAAATTGAATTGGTCACTACCCTTAAATCATGTACATGGTGTGCTCTTAATATTATGTTTGTACAGAAGTAGAAAACAAAAATAATCATAAAACACTCATTGGCATCCGCGATATTTCGGGCTACCAGCTTCCAAATCTGGTAGCCCAGTGGGCTACCAAACAATTCTGAAATTTGTCGGACACTGACGCATGACGGACGCCGGACAAAATGTGATCACAATAGCTCACCTTGCACTTCGTGCATAGGTGAGCTAAAAATGGCCCATATTAGGAAAAGGTTAAAAGCTTGATCAACAAATACAAACAGAATCTGTCTATCCATAACTTACAGGATCTTTGTCCAGTGCATCAAGAAGAATTTTCTTTCCTCTAATCTCATCACCTTGTACCTGTCAAATATAAAAAAAAATACCTAATGCTTTGTTGTATGACTTACAAGTGTTTGATTCATAAATGATAATTACATATAATTATTAGCTGCTCTCAATGAAAACCCAACTTATTTTTTTATATTAGTTAAAAATAAGAGGGCCATGATGGCCCTGGATCGCTCACCTTAATACAATGTACTGCAATGCAAAACACATCAAGACAATTATTCTGAATGCAACTTCCAGTGTTAACAATATTTTCCTTCATTTGGCCTAGAGATCTATATTTTTTTACCTGATATGACCCCATATTCTAACATGAACTAGATATCATCAAGACAACATTCTGACAAAGTTTCAACTTGCTCAAAGTAAAAATGTGGCTTCCGGAGTTTGAACAATATTTTCCTTTATTGACCTAGTTTCTGATCCAATATGACCCATATACGAACTTGACCTAGATAAAATTCCGACAAACATTCTGACCAAATTTCAAGCTGCTGAAGCAAAATATGTGGCATCCAAAGTGTTCAAAAGAATTTCCTTCAATTTGATCTAGTGACCTAGTTTTTGACCCAGCATGACCCATATTCGAACTTGGCCTACATATCATCAAGAAAAACATTCTGATAAAGTTTCATCATGCTGAAATTAAAAATGCAGTATCCAGAGTGTTAACAAGATTACCCTTCAATTTGGCCTAGTGACCTAGTTTTTAACCCGGCATGACCCATATCCGAACTTGGTCTAGATATCATTTAGACAAACATTCTGACCCAATTTCAAGCTGCTGAAGCAAAAAATGCGGCATCCAAAGTGTTAACAAGATTTTCCTTCAATTTGACCTAGTGACATAGTTTTTGACCCGGCATGACCCATATTCGAACTTGGCCTAAATATATCATTCAGCTCAACATTCTGACCAAATTTCAAGCCGCTGAAGCAAAACATGCGGCTTCTACAGAATTAACAAGATTTTCCCTCAATTTGGTTCTGATCCAGTATGAGTCATATTTAAACTTGACCTAGATATCTTTAAGACAAACATTCTGACAAAATTTCAAGCTGCTGAAGCAAAAAATGCGACATCCAAAGTGTTAACAAAATTTCCTTCAATTTGGCCTAGTGACCTAGTTTCCGACCCAATATGACTCATATTTGAACTTGACCTAGATATCTTTAAGACAATTTGGCCTAGTGACCTAGTTATTGATCCAGCATAATCCATATTCGAACTTGACCTAGATATTTTTAAGACAAACATTCTGACAAAATTTCAAACTGCTTAAGCAAAAATTGCGGCCTCTGGAGTGTTAACAAGATTGTCCTTCAATTTAACCCGACGTGACCCATGTTCGAACTTGACCTACATATCATCAAGACAAACATTCTGATAAAGTTTCAACACGATCAACAGAGTGTTAACAAGATTTCCCCCTTCAATTCGACCTAGTGACCTAGTTTTTGACCTCATATGGCCCAGTTTCGAACTTGTCCAAGATTTTATGGAGATGAACGTTCTGATAAACTTTCATGAAGATTGGATGCAAAATGAAGCACGTAGAGTGTAAACAAACTTGAATGTTGACGACGAACGGCGGACAAAATGTGATCACAATAGCTCACCTTGCACTTCGTGCATAGGTGAGCTAAAAATGATAAATTTGCCCATCTATACCCCATGTTCTCAACCCTTTCCCACATACAACAAATCTGCAGCCGACGACTTTGAAAACTTCTAGACAAAACTATGTAAAACTTGAATCAAGTTGAAAACAGTGTGGCTAAATTAGAAATTTGTATTATGAGAAATTTGCATTATGAGCAATTTCTCCTTTTGCCACCGTTTTCAAACGTTGTCCGTCACAGATGCATCAGAATGCGTCTACAAGTGGTAAAGGGTTAATAGACAATGTATGTCAGAAGCATACTCATAGGGTGATCTTCATCTTCACTGGTTCCAAATGCTCTCGGGAAGCATCACTCATATCATTTTAGTACTCATGTGAATCAGAGATTCCTAAACACCAACAAAAACACTTTACAAGTGATCAATTCAGGCAAAGTGACATATCATGCAGTCACTTAATTAACACTTTACCTCATATAGACGCTTTCTGACATGTGTCGACAAAAGAAGAAATTGCTTAAGACAAGCAATTTCTACTTTGGTCACCATGTTTTCAACTATTCAATTATTGTTCTTTCATTTTCAGAGATTTTCTATATTAATTTCATGATGTTTTCAAAGTCGTCTGCTGCAGAATTGTTGTATGAGGGAAAGGGTTAATACTGTATAAGTGGATATATTTGCGAGACCAAAAGTTTGTAAATTGCAGATTTCAGACGTTTCGAGTGCAGAAATGTTTGTGAATCACAGAAATATGTATGTTTGTAATTTTTGCATGTCATAAGTATCACTTCACCGGAGTTGTGCAGATTATCTACAAGTCAGGTTAATGTATGGTAAATTATTGATATCAAGTGTCGACACATCGACAAAATGTACGTTTGCTGTTAGACAATAAGTTGTTAAAACAATCAAGCGGCTTTGTTTCCCTACACAGCTGCAACCAGACGGCTCTGGACATTTTTGACGTTTTTTAAACACACCCCTGAATTTCACAAAGTAGATTCTTCCAAGTTTTATACTGGACCAGACCGGTGATGGGCAGCTTGAAAATATGTTAAATGTATTGCTGCAAATATATTGCAAATGTTTTGACCTAATTTCCTCAAAACACAATACAAATTAAAGTATTTTTGCTATCTTTTGTTATCTTTAGTCATCAGTCTCATACTGTTTCTTACTGTTTCATTTGTAATGAGTCGCAATTATCAAGTAAGATGATATGCATCCAAATACCGGCTGGAGAGTGTGTTGGTAAAATAACCATCGGTGCATGTGGAAAGTTTCGCTTGCGGATATCTTCGTGAATTCGCTAAATTCGCAAACATTTCCACGGCACAGCTTTACCACTTATACAGTAAATGTTTTGAGAAATCACAATAATTTTTCCATACTTATTTTAAATTGCTTTAGAATAGTTTACTTACCTTAAATAAATATCTGGCATATTTGATGGCATAGAATGTCCTAACATTGGTTTCTTGAGCTTTTTCAATGTATTCCTGGAACAGAATCTCGGTCTTCTCTCTATTGCCTGTTCTCCTCTCCAAACCGATACGTCTCATTGCAACCATAACCATACCAGGTACTTCTTTTTCCAAATTTGATAGGGTTTTCCAAGCATCACTGTGTCGGCCTATAACAATATGTACAAAGTAAGCTGCAAGTACTACTTCTATTCTTGTTAATAATAAAAAGACAATGATATTTTTTTCACATTTAAAGCACTTGTTATCCATCAATCATAAATATTGTATAGTAAATCCTGCTCCAGATTCAACAATTAAAATCAATTTTGTAATGCGAATCGTGTATATACATATTTGCACTAAACCTAAAAAATATTCCTTCCAAGGAATTGAAGGATTTCATATCATTTGTTAACTCTGTATTAACCCTTCTAGAATGCAGTGAATAATTGAAAACAATGCTTTTGTATCTATACAAGTTTAGAGGAGTGTAAACCATCATTAAGGGTTCCAGATTAAAACATAGCGCATCTAACCTTGTCTTTCTTCAAATGCCGACCATGCCATGTGTATATATGGTTTTTTAGGTAGATGAATGGTACAGGCCCTTTTATACACACTTCTGACTGCTTCTAATCCTTGCTCCTCTGCTTCTTTTATTACCTAAGAAAAATATGCCAAAGTTGATCAGACAACTCACAATGAATACTTTGTTCAGGTACACATGTTTATACTGGAACAAAAACAATCTACAGCATTTTTGTCAAGTTTAATACTAATTTCAACATTTCAATCTCACAATACTTTCTTCATCAGGGATACAAACACAAGAATTTAATCTATCACTGAAGCTTGAAATCAGATATTTTCAATGACTTTCTGCTTGTTTTCATTTATATCTTACCCTTTTCGACATGCATATGCATTTTGACGCATCAGTCGAAGATGACATTTTAAGATATTGAGGCAAAAGGAGATATTGCTCAAATCATTTTCTTCTTTGCCACAATGCATTTAAAAGTATTCAATAATTATGCTTTCATTTATAGAGAACTTCCAAAATATCCCTTATATGTTTCCAAGTCTTCTGCTGCAGAATTGTTGTATGTGGGAGAGGATTATGCATCAGAATAAAACCAGACAGATTACTGCCAATAATTCAGAGAAAGTGTTACACACAGACAGACATTTTTCCGAAGATAACAAATACTGGCTTCCAGCCATTTCGTACGTTTAAAATCATTTCGTAGGGTTACTGGTGTACAAAAATTGTAAAGCATTTCTATGTCCATAAATATTGATATCAAAACTAGAGATTGCTTTTTTGAACAAGAGTTGTCGGAGGACAATATAGCTCGCCTATCAGGGCCATCGTATATCAGGGCCTACTTCAGAACAGTTAAAGTATTAGGTAAAGTCGCACAGTATCACCTATTGCAAGATAATACACCTTTTCAATACTTTTGACAAAAATTCTAAGTTCAACTAGAATGGAGTGCTCCCCGGAGCATGTGTGTCACCTGCCGGCGCCTTGTCAGAAAATTTTAATTTTTGATAGAAAAGGGGCAATAACTCTGATATAAAAAATATTTGGATTATCCCCCTTTTGTGAACCCATCACAAAAATTGATATAAA
This sequence comes from Serripes groenlandicus, assembly GCA_031761405.1. NCBI lineage: Eukaryota > Metazoa > Mollusca > Bivalvia > Cardiida > Cardiidae > Serripes > Serripes groenlandicus. The sequence continues at coordinate 57,932,764 of JASEVX010000001.1, forward strand.
CATTTGTCAGAAGTTTCAATCCAATCCTTTGAGCAGAAAAAAAGTAATTTGAATATTTGACAGAAAAGGGGCAATAACTCTGATATAAAAAATATTTGGATTATCCCCCTTTTGTGAACCCATCATACACATTGATATAAACATTTGTCAGAAGTTTCAATCCAATCCTTTGAGTAGATTAAATTTTTGACAGAAAAGGGCCAATAACTCTGATATAAAAATATTTGGATTATCCCCCTTTTTGTGAACCCATCATACACATTGATATAAACATTTGTCAGAAGTTTCAATCCAATCCTTTGAGTAGAAAAAAAGTTATTTGAAAATTTAAATTTTTGACAGAAAAGGGGCAATAACTCTGATATAAAATTATTTGGATTATCGCCCTTTTGTGAACCAATCACACACATTGATAAAAACATTTGTCAGAAGTTTCAATCTAATCCTTTGAGTAGAACAAAAGTTATTTGAAAACGTGACGAAAAAAGTGTGACGGACAGACAGACAGACAGACGCCGGATAAAAAAAAAAATAGACAGACGTCGAATAAAAAATAATTTGTCAGAAGTTTCAATCCAATCCTTCGGGTAGAAAAAAAGTTATTTGAAAATTTAATTTTTTGACAGAAAAGGGGCAATAACTCTGATATAACTTGACCTTGACCCAGGGTCAGGACGGGTGTAGTGGGGTGCGTAGATGGACCAATAGTTCCTAAATGTATAAACTAAATATGAAAGCAATCAATGTCATAATAGTGAATGCAGTGATATGTTAAACGTTAAACGCAAACCTTAAACCTTGTAACTGAACCAAGTAGAAATGACCTTGACCTTGACCCAGGTGCAGGACGGGTGTAGTGGTGTGCGCAGATGGATGACCAATAGTTCCTAAATGTATAAACTAAATATGAAAGCAATCAATGTCATAATAGTGACTGCAGAGTGATATGTTAAACGTTAAACGCAAACCTTAAACCTTGTAACTGAACCAAGTAGAAATGACCTTGACCTTGACCCAGGGTCAGAACGGGTGTAGTGGTGTGCGTAGATGGATGACCAATAGTTCCTAAATGTATAAACTAAATATGAAAGCAATCAATGTCATAATAGTGAATGCAGAGTGATATGTTAAACGTTAAACGCAAACCTTAAACCTTGTAACTGAACCAAGTAGAAATGACCTTGACCTTCACCCAGGGTCAGGACGGGTGTAGTGGTGTGCGTAGATGGATGACAAATAGTTCCTAAAGGTATAAACCCTTAAAACCCAAATGAAAACCTTAAACACAAACCTTAAACCCAAACCTTAAACCTAGGTGTCTACGCCACCGCCGACGCCGCCGGGGGCAACACATAAGCTCTCCTGTACTTCGTACTGGCGAGCTAAAAAGCGCTTGTCTCCCCATTTGTGTGGTCGTAGGGAAGGAAAAGAAATGATGGAGTCAAAATCAATAGGTGTCATCTACAAGTTAGGACCAACATGCGAAACCAAGTATGAAGTACCTCAACATAATCATTCTTTAGTTATTGAGCGGAAACCATTTTTCAGCTGAAGGTTACCATGACCTTGACCTTTGAACTAGTGATCTCAAAATCAATAGGGGTCAATTGCTGGTGGTGACCAACCTGCACACTAAGTATTAAGTTCCTGGGCCGAAGCATTCTTCAGTTATTGCGCGGAAACCATTTTTCAGCCCAAGGTCACCGTGACCTTTGATCTACTGACATCAAAATCAATAGGGGTCATCTACAGATAAGGACCAACCTGCACACCAAGTATGAAATTCCTTGGCATTTAAGCATTCTTGAGTTATAGAGTAATAACCATTTTTAAGCTTAAGGTTACCGTGACCTTGACCTTTGACCTTGCGAACTCAAAATCAAACAAAATCAATAAGGTTCATCTACTGTATAGGACCAACCTGCACACAAGGTATGAAGTTACCCGGCATAAGCATTCTTAAGTTATTGAGCGGAAACCATTTTTCAGCTGAAGTGACCAACTTGCACACCAAGTATTAACTTCCATGGCCAAAGCATTCTACAGTTATTTAGCAAAAACTATTTCTCAGCTCATTGTCAATGTGACCTTGACCTTTAACTTGACCTTGTGACCTCAAAATCAATAAGAGTCATCTACTGGTTAGGACCAACCTGCTAACCAGGTATGAAGTTCCTCGACATAAGCATTCTTTAGTTATTGAGCGGAAATCAATCAGCTGAAGGTTACCATGACCTTGACCTTTGACCTAGTGACCTCAAAATCAATAGGAGTCATCTGCGTGTGGTGACCAACCTGTATGGGGGAGACATAATAATTGACTGAACTACAATCATTTTCATTCCATGTTTTTTGCGTGGCCGCTTTTTAAAACATATTCAAAATGGAGGCCTCCCTATAGGTGAATTGGGGTAATTTCATAGTGTTTCCATTTTTTCTCTTGTGTGTACAAACTACAGCTACCTCGACCTTCGAGGTACTTAGTTCACTACATCCATATGGCCTCCCTATATGGTGATTTAACACTGTCACTCCTTGTTACTTATTGAAATATAAAACAAGAGGGCTATGATGGCCCTGGATCGCTCACCTTAATTATACAATGTACTGCAATGCAAAACACATCAAGACAATTATTCTGAATGCAACCTCCACAGTGTTAACAAGATTTTCCTTCATTTGGCCTAGTGATCTATATTGTTTTACCTGATATGACCCATATTCCAACATGGACTAGATATCATCAAGACAACATTCTGACAAAGTTTCAACTTGCTCAAAGTAAAAATGCGGCCTCCAGAGTTTGAACAATGTTTTCCTTTATTGTCATCGTTACTGAGCCAATATGACCCATATTCAAACTTGACCTAGATATAATTCAGACTGCTGAAGCAAAAAGTGCAATCTCTAGGGTGTTAACAAGATTTTCCTTCAATTTGGCCTATTGACCTAGTTTCTGACCCGATATGACCCATGTCGAACTTGACCTACATATCATCAAGGCAAACATTCTGATAAAGTTTCAACATGCTCAAATTGAAAATGTGGCCTCCAGTGTGTTAACAAGATTTCTCTTCAATTTGACCTAGTGACCTAGTTTTTGACCTCATATGGCCCAGTTTCGAACTTGTCCAAGAATTGATGAAGATGAATGTTCTGATAAATTGTCATGAAGATTGGATACAAAATGTAGCCTGTAGAGTGTTAACAAGCTCAAATATTGACGAAGCACGATGGACGCCAGACAAAATGAGATCACAATAGCTCACCTTGCACTTCGTGCATAGGTGAGCTAAAAATGGCCCATATTAGGGAAAGGGTTAAAAGCTTGATCAACAAATACAAACAGAATCAAACTTGTCCAAGATTTGATGAAGATGAATGTTCTGATAAATTTTCATGAAGATTGGATGCAAAATGTAGCCTGTAGAGTGTTAACAAGCTCAAATGTTGACGAAGCACACCGGACGGACGCCGGACAAAATGTTATCACAATAGCTCACCTTGCACTTCGTGCATAGGTGAGCTAAAAATACATAAAAATGTCAAGACACATGACCTACCTCTGGAGATTCATTCTTCTCAGTAGAGGCTTTCTTGTTTTCCATTACCGATTCTTCTAGGTACTTAGCATACTAAAAGAATAAAACAGAAAAGAAAAAAATTTGATTAATTGTATTCAGATATTATAGGTTATTGCATCAATATGGGAAAATATTGTGTTGGACGAGTTCCTTCGGCTGAGTTGCCCGAGCTTGCGAGGGCACTCCGCCGAAGGAACGAGTCCCAACACAATAGATTCCCATAATCATGCAATAACCTTTTTATTGTATAATTTGATATTGGCTATTTAAAATGTGTCGTTTTGTTTGTTTTAAACACGTCACACTTATTAAAAAAATTAATAGTCGTTTTGGATTGCTCAGATAAATAAACATTAACGATATATCGCGCATTTATACTCTCCTTTACGCTGGTTGCTAAGGTCGCGGAAAATATAATTTACGAACCGCCATTGTTGTCGACTCGAAATTGGAATCGTCGACAAAATGATGTGTAACGCCTTTTCTAACAGTGTTTTTCATTAAGAACTCGTATATTATCTTATTCTTGTATTTACGCCTGGACATTTGCTTTTTTATTACGATTTAGATGCCCCTTTAAAAGGGCCTTTTGACCTCGCAGTATGTTCAGTAAAGCGAACACACATCTTTGATATACATATAAAGGCTACTGCGTTGATAAACTTCACATCGGAGGATAACAAAACAAATCTGAAGACCTACCTTTAAAACAATCATTTGCTTATTCATCCTAGCAGTTATGAATCCCTCTTTAGTTGTTGATACACTTATAATAGATCGTCAACGACAATAAAAACAACACTCGAGCAATATTATTGATGTACACGTCACATTATTACGTCAGAAACTACATACGTATTTACTAGCATAGCTAACGCTATAAATAGACCAGATTGGGTTTTGTGTATGTCTATCGATTTTTCACTACGTGTCATCTATAAAAGATGTACCAAACAATGTACTACGAACCGTATAGCACAGCTTTTTCCTAGGACTATCAGAGAGCCGAACCTTGAGCAGAGCAGATCTGTAAACTGATTCAAGTCCCGTCTACATTGATACACAGCCTAAACAACACAGCTGTTTTTTTTATTTCATTTATATTTGTTAATATGCCTAATTAGTTGTTTTAACCATTTTAATGGCTTCACTTGCCTGCCGCAGTGGGATGCACTAAGCCCTGACAGTAACAAAGTAGAAGTAGAAGTTAGCTGGATCTCTAAATCACGAAAGGTTGGATGAGAGCGCTTTGTAACGTTAGTGTATGGAAATAGTTCCGTCCTTAGCGTCACGCGAAAAAAATTCCAGTGCAATATCAAATGATATTGCACCCTTTGTTTGTATGGAAACAAGAGGGAACAATATCAAAGTATACAATAAGTGCGGATATTCAACAAGATGTTTGGTCTGAATAACTTCAATGGCAAAGTTGATGTCAGCTTTAAAGAACTAAAACGCCTATGGCAGACTTTCAAAAAGTAACAAAAGTGTTGGACATCCGTTCAGACTAGGCGCTTACATGTGCTGGATCAAAATAAAAATCTGCTGGACCAAATATGCTGAGAGGCTGCTCAATTTTTTTTCACAAGAGTAAACATGTTAGTTATGTAACCATTTCAGTCAGATTTTGTGACTGTAAAACTGCCAGTGGTTGCTAGGCATATAAGGAAAGTCAAACTACATACCTTGAGCCAGAAATCCTCGTAGAGAGCTGTTGCTATCATGCATCTTTCAAATAGGACTACAACTCTCTCAAAAGTACCATTCAGAATCTCATAGTCTAAGTACTCCCTCCAATTCTTTAACTGGGATCTCTCTAGGGGTTTCACATGGAAGTATGGTCTTTTGATCTATAGTGAAAAAGAATAGTTTAACCCTTTCCCGTATATAGATGCTTTCTATGCCTCTGCAGCAGATGACTTTTGAAAACATTGTGACAAAACATTTTTCATATTTCATATTTTGGCCAAGATGTTTTCAAAGTCGTCTGCTGTAGGTTGGCAAATCCTTAAAGAAACTTGTAAACATTTTTATATAAAGTTGGTGTTCCAAGAACACAGTTCAAATATTAAATCTTTGTAGTATGTTATGACATAAACATTCTACAATTGAATCAGAGGGACATGGATGTAGGTAGGCAGATCTTAACAGAAACTTGTCAAAAATATTATATTAAGTTGGTATTCCCAGAACACAGCTCAAATATTAGATCATTGTAGTATTTTTTGACATAAACATTTTGAAATCCATTTTGAAAGAGCTTATCCCAAGAGAATGAAATCAAAGTTTACTCCAGTTTTAAATGAGGTTGTATTTTGTTTTTCAATCTAAAATTGTTTTTGATACATTTCAAATGAGAGCCAGCATCCTCACTACACCAACTTTGAACAAGGAATCTTAAGGGAACTGGATTGTTTATTTTGAGCCCTGTGATAAAAATACAAGAAACAAATATAATTTACCCCTTCTTCATAGAGCCACCTACGGCTGACTCGGTCTTCATTATTTTTAAATATTTCTTCTCTTGCTTTCATCACTTTTTCCTTCACCTTCAAGGCTTCTTCTGCATCAACCTAGAATATATGTGAAAATAAACATGTACTGAAGTTAAACCTTACCAACATGAAGACACCTTTTGACAAGTCTTTAGCAGACACAACAAGCCATTTCTCCAATTGCAACAATGTTTTTAACTCTATTTAATCATATTACCTTTCTCTATAAACAGGTTCCATATTTTTGTCAAGACGTCTTTCAGATCATTTGCTGCGGATTTGTTGTAATTTGGAAAGGGTTAAATGAATAATAATGGCCAAGACACTAATGTACTGATCTAAATATTTCAAGTCATCAGATGTTATATGAATTCTATCAGGTGTTTTAAAAGCACCATTTCTAAAAATATCAGATTAAGTGTTAAGGGCCGAGCTCAATAAAATAGATATGAAAGTGAGAAGTGTTTAAAATTCCTATTCATAAATAACCAATTATATCAGAGTGCATGACTTACTTTCCCAGAATTTGTATCAACACCAGGTGGAGCATCATCCCCTGGGGGTGCTTCATCTCCAACAGCAACTTCTGGACCTAGTTCTTTCACAACCTCTGTCCGTAATCTAATGAATTCATCCAAGCTTAGGATTTCTTTTGGGTGGTAATTCAAAACATGTTTTTTAAAACTGAAAATAGAGAGTGTTTGATTCAGTTGTTTTTAGATAATAGATATAACACTTTTTGCAACACTTTTTCCCAACATTTACCATATATATATATTTTTTTAGTTATTTGGAGCATGGAGTTCATTTATGAGCACTGATAATGTTCCTGGTGATTATTAAAAGCAAATATCATTGGCATAGGACCACCAATAGGAAAGTGATAAGAGTGACACGATTCCTTAACCAGATATTGTACCTAGCAGTGTCCTGCTGTTCTAAGAAATTCAGGTATTCCACAAGAACACTGATTTTTCAGATTTTCTAAATATTTAATTCATTAAAAGGGAGGGACACAGGTACAGGTTAACAAACTCACACACATGGTCAAGAACACTCTTTATGAGTTGGTTCATTGGACAAGGTAGTTGGCACTTCTGAATAATGTAGGTTCAGATCAGTCTGTCTATCAGCTCAAGTTGACAGAAGCTTCTAACAAGTTCAGGTAAGTATTATCTGACCAGTGTGTATAGTTTGATCAGACTGTCGACGCACAGGCTGATCTGATCAACAATGTTCACAAAATTCAGCTACATATGGTAGCTTTTTCCTCAAGAAAAGGTTCTTTCATTTCATGGCAGATATTTTAAAAGGCATCAAATTTTTTCCCACATACTTATCAAAGTGATGACTGTACAGCTGGGTAGGCATAGCCAATAGCCTGTCATAAATGGCAGTGACTTTCTGAATATTTTTCTCCCATTCTATATAACTGTTCCAAAGCTTGTCCGATCTAAAATCTGTCCCAGCAGCTTTGATTGCTCTCTCATACAACCTGTTATAAAAAACATAGATCATAGCCTTAAAACTCTTTCTATTGATAGAACAATTGTATCCGTCAACGGAAATATAGCTTATCTTTAGGTCATTCTCTGTTTGTCTTGAAATAATATTTATTTCTGTAAATGTTAGTTTATGTCAAATAAAGTAATGACTGAAAAATATGCTATAAATGCAGGTTTTGCAAATTTATAGCAGAGCTTTTACCATCTACCAGCAGGAAATATTTACAGAGGAACAAATTCCATTTCAAACTCTTTAACATTTCAGTTACATCAGGGTTACAGTACACTTATCAATGATCTCTGGGAAACTAACAAGTCAAAGACCAGAAGAGTCATATAACCTGGGATGCCACAATTTGTTCAAATTATTTTCTAAGTCATCTGCTACAATTTTGTTGAATATATTCGGGAAAGGATTAGAAGAATATGGAACTACATTGTTCTCCATGATTTGTCCAAGTCACAAAAAGTTTCAATAAATAAAGCACCTTCTTGTAAAGAAACAATTTAAGTCAAGTGGTTTTTTTTGTGTCCAATTTCATCCTCTAAACGTAACAATCATCAATACGTAATTTGTTTAATTCCATGTAGAATTTCAGTTTACATAATTTTATTATGAAGCTTATGGAGCTTAAAAGATAACATTGAAAATAATTGTTTGTTTCAGTGTATTATCGAAATTTCTTTCATCGAGTGAAAAGCAAAGGTGATATTTTCAAGAGAGGCGTAGTTAGTATCTGAAACTTTTTGTGACTTGGACTAATCATAGAGAACAATGCAGTTCCATATCTTTCCCAAATATATTCAACAAGTTAATGACAGGTTAATGACCCAAAACTGTTGTATTTTCCATAAATTGAACTGTCACATGATAAAAACAAGAGGGCCATGATGGCCCTAGATCGCTCACCTGATTTTTTTTTTCAATTTAGCTATATAAGCCCCGCCCCCTGGCAGCCATAGTTTCCGACCAATCAACTTGGCTTGAAGGAATCTGATAGAGGGTCACCCTAGGACACTTTCGGAGAAGAAGTTGTTTAAGTTTTACTATAGCCATATAAGGCAAAATAGCCCCAACCCCTGGTGGCTTGAAGGAATCTGATAGAGGGTCATCCAAGGAACATTTCTACAAAATAATTTGAAAATCGGGCCGACACTTTCATTTCGTTGCCATGGAAACCAGAATTCTGCATGGATCTCAAAAATTTGAAGGAAATCTGGTGAGGTCATTGAGAGGATGCATTCTGTGAAGTTTCATCCCAATTGACCAACTGGTTACTGAGGAGAAGTTGACGCACGACGGACGCCGAACAAAAGGCGAGCACAATAACTCACCTTGAGCAAAGCTCAGGTGAGCTAACAAGGTCAGATTAATACATATTTCTCAAAAACTGGCATTGTTATGTTTTCATCATGTGACAGTTGAAATTAAAAAGACAATAACTATTTTATCAGACTAATAATTTTTTCTTATGACCTTAAAAATATCATTTATACTTTGAAGCTTCAGCTGATAACTTACTTCCTTGTATCCTCCTCAAGCAGGAATTCTTTGATGTGGAAACTAATGTAATGGAGCCAGAGGTCTGAACTCAGCGGGATTGCTCGTAGGCCCTTCTCAAACACCTACAGTTCACATAGAGAAAGACAAAACAAAAACAAGGTGAGTTACACTTGTCATGCTGTTTTATTTGAAAGTTAAGTGGGTGGTTATACATTTCAAGAATTTCAAAATTAGGTACAGCAATTCATAACATCATCAATAATAAATAGACAAACATCACACAAATAACAAAATCGGTAATTGAACGCGCTGTTGATTGTAGTTTTACCCTTGATATTGTTCATGAGATTTGTTGACTGGTAACCCTGTCTCATTGTTCTTCCATACAGCCACTAGCATCGTCCTCAACTCAGGTATCAACAAAAATGCTGAACCCCAAGAGTTGAGTCAAATTTTTACCCTCATTCCATCAAATCAACATGGCCTGATTTGATATCGAGCCAATTATCTCTGCAATGAAAAATATTTATGTGACAGCCTTCCTGTCTTGTCTCCCAATGTCATGGCAAGTAATCTTTTTCAGACAGAGAAAATGCTTTAAGCGATGATTCTCCCTTACTCTAAATAGAATCTTTTGTACAATATATTAATTAGTAAATGTAAAATGTAAGTAATTGGTTTTTTTATTCAGCTATATGCTTGTACTATCATTGTTCATTCATTTCATACAACAAATCACACTACAGTTCTTGTAGTCCTTCCTGGAAAACAAGGTTTTTTTAACACAATAGTAAGCAAATTAACACTCTAAAAGCTTTGAGTTTTGCAATAACTTTTCAATTTTCCAGTCTATTAAAATGTTAAGAAGCACCAATATATTTAAATTAAGACTAATGATAGTAGTTAGAAAACACCCAATTTTCATTCAATGAAAAAAACCAATAACATCAAATAAAGGAAATTACAATGAACGGAAATCATCTGCACTGGTTTTAAATAATTGTCTGATCCTCAAGTCTAAACAAGAGGACCATGCTGGTTCTATATCGCGAACCAGGTTTAATAGAACTGAAATTCAAAATGAGATATCCCCCTGTACTGGTGGCCATGTTATTCAACAATTTACATATTGAAGTAATTTGAACAATCTTGAAAGAGATTGACCAAAGAAAGATTTGTGGGATTTTTGGAGAAGATAAAGTTTTCACTTTATATACCTATAAGGCTTCCATGTTATTCAACAGATCAGATTAATTTAAACAATCTTGGTAAAAGATCTCCGAAGGAACATTTGTGCCACTTTATTTTCAAATCCAGCCAGTACTTTTGGAGAAGAAGATTTTTTTAAGTTTTTACTCTGAACAATTTTGAAAGGAGACCCCTTAAAAAACATTTCTGTGAAATTATTTTTAAATTGGTTCACTGGTTCAAAAGGAGAATGTTTTAAAGTTGTTTGTAGGGAAATGTGAATGGGCAGAAGTTGAGTGATCACAATAGCTCATTGGCACTTGGTGTTCAGGTGAGCTAAAGATTCAAACTGAAATTGATTTAAACATTTCAAGTAAGACATGAGTCGATATGAAAAGAGCCCACCACTAATTTAGAAGAACCATGGATGAAGCCTGCCCTCAAGTTAGCTCTTTCCCAAATGTAGAAGCATATTTTCATTTTTGGAGATGTTTTTCAAAAGTCATTTGCGGAAGATTTGTTTTTAAATGTATGCGGTTAAGTGTTAAAAACTAGTAGTGTAGTGTAGCCAAACTAGAATCACCCAAAAGCTTTATGTTATGCTAAAACAGGAATCTCTTTTGGCAAGATAAGATTCATATGCCAGTCACTGAACATTTAAAAAAAAAAAGTGATCACTTTGCTATATGAAAGCCAAGTAGACCAATGTTTGGGGGTGGGGAAAGAGTATGATCTTGCTTGTGCTCAAAATAATTTCCACAGTGATCAATTTTCTATTTGAAAGTCAAGTTTAGACTAATGTCAGGTGAAAAAAAAGTGTCAAAAGAATTGACTTGAGGTGATTTGTTAAACAGTTCCCACAACAAAGGTTGGAGAGTCGAAGAAGGATACTGGAACATGAAATTTGCCTTCTGTACTCTTGTTATAATATCCTGAACTAGTTTAACTAAAATTACAGCTTTATTAGTCATCTCAAACGAGTAAAGATAAACCTTACCTCGACAGCCCTGGTAAGGTCATTGTGTCGCCTTTCAAGATCGGCATACTTCTTCCAGTATCCATAACAATATGGGTAGACAGCCAGGAAGGAATCATAGGCATCTCTGGCCTGGTTGATGTCGTCCTGATGAGAAATATATGAATGGGATAACAAATATTTACAATATCAGAAATAGACTTTGGTTTCACCAAATTTTAAACCTTACTTTTCTCTTAAAATATAGAGGATTTTTTTTTATATTTATTAGGTAGTAGGCATTTGCAAATAAAATTGTGCACAATTTCACTAATCAGCAAAGAAAACATTGCTTTCATTTTTTATTTCATACTAATCTCCTTAACCTTTTCCCTCATACGACAATTCTGCAGCAGACAACTTTGAACGTATTTTGTCGAAACATAGAAAATCTCCATAAATGAATGGATAACCTATAACAAAAAGTGGAAAACATTGTGGCATTTTGTCACTATGTTTTCAAAAAGCTGTCTGCTGCAGAGTTGTCAGAAAGCGTCTATATGAGGGAAAGGGTTAAGCTTAGTGCAAAACAAAAAATAATTTTGAAGTTTACAACAACCAAACAAACCTCCTGTTCCACATACTGCAGTAAATAGGTCCAGCCTGTAAAGTCCGAAGGATTTTCTCTAACAGGCTTCCAATACTTTTCTAATTCGGTTTCTTTTGCTTTTTTTTCTGCATTTTTTTTATCTTCCAGTTCTGTTTGTTTAGCCTTTAATGACACAGACTCTGCAGTGTTCTTGTCATCAGTTTCAGCTTCTTTTGATTCACTTTCTTTCTTATCTTCATTTTGAGTCTCCTTAGGCACAGGCATTTCCTCTGGTTCTGGAAATCAAGAGAAATACTGTGTCACAAATGGTTAACCTTCAGGGCTCTTAGGATAAGGATGATGGATCACATTTCATGTTCTTAAATTCTTATATTATATCCAAACCATTATGTTTTGGGTACTCAAAATAATTGTCTCTGCTCTTACAATTCGTTTTAGGCTAGTCCCCACTATAACCTGTAAGATTAATGCCTTAACCCTGCCCCTTATACAGACGTTTTCTGATGCATCTGCATATATATATATATAGATGACTATAAAAACATTGAGACAAAAAGAGTAATTGCTCAAAAAACTATCTACGAAACATTTGAATCTTTGCCACTTTATTTCGCAGTTCTAACTTAGTTGACATTTTTGTTTTTAAATAACACCAAAATGCCCTATATTTTTGTATGAATAAGATCTATAATTATTTCATGAAATATCTAATTTGGTGAAATACCCTTTATACCATTTATACAGCCTTGCTATAGATAAGCATGCCTTTATAGCAACATTGGTAGAGTGGTTGGCATTTTCACAAAGTTAAGCAACTACATTACTGTCAGTGCCTGGATGGGTGACCTGTGATTGCTGAACTCTGTGAAGGACCCAGTATACATATGTCGTTACAAACATTTAAATGAAACATGAGTATATGTGCCGTCTTTATATGAACGCCTAGGATCAACCTAGAGAAACATGGCCCTAAACTCCCCCCATTTACCACTCTGGAACGGTGGATTCTTAAAATTTGGGAAAAAAGTCATTAGGGAAGAAAAGAGCTGTGAGGATAAATGGGATGTTACTCATTGTGAGAGATTTTGTCTAACTTTATTATGTCTTATATGTAATATATACTTAGAAGTTAAATATTATAATTGTTTATAAACTCAATTGATAAATATCCCTTACGATTTATTGTCCAATGTATTCTTATATTAATAATATGTTTGTATTCATTAACCCACATGCCTGTATATTTTGTATATGTATTTATGTTTGTCAATGACCATCACCGTACTTTGTAAACGTTAAAACTTTCCGCTCTGTTCTATAAAATGTTGTTATGTTCTGTTAAATATATGTAAATAATAATAATAAGAAACAAGTAAATAGGAAAACAAAAGTGAATACATGTTTAGTTATCATTGTAGGAAAAGGATTGAAAACATTGAGAGGACAAACTCTCTAAGGGATGTACAGTTAAATGAACATTTACTGTAAATATTGAATTAAACGATAAAAAATACAAATTAAATTACAAATTAAAATCATAAAATGTTCAAACTATTTGAAATTGTTTGTTGTCTTTCACTATAACCGGTCAATTAACACCTTACTATAACCAGACTGAGAGACATATAAACACATGTGTTTATTAGTCCAAATAATTTAGACTTTCGATTTCTCATTTTATCATCTGTCATTATTGGTCAACCGAAGTCTAAACACTGTTCAAATTATCCATAGCATGTTTCAGACAGAATCGATTCACGTTATTATGCCGTTTATATCCTTGACAGCTATCGCAACGATAAAAAAAAACATATCTATAATTATTATTATATTAATTTGAGCCTAAAAGTTATGCAGCTTACCTCTTTACCACTTTAATCTATCAAAATTCAATTCACAACGGCGAAATTGTTTAAATCTGTGACAAATTTGTTTTCGGTTAAATAAACTAGACGAAATCGGTAAAAATAAATAAACGAAATATCGCCCAAACTTATTTCAATAAGATATATAACTATTTCGTTAATTAACCATTTTGGTGTACTTTAACAAGTTAACAATACCCATAATACCGTATTCGGTTATCCTCTGTTCAAATCGACCACATTGTGAGTTATTAAACATCAGGCCTCTAAGAGATTGATTAAAAAGAGATTAAAACACATAAAAACGTGAGTAAGACCGTTTGTGTTTACTTTATTTTATACGATAGATAAATGGTGAAATGTTGTCCCATATGTGTATTTTGGAGTGACAAACATTATGTAGGCCAGATTAGACCCTGGAAGCGTCGCCAAATTTCTGACCAGATTCATGGTCGGAAATTAGCAACGCCTTTTTTGCATGTTTTGGAAAGAAGTCACAGGTATGCAGGATATTAACAAAATGAAAAATTAGAATAAGCGATGTCTTTTTTAGAAGGACTAATGTGTTTATATGTCTTTTTCTCTGCTATAATACCTTCATATCGATAAAGATTATTTAGTACTATAATCGATAAGTTAGACGAAATCTCTATTCCACCTACTCTATATTATCAGTTAGACGAAATCTGCAGAATGACAGGGGGTACCTACCACAGGCTGGCAGGTATTTCACTCTGTCGTGTGACACGCAATCACACCAGGTTTCACCTGTTTACTGTCAGTTTGCATGTGCTACTTAGATGTAAAGACTTACGAAGTAACTAGAATTGTAATCCAATGTTGTTTCTACCGAGTCCGTTGTTTCGATTCTGTAAGACTATACGCGCAAGACAATATTGTTGTTGTTGTTATTGAAGCAGTAGCATATTTAGTAAATTACGATGCTTAACAGTTAAACAATTAAAAAAAATAGTACACCCATGAGAAAAGCAATATGAATCAAAGTAAATGCGATGAAATAATGCCTTGATGCAAAACAATTACCTTGCTTAATAGAGGATTCTCCCGTCGTCTCAGTTTGTTTTTGTTCGTCTACTTCCATTTTACCGGAAACTCTAATTTTGTGAGTGTAAGTTGCGGCATTTCTTTGCTGTTTGAGGCAAACCAAGTCTGATTTGATACTTCAACACATATCGATACAATAATCAATGTGGCCGGAAATCCATACTGTAGTTATGTATAACACTTACATTATAGTAGTTGAAAAAAAAACGGTTATCAACTGAGGGGCATATTGGAACAGCAGGGGTGGGGTCAAGTGAAAATGTATCATAACTTGCATTGAATGTACTTCATTGAAATATAATTGAAGCATTTCATTGTTTATGACCAATCTCCATTCTAAGGTAGGTTGCCCATACACACAGCCAACTAATTATTGATCATAAACAGTAATGGAAATAAGTAATCTTGCCAATCATTAGTCTTAGTATGTTTACAGTGCTTTCAATAATAATTATAAGATTTGTGAATTCCACAACACTTTTCAAGATGTTTGTCAGAATATTTATTCAGCTTAGTTAACGAGTTTTTAAAAGGGATAATAAAATAAACACGAATGAGATATTCTAGTATCAATGTACATAATGTTTACCATATTTCTACATGAAATGTACCGGTTTTGGCACCAAAGTGACTACATTATGACGTCAACCAGCTGACGTGACGTCATTTTCATAGTTTGGTTTCCGCGTTGTAACAAAGACTTAGCGTAAGACTGGAAACCAAACTAGTAGTGTCTATTTTTGTAGTGTCATATGATATTTAGGTAATGGCATTTTGACACTCCCAGAGAGAAGTGTGTGAAGTTGGCAGAGCATTAGACGTTAGACATTAGACGTTATACATTAGACATAACAAAAAACACGCACATTTTGATTATGTGTTTAATTAGACATTAATACATTCGTTTAGACATTCAATGAAAGATTCGCAAATTTTAACTATCGAATGTCAAATAAGACATTCGATTAGACATTCGCAAATTACCATATACTTAATTAGGTTCCAAATTCGTCGATGGTCAATGTTCATTCAAAAAACGAATGTCTAATTAGTCAGTAAGACATTATACATTCGATAAGACATTCGCGAATTACGATATGTACGTATAGGTTCCAAATTCGTTGTAGGTCATTTTACATTAACAAGAGGCCCATGAGGGCCTATGCTCTACTGGTATGGTTCTTTGGTCATTTTCAATCCAGAGCATGTATGTATGGTGAAGATCGGATAGTAAATGGAGGCTCTTTTGTGTTCACAAGCTGTATTATAGCAATTTTTACAATTTCATGGGCCATAATCCAGTCTTGCATGGGCGGATCTGGCTGATTTTCAAAAGGAACCAAGCTCTCATCAATATTTAACTACTATCTAAGTTTGGTGAAGATCAGATAGTAAATTGAGCCTCTATTGTGTTCACATGCTCAATTATAGCAATTTGGACAATTTCAAGGGCCATAATCCAGTCTTGCATGGGCGGATCTGGCTGGTTTACGAAAGGAACTGAGCTCTCATGGATATCTAACCACTGTATAAGTTTGGTTGAGATACAATCAAAAGTGAAGACTGTATCGTGTTAACAAGCTATTTTATAGCCATTTTGACCATTTCAAGGGCCATAATCCAGTCATGCCTGGGCGGATCTGGCTTGTTTTCGAAAGGAACCGAGCTCTTATGGATATCTAACTACTGTATAAGTTTGGTTGAGATACAATCAAAAGTGAAGACTGTATCGTGTTAACAAGCTCTTTTATAGCAATTTTGACCATTTCAAGGGCCATAATCCAGTCATGCATGGGCGGATCTGGCTGGTTTTCGAAAGGAACCGAGCTCTTATGTATATCTAACTACTGTATAAGTTTGGTTGAGATACAATAAAAAAAGAAGACTGTATTGTGTTAACAAGCTCTTTTATAGCAATTTTGACCATTTCAAGGGCCATAATCCAGTCATGCATGGGCGGATCTGGCTGGTTTTCGAAAGGAACCGAGCTCTCATGGATATCTAACTACTGTATAAGTTTAGTTGAGATACAATCAAAAGTGAAGACTGTATCGTGTTAACAAGAAATTGTTTACGGACGGACGCACGGACGCACGCACGCACGCACGCACGGACGACGGACAAATCGCCACGACATAAGCCCTTCTGGCCTTTGGCCAGTAGAGCTAAAAAAACGAATGTCTAATTGGTCAATTAGACATTAGACTTTCGATTAGACATTCGCAAATTAAGTGACCAATTAGACATTCGTTTTTTGCATGTACAATGACCTCCGACGAATTTGGTACCTAAATCTCTTAATTTGCGAATGTCTAATCTATTGTCCAATGTGTAACTGACCAATTAGACATTCGTTTGTTTAATGTACAATGACCTACGACGAATTTGGTACCTAAATCTCTTAATTTGCGAATGTCTAATCTAATGTCTAATGTGTAACTGACCAATTAGACATTCGTTTTTTTAATGTACAATAATGACCTACGACGAATTTGGAACCTAAATATCGTAAATTCATGATTCATTTTTTTTTTAATTTCTTGACCCAAATTATAATATCAGTACCAGTAAATGATATCTAAAGGTCGTCTACAGTAAGTGGAGAAAAAAATGACGTTTATAATATGAACAGCCTATGATAAGATACGGTATTTCTCTTATCTTTCGGCTTCATAATGGACGTCTTGCAAGTCGTTATGTATGTATATTTGTTAAAAGGTATTCTAATTTCTGAAACGGCTTGTGCAAAACAAGAAAATAAACGATTTCTTTTGGATGGTGAGCCAGGGATAGATATAGGAGCAGAAATTGGTCAACTTCGTGCACAGCTAATGAAACAGCAACAGTTGATAACTAGTAAGCTTACGACTTCTACTACATTTGTATGTGTCTTATTACTTACCATATTGACCCGATAATTACCAGCGACGTTGATAAGACCCTCGCATCTGTCCTGATTTCTGTGTGCATATATACTGTGACATGCATGACTTTTATTAGAATTTATACTGCATGTCATTATCCAATCCAGTGTGTGTTCATAAAACAAAGTACATTTAGCATACATTTTTGCACTCAATTCATTTATCGATAAATACCTTATCCCGACTTCGTGCGACTCAAAATCACATTTGTACTCAACTTATCCGTACATGTGTGCATCAATATACAGAGATTTATTTTCATGAATCAATTCGCAGTGATACTAATCACATATTTATAGATGTGCGGAAATTGAGGGGTTACCTTGTTACCTTGTATTCGAGACCAGAAAAGGATTAAGACTTTCGGGTTATTTTCTTCACGTTGTCCATAAAGTTAACCGCTCCAGGTCAACCATAAAAATGCGCAATTTAAAATTAAAGGTCCACTGCTTGTACTGGCTATTTCTTAAGGCAGTATGTTCCATGGTTCACTGAATAACCTTTCGTGGAATGAAATACTTTCGTACGTGTCAATCTTATATCCTGCTATACGCGAATTTAAACAACATGTAATTACCATGCTACATATATGCACACCAGCATTTGCCAATAATATAGATTAGGATCAATATGCACATTCATGCTCTCTTACTTGGTCTACACTGTTCGATTTGTGTGTGATTTTTAGAATTTATTTTGTGAAGTGTTTTCAATCCGTAATAACTCTAATTTCAGCACTCCAATCCGACTTAGAAGCCCAAAAGAACGTCACGAACCAACAGATTAGTGAAGGCCATATCATGGATATTCAGAAAAGGCGACGTGTTCACTTTCAATTGAATCGAATAAATTGGTCTGCTTTACTTCATGTTTTATTTATTTTGCTTCATTTAAATAAAAGGTTCTTGTTGGGTTTCTATAGTTGAATATTATCAACTGGCTTACATTTTCAATAATTTACAAAGACCGCGCAGACGAACTGTGAAACATGTCTAGTTGTAAACCACCAGTCCCCAATTCCACAAACGATACTAAGTGCTAAGTAATAAATAAATACATGTAATTAAGAGCATATTTTATTATTTTTGTTTTCCTGATAAAAAGGCCAAAAATATTTCATTTCTTAACAAGTATTGTTTGTCAGCAAGGTATCTATTTATGTCATTTATTTAAATATATTCGACCATTCATGTTTTACCAAATATTAGGGAAACAAAAATGAGGAAATTCTCTTTTAAGTATTTAAGTATTACTTTACGTTAAGTAAAGTTGGTGAAATTGGACCCTGTTCTCAATGTGAGCCAACCATGACGTAATTATTACACGGTAATACGCTCGCGGTAAAGGATATGAGTGTGAATCCAAGCTAAGGATTAACATGGATACTGCTTTATAGAAGTTTGTTCAAACCTTCTATTTATAATGTGCGAACACTACGGTGTCAGATCAGACGGCGATGAATACCTGAATGATCTGGTTCTACAATTGTCGCATATGTCTTACGGTTAGTTTTGGCAGAGCGCCGCTCAAATATACACATGTGTTCTATTTTATTTTTCATAATTTGCAGTAGGGAGAGGTTCTGCTTACGTAAGGTGGGGTCGTAACGTCTGTCCAGCCACTGCTAGTCTGGTCTATAAAGGTGGGTACTTTGTTTCTATCTTCTGGCTAATATGCATTATGAAAGGGAAAATATTCATGTTTTTTAATTTACAACATTTGACGTGATAAATAACGCTGACTTTTTGGGGCAAAATCAACATTTTAATAATACATACGGTGAAATATATCGTCTTAAAACTCGAACCAATTCCTGGAACGGATCTGCCTTTTAAAAACAACGTACCAGCAGTTCTGATTGCTCATCCGAATAATCAGAACAGCCGGTGCGCTGTTTTCTGAACATGATACAAAAACTGGTCTGCTTTTCATAATATGCATATAAGTACACATGAATTACGAAGTTGAAAATACATAAATGAATTTGATATAAATCGAGGGAGTTATTCCTTGTAACCTTTCGAATTCAAGATATCGTGAAGACACTGTGTTATAATTTATTCAAAAGGTTTTTATATATTTTCAAAATGTGACACCATATAATATGTGTTAAAATGTGTTTTATGACTAGAAGCTATACGCTTATGTCAATACATTTTTGTCTTGTCTTGTCTGGTCTATAAAATTAATGGCCCGTTTGTGTAAAATGAAAAATTAGTACGTTCAGGGGCGTACCTGAGTGTAAATCGAGTATACGCATAGGTGAAGTAGAGGGTCTGGGCATATTCCGTAGGGAAACTTTTGAAATCCTACATTGCATATGGTGAACTCAAATGGTCATACTGAAAACACAAACAAGCTATATAGTATATACCCATGCGGATTCATTGACATTTTCGGATGGAATCAATATTACAACTCTTAGACCTCAGTTTTAAATGCACTTTTCTTACCTTTTCTAACCAATTGTTTAATTTTAATAAAGCAAAATTTATTAAAAATGAGTATTTTTGACACTCCGTAAAGGGATCAAATATATGTAAATTGGCGTAAAATTGGTAGGCTGTCTTTCTATACTTATTTCGAAGAAACGTACATGTACAAGGAGAGTAAATGATCTGGTGAGACTGTATGGATATGTACGTCATTTACTGACAGAGATATTAATACTTATTTAAACTATATTGTTATTGGTCTAAATCTGTCGATCCCTTCGACGGATGTTTTGAAATAAATAGAGTCAAATAATGGCATGTGTAATGTTCAAGTCCCGGTTTGTATTTACAACGTTATGTTTTACCTTTCTCTAGGTTTCGTTGCCGGGAAACATTATATCCATCCAGGAAGTGGTACTGACAATCTGTGTCCGCCTGCAGATCCTACATGGTCCCATTACACAGACGGATCCTCCTCATTTCCAAAATCTTATATTTATGGAACAGAGTTAAATGTTGATGACAACGAACACATGTTCAACTATCCAGTTAATCAACAAGATATCCCGTGTGCCGTATGTTGGTCAAACTACTCGTTCTCTGTGATGATACCCGGAAGAAATAACTGCTACAATAATTGGCATATGGAATATAACGGTTACCTAATGGGGGCTGATCATACTCAGAATGCATTCGAACACGTTTGTGTGGACACAGATCCCGAATTTCTTCCACGTGGTGGTACAAATGACGATCAACATATTCTATACTTAGTTGAAGCTCAGTGTGGATCACTCCCGTGTCCCCCATACGTTGCAGGGCGAGAGCTAGCTTGTGTTGTGTGTTCAAAATGAGGTGAATTAAAATTGAGCGGTGCTCTGCAAGAACCAACCTTAACATAATTATTACACGTGTGGAAAAAATACCTGCATGTGCATTCATGTTTAAGGACCAAATATATACTTCTTTATTGATGATTCTCTTAACCGCATCGGCGGTGTATTGTTTTTGCGTCCGCCCGGGTCATGTCAAAGACTTTAGTAATGGTAGTAACGACGTTCTCTCCTTGACGCTCAGGATTGATGAGTTATTATTACGGGTGACTCCTGGTAACTTACTAAGGAAACGCCGTGATATAACTGGGACATTGTTGAAAGCGGCGTAAAATACTACGCAAACAAACACAGAGAAAACCTTGAAACCTACAATGACTTATTGGCGAATAGTGCATAGCCAGATCAGACTGCATGAATGCCCTTGCCGATTTGGGTTTACACTGGTCGCAAATTCCTATATCGGTTGCGTTTCGCAGCCGAGAAACTTAAGTAGCAAAACCCAATGCCAGTCTGTGCTTACTTTTTAATTGTAATACTCGCTTTATGCCAAATGCATAATTGCATTTCAATCAATTTAATCTCTATTGGCTTCAAACCGATATGTTATGGACGGCATTCAAGGATTACATTAATTGTTTTATAGCCGTCGTGAGTTATTACATTGCAAATTTGGGGCATCGATGGTGATACGTAGCTAGCCCCGAAAGCTCAGTCTGTAGCGACGTGGGCTGCCATAGCAACGGTTGTGAGATCGAATCCCAGCTCGGAAAACTCTCTATCCGACGATTGACAAAAGTAAATGAGACAAGCGTCATTCGTCTTTCACCAATGGGCTAACGTTCTATATGAAAAAGCAGTCAGTTGATTGGAAATACTTTTATGCTGACTACTGGTGTGAAAAACCAGGAAACACATTTGTAGATGAACTGACAGCCTGGGTATGACTGAAAATCGTCCACTGCAGATGCGTCAAAATGTGCATGTATGTTGAAAAGTGTTAATGGTGACCATATGAAACATTTTGTTTAATAAAAAAAACCTTTTATGGATGTTTTTAATTAAACAAACACTCCAGTAGACATTCAACCTGAAGGGACTATAAAGAGTGACGTGTCAGATTGACAGGATCTATTGACGCAGACATATGGGTATTTCGACCTCGTGCACCTTCTGTAGTATGAGACCATCATGCGGTCGGTCCGATATAATACTCTCAATTAGAATATTCCGAAATATCTCATTATAAGACGAAAATAGTGAAGAGCCTGATCAGTCAGGCTATGCGTATACGATGGCGGATCTTGATCTACACGAGTAAAAAATAAAATCACAGAAAATAAATAATGATCAGACTATATGGTCGCCTTGTCTCGTTTTAGCATTAACTAGACATAAAACCGTTCATTTCCACTGATCGATTTTCGTGTGGCCTGACAAAACCATTTAATGTGAAAATAATGGAATTTCCTTTAAAATGGACATCGTTAAATTCTAATAAATATTGCACCCTTGTGATCTTAACATTATGGATTGTATTATTCACTATTCCTTAATCAGTTTGGACAATCAGTCAAATCGCATCGCCCTTTACAGCCGGCAGTTTAGACTAGATATTTTAATGATGACGTTAACATATCATTCAATATAAATTATATTGTGGTTACTGTTTTAAACTTGTAATAATAATTACAATTTTTCAAAAAAAGGACTATGAGTTAGTGTATGAAAAAACGGAAATTGTGTATAGTCAGTTCTTCCCTAAAGATACAATTATAGGGTATACAAAACGAGGCTTTTGCCGTTTTTTGTCTGAATATTCATAATTCGTATTCTAGCTGAACTGGACTGTTGGTTTTCCATAATATTTAGTAGATGCACTGGATAAAATGCGATTTAGAAGGGTAAGTTTCTTATATAACTTATTGAACAATTATGGACAACCGTTTTACTATTTATTTGTAAAACGATACATCTTACACTCAGAGAGATGTCAATCTGAATTAGAGGGATACCTCTCTAAATGTGAATGTTTTTTAATTATCTGAGCCGTCTCGCGAAAAAAACAACATTATGGCATCTGCGTAATGTATCGATCCAGATCCTGGAACAGAAAATCCACAGGAGGCGAAAAAGTGTCTATCCGCACGGCATGCTAATGCTGATCCGGGTCGATATTTTACGCAGATTCAACAATGTTGGTTTTCTCGCGGGACGGCTCATCTTCGGAATACATCTCCTTACATATGACATATATATATATATATCTAACAATGAGGTATTAAGTCTAATATATATTCATAACTTAGAGTAACTTTTATTTATCCGTCTGTCGATCTGGCTGTGATTTTTAGGCTTCTTCACTGTACATCTCTACCTATCTATTTTTTTTTATCATACGAAAAACAATTTAAGCCATTTTCTTTGCTCCGTTGTATTCATCCCGTTGTGTATGCCTTGGGTATAGTTTAACCCTTTCCAACATACATCAAATCTGCAGCAGACGACTTTGTAAACACAGTGACAAAAACCTGAAAAATCTCCATAAAAGATAGTTTAATTGTTAAATAAAGTTGAAAACATTGTGGCCAAAGGAGAAATTGTTCATCATGAGCAATTTCACCTTTGGCCACGATGTTTACAAAAGTCGTCTGTTGCTATTGTGTCAAAATGCGTCTGCAGGTGGGAAAGGGTAAACCAAAATATGAAATAACTCTAGATGATCAGCTTCTCCAGTTGCCATAATGTTGTCGACTATATTCAATAATTATACGTTTATTTATACAGATATTTCATAGTTGTGTTTAGATGCTTTTAATGTGGTGTGCTGTATATTTGTTTATATGGAAAATGGTTACTTGTACCAAGCAGGGGGCACCTTCGGATAAATGTCACACCATGTTTGAAGTTTAATGCAACCATTAGCTATGGGCCGCTTTTAGAGATTTGCGGTCTGAAATTTACTCTCGTTTTACATTATTAAATATAATATTGATATAAATCCAGTGGGGCTAAACTTCCAGTGTTTCACCAGGAGATGAATTTAGGTATTTATTATATTGGTGAAGTTGAAGACTCTTGTGAGACCATGCGGGTGCACTGGCTTGCCTAAATCTTCACTGTTCTAAATTATTAAAATTGTTTAGTTTTACACCTCTTTCACAGTAATTTAGATATAGGTTCTAACTGACTTACCAAAATGGTTTCTGATACCATGGCATCAGTGAGTCGTAATGTCACACCCGCAACTTTAAGCGCTAATGAGAGAAGGAACTTCATGTACTTCCAATGTTCAAGTCTTTGGTATGATCCGACCAGGAATCGAACCTTGTTATCCTGCTCTTGCTTACTAATACTTAATAACTAACTGATTGAGCGATGGATATGTAATGCCGTTTTCCGCAGTGCGTGTTTTCATTTATGTGGGGCGACGGACTGTTTAAATACCTACAGCACATGTAAAACTCGACTAAAAGCTTCTATTGATGTTAATGTGCATGTTCTGTCGCTGTGATCCATCTTTACGTTACTAGAAATATAAGCTTATTTATTTACCTCTTTTCCACACACTAAACAAAGCTGCAGCAGACGAAACGAGTTTGAAACCATTATTGAGTAAAGTTTAAAACACTATGTTATCAATGTTATAAACAGTCGTCTGTTGCAAATGTTTCAAAATGCGTCTGTAGGTGGGAAAGGGCTTATTCATAAAATTCGGAAATATATCCTCCTTGTTTTCACATTACCCATTATACAGAACTATCGTCTAGTGCAAAAACGTCATTAATTGTTTGTAGATGAAAAACGGTTAACGCATTCTCAAAATGTACTGAGTTTTCAAAGTAGACTCATCATGGGATATGACGCATGACCAGTTTTGTAGTAATGAAAAGGTTTTTTCAAAGGGACTTTAAATTGCAATAATAAACCTATATAGTATACACATGAACAAACAATGCATAATCAAAACGTTTCGTGTAGGGTGTTAATCGGATCAACATTTGGTAATGGATCAATCCGATTAAAGACTTTTAAAACCCTTTTACACTTACAAGTGCAGCTACAGCAGATGACGATTGAAAACATCTTGGCTTAAGGGAAAGCCCTTTCCCACCTACAGAGACATGTTAAAACATTTGCAACAGACGACTGTTTATAACATTGAGCAATTTCTCCTTCTGCCACAATGTTTTCAGCACTGTTCAATATTTACACTTTCATTTATCGAGACTTTCCGTATGTAAAAAAAGAAATCTAAGTCGTCTGCTGCAGATTTGTCGTATGTGAGAAAGGGTTAAAGACTTAAATTGTGGCGTTAGTTTTCATGGCATGTCGAAATTGGTCATTCTCATGAGTGTGCAAGAGAATTTCAAACGGCGCTATAAAAAAACCAAGTGTATGGTTATTTCGACCAGTTTAAATTCCGATCCAAGCAGTTTGACCAGGATCTACGCTATTCACTAATTAGTCAAAGGAGCATCAACTATTATTCAAACGGTATATGCTGTTTACATCAACATCACATGGTATGGATGTGCAATTTGATCGTTTTCTTCACTTGACAAAAATAGTCTAAAGTGTTGTTTCATAGAGCCCATCTCATGTATATAACCACACTGTTATACTGTGGTCTAATACAGTCTGATTTTATTTGTGCAATATATAACTTAAAAACAAACATTGCGAATAAAAATAAATCGTATTTAAAAACGAAGAATCAAAAAGACGAAAAACAAAAAGAAAAGAAACAATACCTAAACTAGCTGACAGTTTACACCTTTCTCTTATCAGACAACTTCCTTATGCAGCAGACAACTTTTAAAACACATTCGAAGGCAGTATAAGTATCGAGCAATATCTCCCTTTTCCACAATGTTCGCAACCTTGAAACGAAATTATACAATCGTGATGCTACGAATATCTTCTCATGTGACTTCAAAGCAAATCAAAATAGGTAAAGAGGAACACGTTAAGGTACATTTTGCGGTGTAGTTACCGCACCAATTTTGTCACTTAGACCTAATGTGAACAGTTAAAACGGACCAGTTGACTATGCAACGTGATATTGTAATGCTGATTAATCAATTGCTTAGTTTTAGTTTTGACTTATATAATTTTATTTATTGAACTGAAATAGGAATGTAACAAAATCTACCATAGGTAAGTGTGTTGTTTTGCAGGATATTATTCGACGATTCTTTGATAAACTACGATTCTTTACCTGCTATGATTGTTATATTACTTTGCATTAAGAGTAGTCCCTACATGGGGAAATATTTAATAACATATGATAACAGCACTATGGAAATATGATTTGTAAATGCAGATATTGCGAGAAAGAACTACAGTTTGAGCAATTGATCATTCCCTATACCGGTTTTCATATGTCGTCTGGTGCAGAAACATTGAAAGCCGACACTAGGTATACCAGGGGCGTAGCTTTGCAATAATCAATGTGTAGGCCGTCTCGTGAGAAAATCAACATTGTGAACTCTGCGTAAAGTATCGACCCGGATCAGCCTAAGCATGCCACACAGGCAATTTAGACCGGATAGACACTTTTCGCCTCCTGTGGATTTTCTGTTTCAGGAATAACTACTCTATACATCTATTCCCCTAAGACGGAATGTGTCGGCCGGATCAGTCTGCGCGGACTGCGCAGGCTGATCTGGTCGATACATTACGCAGATGTCTATCGCCGCAGCTGCATTTTGGGGCATTTTTAGAAAAAATGTGTAGGCACGTGCCTACAGTGCCTAAAGGGAGCTACGCCAATGGACAGTATGTCGATGATAAAATACAATTTCAATTTCTCAAGCCACGTCGGTTTTTTGTGATTTCTCTCAATGAGCAAGTTTTACTTTCCACCATATTTTTCATATTGTCTCAACAGTATTAGTTGACATTTTTTAGCTGATCCTGACTTTTTGGCAAAGATATTGAAGTATTTGTAATAGGTTTATGAAAATACGTATTATGGGATAAATCACTATCATTTTAAGTTTTAATGAAAAAACATGAATGTCAGAATATAATTAACACATTTTCCATCATACACTAATTCTGTAGCAAACGCTTTTGAAAATATGTCGGATAAAACATGGACAATCTCTTTAACTGAAAATGAATTAAAGGATAAAGATAAAAAATGATTACAAAAGGAGAAATTGCTCATTATTAGCAATTTCTCCTTCTTTTGTCATCATGTTTACAAAAGTCGTCTGCTGCAAATGCGTGCAACTTCTTCTGCTCCTCCTCCTCCTCCTACTACTACTACTACTACTACTACTAATACTACTACTACTACTACTACTACTACTACTACTACTACTACTACTACTACTACTACTACTACTACTACTACTATTACTACTACTACAACTTCTGATACTACTCAACAGCATCACTTTTACAACTACGTCCATTTCTACAACAATAGCTACTAATACCACACTCACTTTAAATAACCAATGCTCCTATCACTTTTTCTACAAATATTAAACGTGCTCAACTCCAGATGGAGATCAAAAGATTGAAATGTTGAAACTTTTGCAAATATTGCTTATAGTGACAGCAAAGTAAGTAATAAATAGTTCAAATCTATTTTGGCAGCAAATGTTGAAAAACAGTCAATTAAAAGGCACGAACACATACAAAATTTGGCTTACTTGGTATGTCCACCAGTAAAGAGGAAGCCTTAACAATCAATAATTAGATGTCTATTATACTGGAAAGTGAAATTATCTAATTCCCATCCCATAATTAAAATTCTAATATTTCAAGACAACTTTTGAACAGTTTTAAAACTTTGACTTTACTATCTATAATCTGGAGTTCAGCACCTTTAATAATTACAAAACAATTAATAGTGAGGACACAGTGAATGATTATAACAATGATTATAATGATATATTTCAGATTTTCCGCGGCGGTACGATGGAGTTATTCACGAACGAATTCGGTCTGGCCCGAAATTTCGGTTTCGATATAACAATGCCGGACGGAAGTATGGGTCTGCCAGGGGTTGCCCACAGGGACTACATGGATAAATGTCAGGGCCTATACAGGGAATTTATTTCTAACATGAACACACATATCAAATACGAAAAGGAAGTGAAGAAAGTGCTGACAGGTCTACACAGAGAGAAGATGCAGAATATGAGATTTTCTTTATATAGGGCTGAGAACGACGGAAACGACAACGACCCGTTTGCACGACGACCTGATTCAACCGTATCACAGGGCGGTCTCACTACTCGTACCAATACACCCTGGGGTTTAGACGTGATACACGACGAAGACGAAAACTCGCAGATGAGACCTCACACGGCACCCTCACCAGGTCACAGATCAGTCGATGACAATGCGTTAAATTCCAGACCCAAAACAGCTGGTGGCCTTCTAAAGCGCGAAACTGAAGATGACAATGCCACTGACGTCACGGCTGTCACAAATAAAACAATCCTTGGTATCGTTGACCCCAAAACAGAAGGAACCGTGTCACAGAAAATCACCGTAGGCAAACACTCTTTTACACAACTTGATCACGGTCAACTAAGGGTAAAGCTAAAGAACAAGGAAGGAAGATTTATTATTAAACCAATTAAAACGGAATACCATCCCGAAGATGGTCTCGCTATTGTTGCATTTGATCCTGCAAAAATTAAAAAGACTTACGATCCACTGAACGAGAAATTGGCGCTCGTAAAGAAAATAACAAATTTTCGATCACCGACTATTTCATCCGACATGAAAATAAACAATCGTCTCCCGATACAAAAGACACTAAAAGGATTAGATGCGAAGAGAACAACGGTTGTTGACATCTATCGAAATGCTCGGGACAGAAAAACGCGGCATTTCCGAATTGTGTCTGCGAAGACAAGATACGGGACCTCCGGGGAACCAGGGGATGAGGATAACGATGTCCTGAACGGTGCCGAACCCACAACTATTAAACGGCCGAAAACGCTGTCAGACTTTGGAACCAAAATAGCAGTATTTGCACGCCTGTCCAGTCTGAGAGCGCAAGTCTCATCGTCGCCTACACCGGACGACTATCACTTATCTGTGTCTCAACAAGGGAATAAACTTAAATCAATACTTCATAACCAACACGATTCTACCGATAACGGGAGGGAATCTCAAATGGACATAAATAGACCGAGTTCGAAAGTGGCATTTGCAAGAAATGATCCTAATATGTATGAACATAATGGATTGTCTTTACTCACACCTGACATGGCTAGAAACCCATCTGATAGTTTCAACTCGAACTATAGTAAGAAAGGAAGTACATCAAGCACCGGCCATCAGCAAAAAAGGCAAAGAACCGTTACTGAAAATAATGAGGGAGATGACAACGTTTTTCGTGCGCGTAAAAGTTCTGACATGTCTATGGCCTCCGTCGCGGTAGATGTTACGAGACAAAGGTTGGGAATGAAAGCGGAAGTCAGTTACAATAATGAAGGGGAACCAGGACCGGATATGTTAAAACTTCCGCCAGCTGGAGGTCGTGCTTCATCGGTAGCATCCGTCGTATCTGCCTCGTCATTTATTGATAAACTAAAGAAAGCAACCCAGACAACTAAAGACTTCGAGAACAGTCAATTGGGATTTGATTTGCCTTCCAAGATGGAATCTAATTTTGATACAGTTAAGATTATAAAGCAGCAGATGAAACAAGATAAAAATTTAGACGAACGAATGGCAGTATGGAGACGACGTATGGCTCTTAAGACCAGTAACAGTTCTACAAGTCTGAAAAAACGAAACAGTAACAAACTGCGTGTTTAAAAAAAAAGAGAATTGTCTTTCACGTTCATGTAGTTCCTTTGTTAAATGTTTCAGTTTTGCAGAAATGAAACCAACAATTGCCATGTACGTGCATGACCCGATCCATAGTCACGTTGTACATGGCGATGTGCGACCTGATAGGGGTAAACGTAAGAGGATTGATGTTTATGCGACTGTAATGAACATCAACCCTCCATACAGTCGGAGAAGATTCTTGTCCTTCTTTGAGATTTACAATGTGTTAAATACTCGTACATTTGGTAGAAGTAACATGTATATGAAATGTATAAGTTGTTGCCCTATTCATCCGATCATTTTTATGTCAAAAGGGAAGTAACTATTGCAGAACTAAAATGATGAAGTGTCTCGTGATATGATGAGTGAATGCGCGAGTAAACGTCAGCACGTGTTACAGACAGTCAAATTATAGAACAACCTAGTTATTTTAAAAACGTCTAAAAAAGACATACAAGAGAAAGTTGATGCAACGCATCAATGTCGCCGGAAATGCATACTGCAGTTATGCATAACACTAACATTATAGTAGTTGAATAAACAGTTATCAACTTAGGGGCATATTGGAACATCAGGGGCGGGGTCAAGTGAAAATGTATCATAACTTGCATTGTTTTGTCAACGAAGTGAATGATAATTGAAGCCTTTCATTGTTTATGATCAATCTCCATTCCAAAGTAGGTTGACCATACACACAGCCAACTAATTATTGATCATACACAGTAATGGAAATGAGTAATCTTGACAATCATTAGTATTAGTATGTATACAGTGCTTTCATTAAGGAATAATTATAAGATTTGTGAATTTCACATACACTTTTCAAGATGTTTGTCAGAATATTTGAATGTTATCATTTATCAATAAAACCACAAAACAAACAATTTAAGATTTGCATGCAATAGCACGTCATTTTATGTTTCCCCTATTAAAGTCAACATTGGACACCTTTGCAGCAATCTACTTTTAAAACAATGAGATAAGGGTTAAATCGCTGAAGATATGAGTTTTCTCTTTTTCTCAAAATGATATTAGCTTGGCATCCTAATTATATCATACTTTAACAAATGATGAAATGTAGTCCAATATTTATAAATAAGACCACCTTCGAAATATAATATCAGCTAAACAGTTAAATCTCATTGAAATTGTTGTATAATTTAAACTTAATTTCGAACATAAACTGAGCCCTACAACATGTTAATTTATTGTAATTCTTTCCTTCCTTTTTTATAATGAAAATAACAAACTACTCATGTTTTAAAATTATATTATGATGAGCGCCCTTGTGTCAATGATGCAAAACAATATGCAGATCGGAAGCAATATGCCTTTAGGGAATTTAATGACACATTTAAAATTGTCAAGGACGAAATAATTTTGTACGAAGACCCGATTTGTGACCTACATTCTTCTTCGCAGAGGTGTCGTTCTTGAAACTCTCTTTATAGGCAGAGAGTGTTCGTTCAAAGTCATTTTTCTATTAAAACCAGTTTTATCTCGGTTTGTTCTTTTCTTCATTTGTTTCGAACTAAATAAACATTTTAAATCACCTATACTTTACTATTTGTAAGTGAGTGTAAAGAGCGGCTCTCTGCAAAGGAGATTGATCTACGCAGTTGGTATTCGCGAGTCACGCGATCAACAGTTTTAGCTTAGAAACAGTTCATATTTTATAACATTATAACATGAATTCCTCACAAATCAAGACATCTCTTTGAACATGAAAATAACATTCAGTAAGTTAAGATTGCTATTTTAAAGGAGAATTCGACGTGAATTTTACTTGATATTGACACATAACAGTCTGCTTGCTGCAAGTCTCATAGGGACGGTTTTGTCTTCGTAAATAAAACCCCAAAAAAGAGATGCGAGTCAAAATAAAGAAACTACTAATACTTAAAACATCGGAATATTTATTTCATTTTAGATGTGTCATAACTTAGTGTTTTTAAACTAACGCAATTGTAATATGTTCAAGACATTTAAATTTGTTTTTTTCTAATAATAACTCCTCCTCCCATGTGATTTCCGAAAACCTATTAAAAATAGAAGTCGCGGGCTTCTGCCCGGCGACTAAAGAACCTGATACCGTATAAAATTGAATTGTATGTACATTGCCACTCACCATCTGAACTGTGTGTACATATTAACAAAGTAAAACTTGAACATAATGACTGTAACATTTCCCTTGTGAATAGATGTCTATTTTGTAGTACACATGTAGTTTTCATGTATTGTTAGATCAATTGTATGGTGCTTCACGCCGCTTTCAACAAATGTTCTGTTATATCACGGCGTGTCCTGTGTAAGTTACAAGTACTACTGGTCCATTTATCCTGACACCAGCCAGTCAGTCGTAATGCTTAGCCCGCAACCCTGAGCGCCAAGAAGGGCAGTGATTTCTAACAGTTAAAGTATTTGGTATAAAAAGGCCGGAGGTCGAACCCGCGAACTACCGCACCCGAAGTGGACGCTGTACCACTGCACTAGCGAGGTGGTTGATTGTTTTGCGAAAATACTCACATAAACATGAACAAGTTTGAATGTCGGTTAACATACACTTATGCAAGTATGCGATGATATAATATGAAATTGCACAAAGGTCCGGATAGTGTAAATGTTGTCGAGTGGTAAAACTATTACCACAGGTTGAAACTCCGTGCAAACTGTTTGTGATGCCAAAACGGGAACAAAGTAAGTACCATTTTGTCGGACGCGGAAGACGTGTACCGTATATAAAAAGCCCCTTTGTAAATAACATCCGAATAACGTATATCGATTTGCGTACAACGAAAACTAGGGCGAGTCTGTACACCCATACAGTGTTAAAGAACCTTCATAGCCCGTCTTTATATAAGTTAATGCTATGTGCATCTTTTGGCAGAAGACCAGGAGTGTAGCCCCACTAGTTTGACGTCAATATACCAATATCGATCCAATTATTTACAGTCATAAAGACCCCAAATCGCTTGACGCGGCTCATCTAAAATGCAACCCTGCTAAACAAAGGTATTTAACCGTACATGATTATTTCAGATTCGACCACTTTGAAAGAGTTAAAATCTAGAAAGTTGCAATAATAAGTTAGATACGAAGTAGAAACATTGTAGTAAAAGTAGTAATTGCTTTTTTTAAGAATTTCTTCTTTCTACAATGTTTTCTTTCAAAAAATGTGATTGTGTATATACATGTCTACTACAAATATAGCTTGTTTCGACTTTTTACATGGAACGGATTAGTCCATGCATACTCGAATGAAATAGCTTTTTATGTAACGTATTAGTTTATGTAACGTATGAAAGTTTATAATTAATTGTCGAAAATTGACTAAATATTATATATTGGCAAGTTTCTACATTCACCATAATGTTTTTTTCTTCGATATCGACATAATTATCCACGTGGTGAAATGGGTTCAACCCGTGTTTGGTAATGACGACACAAACTAATAAATTGGGTTATTAAGGGCAGCACTTCAACCTGCTGTACGTGTGTTTAAAAATGGATTTTTAAATTAAATATATTACTTTCCCTTTATTCAAACAAACACTTGATATATTATAGACATATGTAAAGGAATTGCGTATGATTTTAAGATTTTTAAAATATAAACCGCGTCGGATGATTTCGGATATAATTAGGTGTCTGCGAACAGTAAAAACTCGGGCGAGTCTGTGAATACGCACAGTCAGGGGCGTAGCTTGGCAATAATCAATGTGTAGGCCGTCTCGTGAGAAAATCAACATTGTGGACTCTGCGTAAAGTATCGACCAGGATCAGGCTAAGCATGCCACACAGGCCTAACCGGATGGACACTTTTCGCCTCCTGTGGATTTTCTGTTTCAGGAATAACTACTCTATACATCTATCCCCCCTAAGACGGAATGTGTCGGCCGGATCAGTCTGCGCGGATAGCGCAGGCTGATCTGGTCGATACATTACGCAGATGTATATCGCCGCAGCTGCACGTTGGGGCATTTTGAGGAAAAAAAGTGTAGGCACGTGCCTATAGTGCCTAAAAGGAGCTACGCCCCTGACAGTCTCACCAGAGTATTTACGTTCCGTTCTCAGACAGTATATACACAAACGCAAAATACATAGAGCTAAGTCCTACGAGCTTGTACTAGTATATCCGTTAATGTGATCCCATTATACACATGGATTGATTGATTGATTGATTAATTGAGGTTTAACGTCGTTTTTAACAATTTCTCAGTCATATCACGCGGCCAGTTCACCTTCTCCTGTGTTTCCTGGTTTTCTCGCACCAGTACTCCATACAACAATCTTCCCAAGCAACTGGCTGCTTTTCCACATAGACTTAGTCCATTGGTGGAAGACGAATGACGTATGTCACATTGACTTGTGTCAAACGTCGGAAAGAAAGGTTGCTGAGCCGGGATTCGGACTCACAACCCGTGGATTAACAGCCCGCGTTGCTACCGACTGAGCTACCGGGGCTCGGCTATACACATGGAATAAGACCCCTAACTCATCGGTCTCGGATCATATCTAGTGACACGATTTTATTCTTTCAAACCGAATAGTAGCTGATAAATATGCCCGGTGAACTAAACGTTCACATGTCATAATATCTAAATACAATCCTTTCCCACATACAAGACATTCGAAGCAGACGACTTTGAAAACAACTAGACACATATGTGCACAATCTCTGTAAATGAAGGTTAAAGTGTTGAATAGAATTGAAACCATTGTGGCGAAATCGGCCGTCTGCTGTAAATATGTCGTTATGCGTTTGCATGTGATCAAGGGTTAATCCTTCTTGAGATTGAAACAAACTTGAAAATATTTAGGAAAAAAGAGAAAGTGTTCGCTTTAAACCAACTATATCCTCATTTTCAAAATCTGTCTGAAAAATCGTCAAGTAGCTAGTTTGAAAATCGAACACAAACACTCGAATAGATTCTTTATTGAACTCAACCAGTTTTAAGAATGAAGGCAATCATAAGAGATTTTATTAGTTTTATATTGGGGTTCTACTCCGCTTTCAACATTATTTCAGTTACATCACGGCGACAGTTCACTTATCATGATCCCTGGGTAAACACATCGGTACTAAGCTAGGATATGTGCCTTTTTCAAGGGCATTCCACCATGACCGTCGTACCGGGACGTGGGATCGAACCCGGGACGCCCTGTTTCAAACTCGACGCTAACCACTCGACCAGCGCGGACTCCTCAAGAGATAACTTGATCTAAAGCTGAAAATTAAAAGAACGTTTCAGCTGGATTACATTTCAATCCTTCAGACTGAAAGCATTCGATATGTAAACAAATGTTCGTGAACTATTATTAATGAGTTATTATGCTTTATATGATGCTTTCAAAATTCAACCAATGACAGAGGCAATAAACGTATAAAGGATGAAGAAAGATTGATTGTGGTTTTCAGATGTTGCTGTGCTCTACGAAAATAACCACATGTCATTCAATACCATTGTAGATCTAGATACACCTGCTCATTTACACAGTTGATCTAGCTCTCCATTTTAAACAAAGCAATACTGAAGGTTTAAAAATAAAAAGACAAGCATTGTGCATTTGGATTTAATTACATTGACATACAGGCAGATCTTTGCCACACGTATACTATTGTTGGCCAAAGTGTGGTCTAAAACTGTGGTGGACATGGTTATTGGATTGCCGAAGAGCGGGACTATGCAGATACATTAGTGTGTCTTCGGTTTTTCTTTATGAGCAGTACTACTCCAGCAAAACAAAATGGAAAAAATATGTGCACACACCCATGTTATAGGATCCAAATGTACACTACATATCGGCGTTTTATCTCATGCCTATGTTATAGGATCCAAATGTACACTACATATCGGCGTTTTATCTCATGCCTATGTTATAGGATCCAAGTGTACACTACATATCAGCGTTTTATCTCATGCCTATGTTATAGGATCCAAATGTACACTACATATCGGCGTTTTATCTCATGCCTATGTTATAGGATCCAAGTGTACACTACATGTCGGCGTTTTATCTCATGCCTATGTTATAGGATCCAAGTGTACACTACATATCGGCGTTTTATCTCATGCCTATGTTATAGGATCCAAATGTACACTACATATCAGCGTATTATCTCATGCCTATGTCAGTAATGAGCAAATAGTGCCGATTAAGACCCGACTGTGCAGATGCATGGTGTGTAGTGACTTTGGACTGCTGTAATCACACATGCCCTGTGGTTTATTCTCCTGTTTTGTCGCTTATGTGTACAACCAGATATCTGCGCGATGTCGTGTTAGCACCAGCTGTATAGAATGCGACGCAACCGACTGAGTATATGGCATGTCGTTTTACTGTTGATTCTAAACCCTTTCCTTAATACAAAAGATATACCGCAAACGACATTGAAATTATCTAGGGAAAATATGTATGATCTCTTTATATAAAAGTTTAGTTTTAGAATAGAGTTGAAAATATTGTGGTAAATTGGAAAGTAGTCTGCTGAAGAGGCGTCATAAAGCGTCTGTATGTTGGAGGGTTAAGCGAGATAACTCTCTTAGTAAGTGAGATTCTTTTCTTTTCAAATGAGATCTGTCTATGTATCTACCGAACCTGTAGAGATTATTTTCTAAAATAAAAAGAGACACATCTCTACATTAAGGGTATATATATATATTTATATGAGAAGCAGCTCTGTCTAATATGAAAGGTATCGTTTTCAGGAATGGCTAGGATAACTGTTTGCCATAGTTTGGTAAATTAACTAGTTGAGTATATTCACAAACTCACTAACAGTCAAAGTGTTAATCTCGATCATTTGAGTGCTTTTGAAAGGTTGTTTATTTGTATAATAATTTCAACCCATTTTGCAAATATTTCTATATATCTAGATCTATAAAGGTCAGTGACATTAACACGTTTTCAATAAGATTAATAAATTGAAATATGAAAACTGGTAGAATCTTGTGTACGGACACACTGGGAAGGGCTCTAGCATAATACTTGAAAGGTACTATGTACTACACCATATCCTTGCTTTTATACAAACATAAACTCCTGAGGTATTAAGGGAAACAACACGAAATAAAGATAGCTTTAGGGGAACGTGATCGTACTGCCTGTGCAGACAATGAAGACAGTTTAACTGATCGCCCATGTATAGACCTGCAGATATATTTTCTGACACAAAACTAGAAATAAATCCAACTGGTTTATTCCAACAAACCGTCACGTGATACCGAGGTACTCTGTAACGTTCATTGCATATGGTATCACACTTGTGATATCTACTTATACTAAGTATGGAGTACATGTATTGTCTTGTTTCTGTTATTGTATGGCATTTCGGTTTCGGTATTGACAGATCAATTACGTAGTCTATTTCGGAAGATTTCTTAACCGTTGAAAATCCTCCAAAATATGTATGAAAGTAAATTTCAACTAAGAGGCAGCGTTTGCCGCTGATCACATTTAAACAAACACGAATACAAATAATTGTATGAAGCAAACTACAGTTGTTGGGACAGCTACTAAGGAATCATAGTTCCAGTGATATACGAGTAGACAAAGCACACACAAGTTATATCGCAGTGTTTGAAAAGAAAGCAAATTCAATTGAACACATCTATACTTCGGGTGGTACTTAATATATGCAAGACGCACTGCATCAAAATAAAAGGTATGCTACAACGCCATATGCTATATATTCCGTCTGTCCTTTATTCGTCAAATCAAGTAACAAGGTTATTTAAATTCGAAAGTCGACTAAGTGCCGGATGACTCATATCTAACTCTTTTTCCACATACAACAAATCTGCTACAGACTATTTTCAAAACTGGACGATGATATGGAAAATCTCTATGAATTGAATTACAATTAAGCGGCGTAATGCGGATGCACTGACTGATCTGAATCTACGCTGTTCACGATTGATTGATTGGGGTTTAACGCCGTTTCAACAAGTTTTCAGTCATATCACTGCGGCCAGTTCACCTACTCATATGTTTCCTGTTTTTCTCACACCAGTAGCTGCTTTTCCACATATACTGTTAACCCATTGATGAAAGACGAATGACGCTTGTCGCAGTGACTTTTGTTAAACGTCGGAAAGAATGTTGGCCAAGCTGGGGTTCCAACTCACAACCCCTGGATTGACATCCTGTGTCGCTACCGACTGCGCTACCGGGGTTTTCCACGAAAGGCAACGTATAACGTTCCGAATTTCAAAGGACTAGCTCGTAGAGTAGAGTGTAGTTACCGTTAATTTCGTGTCACTTTGCTAAGGTTATTCACGCCGAGAGTATTAACTCTATCTCGAGTATAGGTGCGCTTGTTAGAGTATAAAGTGAACAAAAGATCGCAATTAAAATAACCGATACGTATCTACTCTGTACAAATCACAATAACTCTTACTTATTACATTACATTTAGTGCGTTTAACAACACCGTCTCTCTTAACCCAGCTCTGCTTCTGACGATTATTTTTCGTGTTAAGCATTTGATCATAATTGAGCCGTCCCGCGAGAAAACCAACGTTGTGGACTCTGCGTAAATCATCGACCGGGATCAGCCTAAGCATGCCGCGCAGGCTTACCCGGATAGACACTTTTAACCTCCTATGGAATTTCTGCTTCAGGAATCATTACTCTATACCTCTATCCCCCTGAGACGGAATGTGTCGGCCCGGATCAGTCTGCACGGACTGCGCAGGCTGATCTGGATCGATACATTACGCAGAGGCCATTATATTGTTTTCTCGTGGGACGACGTATATCTAGACATTCTGTTCCCTTCAATGTTTTGTGGTTTTAAAAATTGGTACATATGGTATGCCAAAATAACATGCACTACCTGCATATATATATATATACAAACATACATCATAAGAAAAGGATGTGTAGGCAAAAGAGTCTAGCCACATGTTGTCTCAGCATAGAAGAGACTCTAGACTTAAATTACAAAGTGTTAATGTCTTCTATTAAAGTATAGCATTTGAAGGAAGCACATTTGTAATGTCTTTGAAGACATGTTTTACCGTTCCAGTTAGGTAGTTTTGTTTGACAATTACAGGTAAAGGTTCGTGATTCATTCCATTTTGTTAACTCCTACAAGAAAACAGATTCGTTCGAATAGTATGTAATGCCCCCACACAACGTCGTGAGTAATGGTTATGTCTCCAGGAAGCAGACATTGAGAGTATTTAATATAAGCTGAAAGCTTGTTTCGAAATCGAGGGAAAATAAATGAGTTTGAACTAACCATTTCCCATATACAAAAAATCTGCAGCAACTGACTTTGTAAAAACATAGTTAAACATATTAAAACATGTTATAAATGGAAGTTTAATTATTGAATAGAGTTGAAAACATTATGGTAAAATGAATAATTGCTCAGAATGAGCAATTTCCTTTTGTTTCCACAAATCTTTTTCAAATATATTCTGCTGCAGTGATGTTAAAACGCAGATGAAAAGTGGAGAAAGGGTTGAACATAAAAACTATACAACTACAGGTTTGATTTGCAAAAGTTAAAGTAGAAACTAAAGTGATAAAGTAACCCTCTGTGAAAGCGTCAACAGTCAACTGTGTTGTGAATCTACTAGATCGTTCCTATCAGAATAACATAAATCTAAAGGATGTCAATACCAAAAGAGTCTCGATCTCCTAACTATGTATGTGATATTTCTTTAAATTGCTTGGCAAAATATTAACAGCTAACACACAAATGACCTGTGTTCTATGAAAATCAAACTTAAAGCAATTGACAAACCGGGTGTAGATCCGGTACTTATAGTCACGGATTAATTTAGGAAACGTTTTACTGTGCATTAGAATAATATTGCATCAGATAATGATCCATGCTTAAACTTCTTAGTAAGCTAAGGTTGGTACGGCTAGTGGCACGAATCAAATACAAAAAGAAAAGCCACATTTCGAAATGTCTGTTCTTCCGCGTTAGCTTCTGATAAGGGTATCACGGCGTCTATTCCTAAATGTTTACTTTAAACCAGACATGTCATACCAAAACACGTTTTCCATGTTTCCAAGGAATAAGACGTTTCAGACAAGCAAAGTCTCGTCACTCCTACATACTATAAGTAAACAAACAGTGGCTAATGTTATATAGATAAACATGACGGTTCAGGATAAAAGGGGACTTGTTATTTCGCCCTTGTGATTATACACAAAGGGGTGTGAAAGTTAACTCGTTCAATGGTGATGTTATAAATGGATCAATGAAGCTTTGCAGTTGGATGAGACTACAGCCAATGTTATGGATATAAAGATAAACCTGTCGAGTTGAGCATTCGCAATGACAGGGACTGGCCAGACGGCTTGGATGCGCCAGCTGGCCTGGTTCTGTTCTGGGCACATAGGATTCACAAAATATGTTCATACAATAAACATGTTGTGTATGGCTCTAATTCAAGAATTTCGTTAGAATTCTAGATATATTACTATTATGAAGGTGGTCAGCAGTCGAGACAGTTGGTTAGTTTAACATCTGCAACAAGCCCCGTTTCCCTAAATGAGCCGTTCCGCGAGAAAACCAACATTATGGACTGGACTCTGCGTAAATTATCGACCCGGATCAGCCTAAGTATGCCGCGAAGGCTAACTCGGAGAGACACTTTCGCCTCTTGTGGATTTTCTGTTTCAGGCAACTTTAATCTATACATCTATCTCCCTGCGATGGAATGTGTCGGCCCTGATTAGCTTGCGCGGACTACGCAGGTTGATCTGGATCAATATATTACGCACAGTACATACTGTTGGTTTTATCGCGGGACGGCTCAAATCGTCTCAAGTACGCATGTATCAGGTGTTTGCTCTGCTTGTTTTTTTTTGTAATTGTTAATACGATTTCCCCATGGAAATGTTATTAGGGGCTGTTTTTACGTACCACGGTTTCTATACAGGCGCAATCAAGTATAGAAAAGAAAAGGTATTTCAATTATATTTGTTCGCAGTGAAATAGATAGTTAGCAATAGGTAATTAAATCCAGCAACCAAAATAACAAACACAAATACCTATATTATAAACTTCAATACACGATCAGTCGTTACTTTAGGGTTTAAATTAAGTTTTTCTCTGTGAATTGAGACGTTTAACTTTTTAGACCGGGATGTTTGATAAATTGTAGACCCGTTTGCAGACTTTGCGAGATTAATGTGTAGTGTGATGTTTTGTGAAATGGAAGTACATAGTATGATACTGAATTGATGAACGAAGAAGTGAAATACATCAGTACGGACGGACTTTTATTAAAACGTTAGTATTAAGGACTTGATGAACCTAATGTAAGCAGTGTATACATTTTTACGTTATTATCTTTGACTTCCACAGGGCTACAGATAACTTTTTCAGTGAATTGGGTATTTACCCCATTGTTTTTCAGAGAATTGCTTTTTTTTTTAAATTTAAGTAACAGGAATAATTTTACCCCATCATTTTTTTGAAATTACGTTTTAGTATGACTTGAAATCATCGTGGCAAAGGGAGACATAATGAGCAAATTCTCCTTTTCTCACAATATTTCAATGTTGTTTAACTAATGTTTCTAATTGTTGGCAAATCTATATATTTGGGGATCCCTCATTCATCCAGACATTTTTTAAGATTAGTTTTGCTTTAATCTGTATGCACAGTGTACATCTGAAGCTTAGAATTTGTCTCGTTCACATCAAGCCATAGATACTTTTTATTCCATTTGGATCTTGTTTGATTTAATGTAGAAAATGTAAGCAACACAAATGTAAACAATTGCTTTATTTACATTTTGTTTGCTTTTGAGTACTCGTCATTTTAAAAAGAATTGCTTTTTTTGACAATTCTTTTGCTTTTTTAAGCAAAAAAGCTACTTATCTGTAGCCCTGCTTCCATTACAAAGTCTAATTTTGTAACTGCCTGTACTTTTTTCTTTCTTGTAAAACCGATGGTCCGCTTGTACTAGACAGCTGTTGAAAACAAAGCGGGGGAAAAAATGAATTTTTAATAATAATTATTAATTTCGGTTTTCCCTCAAATTCATTTCTATTTCGTCACAAATTGGGTCACATCCCGTGGAGACTTTCGACAATTTAAGACAAGCGAAGATCAAGATCAGCCTGCATTCTGATTAGAATCATTATCTGCACGAATGACCCGGCTGATTTTGGTCGACACTGTTCGGGATTGTGAATATATGTTGTGTAAAGCAGGACACTGGTTAACCCTTCCCACATACAGCAAATCTGCAGCAGACGACTTTGCAAACATGTAGTCAAAAACATCGAAAAATCTCTATAAATGAAGGTAACAAGTTGAAAATAGTGTGGCAAAAGGAGAAATTGCTCGTTCTGAGCAATTTCTGCTTTTGTCACATTATTTTCAAAAGCCGTCTGCTGTAGAGGCGTCTGAAAGCGTCTATAGTGTGGGAAACGGTTAACAGTTGCAAAACATTCTCAGTCTAGAGATAAAAGGCCAGAACAACTAGTCCCGCGGACCTGAGACGATATCATGTAGATACAATGACATATTTTAATCGTCTGTTGTATTGATTTATTTAGGTTTAACCATCCATCCCCCTTTTCCAACACATAAAACAAATCTGTAGCAGAAGACTTTTGAAAATATAGAAAAACTGGAAAATCTCTATAAGGGAAAGTTGAATTGTTGAAAAATGTTGAAAACATTGTGACAAGAGGAGAAACTGCTCATTATAAGAAATTTCTTCTTTTGACAAAGTGTTATCAAAAGTCGTCTGCTGTAGAGGTGTCAGAAAACGTCTTTATGTGGGAAAATGGTTATTTTCAACAGTATACAAAGTATATCACGGTGACAGAACACTCATGCATGCCCCCTGGTTGACAAATCGGCAAAAGACTGCGTACATATTTTCATTGACCAGGATCTACAAAAGACGGGTTGTTTGCGATGTTGTCTCTCTCCACGGGTGTCTGTCTCATTATCTACATAAGGATGTTCAAAACATTCTTAATTGATAATCTTGATGGCATTTACGGTAAATGAAAGTATGATGTAAAACACTATACGTTTTGTGCTGTACTTTATCATTACCTCATGTTGTACAATTATATATGAGCCGTCCCGCGAGAAAACCAACAAAATGGCCTCTACGTAATGTATCTACCCAGATCAGTCCGCGCAGACTGATCCGGACCGACTCATTCCGTTTCAGGGGGATAGAGGTATAGCGGAATGATTCCTGAAACAGAAAATCCATAGGAGGCGAAAAGTGTCTGTCCGGGTTAGCCTGCGCGACATGCTTATGCTGATCCAGGTCGATACTTTACTCAGAGTCCACAATGTTGGTTTTATCGCGGGTTGGCTTGTATGTACCGAGAGATTGAGTTAAGTTATGTTATGTAATGTTAATAAAATAAGTAGGTGTAATCTATTTTTCTTTATAATTGACTGACTTGAATTAAACGCAATTTTCAACAATTTTTCCGTTACAGCAGGTGCCAGCCTCGTTGCACCTGTGATCACGGCGGCATTTTCTACAAACCGTGAGTTTCCTGGCTCTCTCGTACCAGTACTTCATCGAACTTTCTCCCTAGGCTACTTCCTATCTTCCCACATTGACTGACAGCCGTTTGATGGAAGAAAAATAACTTTTATCAGTCATCGAAAAGAATGAATATCTGAGCGGGGACTTGATGTCACAACCTCTTGTTTAATAACCCGCGACGTAATCGAGCTAGCAGCCTGACTTATTATTATAACCGTGAATATAAGAGGTTACATATCGAGGGCTTGGCGTGAAACGGTTGTAACTAAAATTTGTATTTTTTTACCAAGGTTAATCACCTCGCCATAATGTCTTTATAAACGTTAACTTTTTTTTTTTTGGTAAACAATGGAAATTTAGGTGCCATTGCTCGTTCTGAGCAATGGCACCTAAATTTGCATTGTTTACAAAATGGTCAAAATTGCCCCTAAACTAGGGTTTTCAAAATAGGTTTTTAGTTACAACCGTTTCACGCCAAGCCCTCGATATATTCGTTCTCTCACACTGTTTTAAAACGCTTTGTGAAGTCGAAACAACAAACGAATTCTGCGTGATGAATTGTTCAATAAAATGTACATATTTGATCGAGTAAATACGTTTTTAAAAGCAGATGAAAATATTTGTTGAAATAAGAGCAAGTTGGACCACATTGGGAAGTCGCCCCAAACGGCCTGTGAAAGTTAAAATTATTCAGTACTGGGCCTTTCTCGACGGGCGTCACTACGTCTATCTTTATAAGGGCCTAATTTAACCCTTTCCCCATATACAGCAAATCTGATGCAGACTAAATTTAGGAAAATCTCAATAAATGAAAATAAAGTTATAATGTATAGTGTTGAAAACAATTAGACAA
This sequence comes from Serripes groenlandicus, assembly GCA_031761405.1. NCBI lineage: Eukaryota > Metazoa > Mollusca > Bivalvia > Cardiida > Cardiidae > Serripes > Serripes groenlandicus. The sequence goes on from JASEVX010000001.1 coordinate 57,976,893, forward strand.
ATGGAGAAACTTCTCATAATAAACAAATTCTCTTTTGCCGCAATGTTTTCAAATATCGTCTGCAGTAAATGCGCCTGAATGCGTCAGCTATCTGGAAAGGATTAATACCCAGTAAGAATATTCAGAAAGATATCGCATTATTTATTCAAACATTAAACGGTTAAAAAGGACAAGACAATTTTAATGCCTAAGATGCCTAAACCCATTACACAACATGACAGCTTTATACTCTGCTGAATTAATGTAAACCTCTGCTTTAAATAATAGAAATCTGTTGACACGTGGATATGATTTGAAGACGGTGTAGAAAAAAACATCGTGAGAAAAGTATACATTTGCTCATCATGAATAAAGTGTCTTGTTTCTTATAACGTTTTCAAAAGTCGTCTGTTGTAGGGCCGTCCATAATGGACGGAAAGAGTTAAGTCAATACCACGGATCAAAACTACATGGTTTTAATTTTAGTTTTAAAACTTGTTATAGCTAAGGAAACCCCCCCCTTCACTCGATATACCGAAATATATCTACAGAGACAAATATGTTTTAACTCTACGGTCTTTAGTTCATTAATTAAATTGGAAATATTATTTTCAGATAAAGAGAATACATCATTTTGGTAAAAGTTGAAAACAAATGCGGTTTTAAATCTGAAGAGAAAAATGCTCTTGGTCTGTTGACAAGCAAAAGAAAATTGTTTTACCATAATTGTTTTGGATGAAGAGTGTTGAAACAGTTCTGATATCTTAGAGAGATTAAGCATAAAACTATTACGAAGTAGTATGCCATACACATCAACATTTACTTATTAAATAACTATATAGGACTAAGCTAGGAAAGCAATCTAATGACAGTGTACTGGTTCGTTGGTTGGTTCAGTGATGAAGGAGGAGAAAGTGTCGTGAGAAATGTAAAGTGTGGGAAGATAAGAAGAAGTCAAATGTAAATGTGGCAACTTATTGTTAAGTAAATTATAACAAGCATGAATACCTAATAGTGCTGGTATCTGTTTATTATAGGGATATATTAGAATTGGTCGTCTACATTGTATGTATGGTATATATTATCTTGACATTTTAAGTATGGAATCAACTCTTTTAAGTGCGGAATTAACTTTTACAGCGAATTCCCCTAAGTTAACTACCCAAAGTTCTAAATCGGTCGTCTTCATCTTTCAGGTAATATGAATTTTGGAATAGTTTGATAATTAAAATGCAAGCAATTCTGAATACAGGTGAGACAGCTCGTTATGAGTTGACTCACCTGTATATGTAGTGTGTGCTAAAACCTAAATAGTGTCAATGACTTGAAGGAAATAATAAAGTAGGGAGATTTTAAAAGGGGGTAGGTTATTAAAATGTTTACGTACCAATTATGACAATGTTATTATTGAGTTGTTTGTAGATCTATATGGATGAGCCGTGTCTGCTGTGTTTCGCAGTTCACTTTTAATATATTTCATTGCCAATGTACATGAATAAATTAAAAACATATAGATGTACAAACACTGAATTAGCAGAATATACGTCTATAGACAAAGATTCTCTCAGCTTCAGGCCATTCCTTTTTATAATATTTGCACCATTGTCAATTTTTTTCAGATATAATGAAACTTTGCAGACTACAATTAAATTTCTTCACACACAACTAGATATATGAATATGTTATAGATATAAGTACAGTGAAGACTCTGATTAGACAGTTAGTTTTCACATACTACTCACTTGAGTCTGCTCTAAAGCTAGATGGTATCTGACTTATAATCGCCTTTCCATAGTCTCTATATTTGAAGATGGAGTCAACTTTTCAATTAGTGCAAGGCAATTGTGTCTTTATCCCCCTTTCCCACATACTTCAAAACTGTAGCAGACGACTTTGAAAACATTTACTCAAGATCTGAAAAATCTATAGAAATGAAGGTCTACATACTAAAAAAAAAAAGTAGAAAACATTGTGACAAAAGGCGAAATTGCTCGTTTTGAGCAATTTTTCTATTTGTCTTAATGTTTTCAAAAGTCGTCTGCTGTAGATGCGTCAAAATGCGTCTATATTATATATATTATATAATATAATAAATTATATTTATTATATTATATGCGTAAATACATAAGTGAGAAAGGATTAATCGATGTCTACTCGGATAGAGATTTACATCATGAGCAATGGTCTTCGAAAACCAATATTAGCGAAAGTTTAAAAAGTGTGGAAAATATCGACCTGCGCAGACATGTTAAAGGATCGAAATGGATACTATTTACAGAAGTTTATTTCAACTTTCATTGAATTATTACTACACAGTGCAGAGCCAGATCAGACTTCGTGGCTTTACACTGTTCAAGAACGTCATTGTATCATTTGCCATGAACGGGTACATATTATATGACAATTGAGTAATATGGGGGCGAATTAGATCCTATTGCATTCCCGAATGATTATTCTATATTTCATTTTATATTGATCGATTGCTCTTCTATACGCTGACGAGCAATGACGGCTGTGATGATTATGTACGCATACACAAGTTCGTCGTTCTCTTTACTGATTGCATAGTAGATCAACAAGATCTCTTAATGTTAAAAACGGCACATAAATGTAACACTCTAGTTAAGCATTTGTAACGGGTTCGGCAAGATCAGGAGTGTATTTAGATTACCCTTACACAGTTTAGTTGTGTCTTTTACACAAAACAAATGTCACTTTCCAAGCCTGTGGGTGTTACTTACAAACAGGACCGTATGTTATAGTAAACGTTTTGAATCAAAAAATCAAATTACAGCTTTCAGTTACATGTAGCTCACGAAAGCGTGTTCTGTTCTGTTATGGATATGCATAATTGTTACCCTAACATAAAGATTTACAGATCGTTTGGTGAATCTGAATACAGCTCTAGTTGTATTGCATTTGCAGTCTAGATTCGCAAGGGTTTGCAAGAGCTTTCGCTCAGCGTTTACATGTAATATAACCCTAGGGGTAGTATCGTGCCTACACATTTGTTCTCAAAATGCCCCAAAATGCAGCTGCGGCGATAGACATCTGCGTAATGTATCGACCAGATCAGCCTGCGCCACCGCGCAGACTGATCCGGCCGACACATTCCGTCTTAGGGGGGGGGGGGGGAATAGATGTATAGAGTAATGATTCTTGAAACAGAAAATCCACAGGAGGCAAAAAGTGTCTATCCGGGTAGGCATGCTTAGGCTGATCCGGGTCGATACTTTACGCAGAGTCCACAATGTTGATTTTCTCACGAGACGGCCTACACATTCAGTATTGCAAAGCTACGCCCCTGGTGAATGCTATTTGCACACAAGTCAGAATCAGGTCAACATTGTTGGTTAATAAACCTTTCTTTAAAACCACGTTTCCCCAATTACAAAGTCTGCTTAATTTATTACTACATTGTCCATGCATTTATACAAGCAGGATTTGATATTTATTATGTTGGCAAATGTTTGATGTTGTCAATCGCTAATCCAATCTTTGAATTTAGATCATATCGTAAAGGATTAATTTCATGACCTTAGAAAGGCAACACATATAATCTTACATCGCTAGAAGTATATTCGTATTCGCGAATTTCTGTCTTAACCCTTTTTCAACAGACAGCAAATCTGCAGAAGATGACATTCAAAAACATCTTAGCAAAGATATGAATAAAAATGTAAATGAAAGTTAAATAATTGAAAACATAATGTCTTCAACTCCATTCAGTATTTTCCTTTCATTTACAGATTTTCATATTTTACCATGATGCTTCAAAGTCATCTGCAGCAGATATGTTGTATGTGAGGGTCAAGTATAGTGAGGCCATTTGTTTTGCACATTTACAACTCTTCAAAATAGATGATCCGTATAATAGCTTCTCAAATATAATCAAATCGATATTCTTAAGCTAAGCTTTGACTTTAAATTAGTTAAGACAGATAGATAGATACTCATTATTTTGTAACGTAAACTTTACATAGTTTCTAGTTACATATAAACAATTTATACATATTTTAACATAGTCTTGAATGAGTTTTAAACATTAATTTGATATAACACATAAATATACAAGGATGAACAAAACATAGATATTTACATAGATAAGTAAACTACATGTATATACTTCTTACTGTTTTCTTTGAACAAAGCAATGCCGAAATGTTCATTCATGGTTAATGTCAGATTGATTTCTATGAGTAAATGTCAAACATAAACTAGATGCCTCCCGGATATATTTAGCCAAATTCATCAATGTTTTGTTGCTATCACTTTGTAAGAGTTCGACACATTTATAGACATAGGGCTTGGTTGTATAAGAGGCTTTAACATATTTAATTCTAATATTAGCGTAAGCTGGACAAATTTAAAAAAAAATGACATTCGTCTTCTAAGTCATTTTTATCACACAGAGCGCACAGTCGCTGGTTATACTCAACATATTGACCTGCATAACGTCCGGACTCTAGCTTTAAATGGTGTGATGAGAGTCTTAACGTTGACAGATGCACATATAAGTGACTGGATAATACCTCAATATATTTTTCTATAACAAATGTATCTTTAAAATGAGCATATGTATTAAGCGACCGACTATTGTGTATATCAACAGACCACCCTTGGATGAATATATCTATTAATCGTTGTTTAAGTATTACAGGGAATGTTTTCCTATTGATATTCAATTGATTTGACCAAACACACAACACACGAGAAACCAGATAATTTTTATCTAAAATAAATGTCACTTGATTGGCCCAATTGTTCAAACCTTTTTCACAATCTTCAAGCATATTGTGGTATAAACGTTTTATAATTAAATTATCCGTGTCAATTATTTTACACCAATATTTGATAATGCGGCAATATCTAGTTATATACGACGGATATCTACCTAATTCCCCATAAGTAAGTAATAACTTAAATGGTTTCTTGTTTGGACACAGTGACTAACTATCAGGAGAGAGTCCCTAAGATCTAATTTAATTCATTTCTTAAATATTTAACCATATATTGTATGTCATGTAAAACAAATATATGAGATAGCGCAATTAGAAATTCTAGATAAGGTGCGTTATTTGCGGTCTAATATCGTAAGTTGATCCTAAAACCATATGGTGTGGGTACTCAAATGAATAGTTCCAATGAGACGATTCTTTTAAGTATCGACAAAATATAGTTTGATTGTGTACTAAAAAAGATACTGTTTGGAAACGACCATGTTACTTCTCTTTATCTAGGCTTAAGTTAAATAAAAACAGCGGCTGCTTTCGTGAAACTGATTAAACTGAACAGTTTATTTGGCTTAACAGTTCGGTGAAATTCGAAAATTAGAAACTGCACTTTTTGTAGACATTTTCGTGGTACGCAAGGCTCATGGGCATCATACACAATACACTTTACAGTATTGCATAGGCAAGTTTAAAACAAACAAATCATAGCAACAGCCAATAGATTTTCCGAGAAGCCCCAAATATAACCGTACATATATCAATTCACAATGTTATATCTATTCAAACAAACATACATCTATAATGTTTTTCAGTACCGCCTTTTTTTATCATTACAGATACTGATCAGATACTATGGCCGATAAAGCGAAGTTGGAAACGGTTCTTGAGGATCCCGAGTTACCACACACAACAAAAATTGATAGAGGCCAGGATATTCCACAGACTGATGATAAACAGGCTAAAGGAAAGGGTACCACTAAAAAAGTGGTAGTAGATATACAGCTTCCTATCGTAACGGAGATTGGTCTTTCTCGGGAAAGTACACGTGAAAATAGTGCCTCCAATGACAAAGATACGGGTGAAAGAAAAGATGAAAATAATAACTTGGGTACATTTATGGACAAAGTAGCGGAGAACTTGGCGCCTAATGAAGGCAATGATGAAATATATAAAGCGTTTACAAGAACGGACACCGTGATAAGTAAAGTGTCAAGTGTTTGTATACAGAGTCCTCAACGGCACTCCGCTCGTAAAAAGTCAGCGAAACAGCCAAGAGCTAAATCGTCAGCGGGATTCACGAAAAGAGAACTAGAATTATTTCTACCACGGAAAACATTTTTTAGTGCACATGATAAAGAACTACGCGATGCTGGTTATCAAATAGACAATTCCGAACAACGTAAGAAGCCCGATTGGCGAGCCATGCTAAAGATGCACACCATGGAAGAACTCTACCCCACGGATAAAGAACCAGAGGAACAGAAACCAGCTTTTAATATGGACATTGAATCGGACGATGAAGAGGATGCCGAGGGAAATATTCTAGAGAATGTTGAAACGGCAATGTCTGGCGGTGTGCACGCGCCTGTTCATAAAACTAAACGATCTAAGAAAAAGCAACTAGCAAATGAAAAAGAAGAGTTCAAACAACTGTATGATTATCTAAAATATATTCAGGACCATCCCGATGAGTATAAAACAATGTCCAAATATACCCCGAAAAATAATGACTACAGACATCCTACCCAAATAGTTCGTCTTGGTCGAGTGTATCGACGATGGCATCATGGTACGTTAAAGAGCAGTATATACCAGCACGCCTTGAATGGTCTTAAAACCACACCGGAACCGGAAGTGAGACGCGGTCAGATGACCAGACGAGACAATACAGATGGCGGTGACCAAACACCCGTGCAAGAGGAATCCGAAATAGAAAAGTTGAAGGGTAAAACGGAAAAATGGTTACGGTCTCTCCCAACACATCAGCAGCTGAAGGTGAAAGAGTTGGCGCTGAAAGATGTGGGAGATGAGGACGTTTCTATCTCCAAATGGTGGCTAACTTTTAAATCGTGCCATTATATACGTTTACCGCAACATCTTTCTTCGGTGTAAAACAGAATGTTTGCCAATTACTCGTTGTCTTGCTCTGACATTTTTGAGACGTTGGCTTTCAAATAATTGAATAAAAAATCGCACCATCTCAAATAGTAGTATAACTTTGAAAAATTGCTCGTATTAACTAATTTCTCCTTTTCCGACAATGTTTGTTAATGCCTTCTTCTGCAGATACATAACACGGCGTCTGCATCAGACACATGGTTGACAACACAAGCCAATAGTCTGACGTAAAACATCGGATGCGTACCAATGAATGGTTGCAAAATGATGTGATTCTCTCAAGAAAAAAATAATCTAGACTTTTCATATCAAATGTTCAATCTAAGATGTTCCGAATTGGAAGAAAATACGTAATCAAAACAATGCGTCGTGCAAATATGTTTGTCCATCATCAGCATTCAATGCGTGCAATCAGACAACTCCGCAATATATCAGTTCGATCTTGGTCTATTAACGTGATGGAGAGTTCATGAAAGTACAATAAGCAGGATCTCGGCTAATGAGAATAAATGATAGTTTGTGCCATACGAGTTCTGCTCCAGGAGTACCAACTGTAAGGCATTTGCGACTGGTAAAGATCAAGATCACCCAGCTGATCTGGATGTACACTGTTTGTCAGCTAAAAATAATCTGTTTTGTTTAAGGAACTTCTGACAACCAGTTCACTTGAAACTTGTAGAATGTTTACACATGTAAATCTGTGACTGCTCTTGTAACAAAGGTTTTTTTTTTCTTTGAGAGCGGCTCAACTTTATTTTAAGTCGGTTATTGGGCCCGGCCATATTCCATGATATTTATAACACACACTGGTGGTGGTGTGTGTGTTTGAGAGAGAATAATGAGAAAGAGAGAGAGAGAAAGATTTTGAGCTTTGTTCATGTTATTGTCTTGAAAATCTGAAATACACCTGATTCAATAAAACGTAACAATTATAAATGAATAGTGTCATGATTATTTTTTAATTAGGTGAGTGATCGATTATGTGTGTGTGGGGGGGGGGGGGGAAGAGAGAGAGAGGGAGAGAGAGAGAGAGAGAGAGAGAGAGAGAGAGAGAGAGAGAGAGAGAGAGAGAGAGAGAGAGAGAGAGAGAGAGAGAGAGAGAGAGAGAGAGAGAGAGATCTTAAGTAGGAAGAACGATATGTGTCATGTCATCATGTAGAACTATTGTGGGAATTCGATTTCCATGCACAATTTATTTTTCTTCTCGTTCTTATATCAGTTAGATACATATGATTCATTTAGCAAAGTACAACGACTTAAGTATACAATTTCCCTTATTAATAAGAGATATTCCATCAATCTCGTTGGATGTTCTCAAAGTCGTCTGCTGCTGATTTGTTGTACATATAAAGGGTTAAGAAGTCAAAAAGCGAAATAGTTATAATAACATGTTTATAGCTCGCTTAATTGACTTTCTATCTCGCTAATCTGTTTTTAGTTCGTTTTGGAATTTATTTTTATTATGTTTTATAGATAACAATTTAAACGACAAATTCCTTCGTTCTGTTTATACAAGGGATTTTGAGACGGGCTGAATGTTTATTTCAACAGTAGTATGAATAGGTTATTATTGTTATACATTTGTATAAATACACATTTATACCCACCATCTGTATGTCATTCTGACTTCCTCTCATTACGAGCTATTGATTGATTGGTGCTTTACGCCGCTATCACTATTATTTCAGTTTAAGCACGGCGTTTCAATGGCAAGTTACCAGTACGTATGGTCTAGTTATCACGACACCAGTGAATCAGTCGTAATGCTAACTCAACACTCCTGAGTGCCAAGCAGACCAGCCATTACTATCATTTGGTATCAACCGATCGGGGATCAAAACTACCTCATGCACCCGAGACGGACGCCTTTCTCTACACCACCGAGGGGGTACCACGAATTAAATTGACTTGACGTTACGAATACTCTTTCCTACGTTTGTGTAACGACAAAACTCAAACTATAAACAATATTTTATATTTTTGGCAAAGGCCAAAAACATGCCATCTGAGAATATGTACTTAAGCCTATATTATGCTACGTGTATTACAAACAGTGGTTGCTGGAGAATTTTTTTTATAAACAAACGGGTACAGACGCAAGTACTGACAATACGGCGACTATCGGGAACATTTCAAATATTGCTAAATCCGATGAACCTTTCCCTTCTCCACTATATTTTCAAAAGTCGTCTAAAGCAGAGACTCTTGTATCGGGGAAAGAGTTCAATTCCATACTTACACTTTAACCTACATTTGTGTAACGACAAAACGACTCAAACTATAACAAATATTTTGTATTTTTGACATAAAGCCAAAAAAATGCCATCTGAGATACGTACACTTTTAAGGACGTTTCCATCTCCAAATGGCAGCTAACTTTTAATTCGCGACATCTTTCTTCGGTGTAACAAAGAATCATAAGGATTTTATGTAAGCAAATTAATCGTTTTCATGATATGACATATTTGAGTCGTTGGCTTTGAAAATAATTAAATAAACAAGAGGGCCATGATGACCCTGGATCGCTCACCTGACTTGAGCAATGTGATTTGTCATGCCAACCACATTAACTCATTTTGTGGTCAGGTAAGCTAATACAAGAGGGTCAGTATCGCTCCACTGCCATTAGGCAACACTTAAATCTTCAAACAGCCCCGTCTCCTGTAAGCCATGTTATTTGACCAATCACCATGGCTTGAAGGAATCTCGTAGAGTGTCACCAAAGGAATATTTCTGCAAAATTATTCGAAAATCGGCCAAATAGTTCGGAGGAGAACATTTTCACTAATGCCATATTTTAAGACCAATCAACATGTCTTGGTGGAATCTGATAAGAGTCACCCAAAGAACATTTCTACACAAGTATTTGAAAATCGGCCAACCAGTTTGGGTGAAGAAGAATTTTAAAGTTGTTTTCGTTTGGTTGCCATGGAAATCAGAATTATGCATGGATCCCACAAATTTGAAGGAATTTTTCTACAAATATTTCATAAAAATCAGGTATCTAACCTCCCTGCAGTAGGAACAAGAGCGCCAACTTCACAAAATACGCCATATGGGTCATCTATGGTGATTTCCGACACATTATCTTGAAATCTGACAGGCATATTCAGAGAAAACAAGAGCGCCAAACGTCACAAAATACGCCTGTCCTGTTTTTTTGAGACCAAGTATAGTGATAATTGGTTGTAAATCAGGCAAATTTTTGGCCATTTCGAGGGACATAAGTGTGAAGTGACTAAGATAACGTGGCTAGTTATCGAACCTGACGAAGATATATTCTGCCCATCAACATATTGTCTAAATTGATGATGATCAAATAAAATGACTCAAGCGAAATGGCTGAGTTTAGCACTTGTCCGAGATATAATGCCCATACACATTCTGACTACATTTGGTGATGATTGGATAAAGGCTTCAAAAGTTATTGATCGGACAATTGATTGATTGGGGTTTAACGCCGTTTTTAAAAATTTCTCAGTTCACCTACTTATACATTCCCTGTTTTTCTAACACCAGTGCTCCACACAATAATCTTCCCAAGCAACTGGCTGCTTTTCCACATAGACTTAGCACATTGGTGGAAGACGATTGACGCATTGACTCTTGTCAATCGTCGGAAAGAAAGTTGGCCGAGCCGGGATTCAAACTCACAACCCCTGGATTGACAGCCCGCGTAGCTACCGGGTCTAGTTTGAGGTCATTTCTATAATTAAAGGGCAATAACCCTCTAGTGAATAAAGCGATATCGCTGATAATCGAACTTGTCTGTGATATGTTGCCAATACACATTCTGATCAAGTTATCGAGCGAACAATACCGATTTTAGGTAATTTGTCGTTAAAGGGCGATTACTCTAGTGACTCGAGCAATATGGCTGGTTATAGAACTTGTCTGAGATACTATGCCCATACACATTCTGACTAAATTTGGTGATGATTGGATAAAGGCTTCAAAAGTAATTGATCGGACAATACCTATTTGAGGTAATTTCTATAATTAAAGGGCAATAACTCTCGATTTACTACAGCGATGTGGCTAGTTATGGAAAGTGTCCGTGATGTTATGCCAATACACATTTTGACCAAATTGGGTGGTGATTAGACAAAGGCTTCTTAAGTTATTGAACAGACAAGATCAATTTTAGGTAATTTCTATAATTACAGGGCGATAACTTTGAGTGACTACGGCGATATGGCTAGTTATCAAATTTGTCCGAGAAATATTATTTCAATAAACATTTTGATTAAAGTGGGTGATGATTTGACAAAGGCTTCTAAAGTTATTGGACTGACAAGACCAATTTTAGGTAATTTCTATAATTAAAGGGCAATAACTCGCGATTGACTAGTTATCAAACTTATCCAAGATATTATGCTAATACACATCCTGACCAAATTTGGTGATGATTGGTCAAAGGCTTCTAAAGTTATTTGGCTGACAGACAACATACTGGACGCAGCCAGACCGTACGCCGCAGGTAAAACTATAATACGTTCCGTTTTGAAAGGCGTATAAAAACTAATACAGATCTTAAGAAAACATAATAGCTCATCTCAGACCTTTACATCAGTCATCAAAATCGTTAGGTATACACAAGAAGGTAACCTAGTATAAAGATATATACTTTTGATAGCAGAACTGAACGTTAATTGGATAAAAAAAAGAGTTAATTGAGCCGATACCATAACTCATCTGGTAGAACTTTATTTTAAGTCGGGTAGGTCAAGCTCACTGTGGTCTTATTTTAGTACACAATGCATATATAGTCTTTCAAAAATGTATGTATGCAGCAAATAAGGGTTTTCTTTAAATTTGATCAAAGGTCAAAGTCAAGATCACACAAATTAAAATTTAAAAGCCTTTTCTTCAAATGATATCAGATTTCTGCAAAATTATTTGGGAAGCGGCCAGATTATTTCGGAGAGGAAGATTTTTAAAGTATTCACTATAGCCGTACAAGGATAAACAACCCAGCCAACGGGCAGCCATGTTTTTCGACTTATCAACATGGCTTGACGGAAACTGATAGAGGGTCGTCCAAGGAACATATTTACAAAAATGGCTCATTTTTAAAGTGTTCACTATAGCAACAAGAGGGCCGAGATGGCCCTAAATCGATCACCCGAGTGATAGTAAATTAGAAGCAAGTATTCAACTGCAAATATCTGGGTTTTTTTTTATCAGGAGAGCATATGAAACAGCAAGGAGGGGACACTGTTAAATAAATAGCTTGCCAGTAAAGGCCATTTGTATCTTGAAATCTACAGGAACTTTAATGAGAATGGAATTATAAAGTTTTATCATTTTGCACCTTTCCTGATGTCGCCGTTTTTCAACAAAATCGTTATGGCTTGAACATTTTTTTGTAGAGGGTCATTCAAAGAACATTTCTACCAAATTATCTTGGAATCGGACAAGCAGAGTATGAAGGAAAAGGATTTAAAAGTTTGGGTATTTTTCTTACTTTCTGATGCCGCAGCAACCAAAGTTCCACACAGAATGTAAGTATTTGAACAAATTTGAAACAAGACCAACAAAGGAACATTCCTGTGAAGTTACGTTGAAATTGGTCTAGTTGAATAGTGAAAGTTGTCATTTATAGCAAAAAAATTAATTTACCCCTTTTGTGATGACGCATGGTTGTTATGATGTTGTAACCAATCAATAGGGCTTAACTAACTTAAGTCGAAGATCAATGAAGCAAGATTCCTATGGAATTTTCTTAAAATCACTCAAGCACCTTGGAAAACAATGGAATTTTCAAATGTTGCCCCTTTTCTTATGCCGCCTGACTGCCACGTTTTTAACCAATCAGTATGGCTCAAACAATTTTTGTTCAGGGCCACCCAAGGAATATTTCTTCCAAATTATTTTGGAATCAAGCAGAATCAGAGATTTTTTTTTAAAGTTTGAACATTTTGCCACCTTACTGCTGCCACAGCAACCAAAGTTATCAATGGAATTTAAATCTTCATACAATTTTGAAAGAGGGCCAACAAAAGGAACATTCCTGTGAGGTGTTTAAAAGCTATAAAGTTAATGGCGGACAGAGAGTGATCAGATCACCTTGAGCCTTTGGCTCAGGTGATCTTAAAGGCAAAACAGCCCCATGTTTTTCAACAAATCAACATGGCTTGAAGGAATATTTCGAGAATCGACCAATGAACATTTCTACTAAAATTATGTGAAAGTCAGCCGACAAATTTTGGAGAATTTTTTATCTTTTGGTTGCCATGGAAACGAGAATTCTGCATGAAACGAAATTTGTTGAAGAGATTACGGTGAGGACATTGATAGGATGCTTTCTGTGAAGTTTCATCCCAATTGACCTACTGGTTACAGAGAAAAATATGTTGAGGGAAGACACATGACAAAGGATGACCACAATAACTCACCTTGAGCAATTCTTGCTTAGACGAGCTAAAAATCCTGTACGAAAATGAGAAATTACTCTTTCAGTTTCCATATAAATGTTATAAAGTTTATTTTAGATGCTAGAAAAAAACCTTGTTTACCTTTAAACTTCTTCATACATGTTTAATTGTATGCGTATTTTCCATATGTGAATCTTTCAAAAAAGAACAGAAATTTAATTTTACATTTTATTTAGTATTTACATGACTTTCACAAAAGCACCTTTTTTTTTCTTCAACTACAAATTATACAACTTTACATTTAAATGTTAATAAGGATTAATATATCCAAGATGGTATATACATTTACAAAAAAAACATCAATGCAGTTCCGTTTCATGATTTGTTATTTAGATTCATTCAATTGGGTAACATGTGATGAAAATAAAATTCATTTTGACAATTAACAGAATTAAACAACAATAATCGAACCATAAGTGCAGTTAAAGTATATAAACATTTCTCTTATACCGACTCTTTCTGCCGCCTTTTAAAAACATTGTGCCAAAAGAAGAAATTGCTTAACTTTTATCAATAATTGTTCTTTCATTTACAGAAAGTTCCCATGTTTTGTTTACTAAATGTTTTTAAGGTCATCTGCTGCAGATTTGTTGTAATGTTTGTGGGAAACGGCGATACAAATCCTATAATAAACACATAGAATGACTTCGGAAAGGTTATGGCTCGAAGGTCGCTGTATCTCGAAATCTGCAGAGGGCCCAGAGGGAAGACTGGGTGAACCCAACTATGTTGACTCTTTAAATCACGTCTTTATAGCATACGTTGGACAATTTTTTCTCATCTCATTATGGCTTTTAAAATAAGCCTGCTGTAAATGATTCAAAAGATATCTGTTGGAATAAGTTTAGTTTGTCCTGAACATAAGCATAGATCTATGTGGACAAGTCAAAATGAGCTACATCAATTAAGAGATATAACTAGGCCTTCCCCCAACTATAATCTCTCCCGTTTGTGACTCATTTTGTCTCGATACAATCAAAGATGTTAAGAGACTATATAACATTTAAGAAATTGAGAATTGGCCATCAAGAGCATTGATTCTGCACTGATTTAAAAGTTGATAAGTCAGTTGTCAAAATTCTACTCATTACACCAAATTGCAAAGTAATGATTATTTTTGGGTTTAACGACGTTTCCAACAACTTTTCAGTCATATTATGGTGGCCAGTTCACCTATAAATGTGTTTACTGGTTTTCTCACACCACTCCACACAATAGGCTGCTTTTCCAGATAGACTGTTCACCCACTGGTGGACGACGATGGACCCATGTTGTATTGACTTTTGTCAAACATTTGAAAGAGTGTTGGGAGAGCTTGGGTTCGAACTCACAACCTGCACACATCTCAACTGACCTACCAGTACTCGGCTGAAATTTCACACTAACAAGTTGCTTTAGTAATAACATCACTTTGAGACATCATTTGTGTATAGAATTATCTTGGAACTAAATATATTCAGCTTAAAATACAAGCTAAGAGCTTAGTAACTATTCTCTTGAGCAGACCTCTTAATAAGGTACAACTTTTTGTTTTAAGATCCCTACTTGACTTACAATCCCTATGTGGTGGGAATTTAAAAGAATAATTCTTACTGAAACAATGCTTTTGAATACCAACAACAGAGATAAGGTTCAAGATAACAATTGTGTGGAGGAGATGAGTTTACCTCATCTAATCCTTTGTCTGAACTGTCCTGCTGTTCATGTTATATCTAAGTTGTTATTGGTGCAGTCACAGCTCAAGTTTAAAACCAAACCATATTGTAAATTATTTGCATATACAGTAAAACTTGTGTGTGGTCACATCTTTTAAGTCATCAGTTGAATGTTAACCCAAAACACTGTCTTCTATATTTGAAATGGTGACGTCCATTCTATTAATCAGCCAAATTGGACTTTTCTCCGTGCGAGGCGGACTGTACTAGGTCTTAATAAATGGTGTTCTAAATTCCCCATTTCCCTCTTATACAGCATGCTATGGTACACACAATAATTGCTATATTTAGAACACTATTAAGAGTACCAATATTGTATATCATATGGTCTGGTGGGGCAGTAAGAAATTTATTGTGGGGAAAGGAGAAGCTAACTTCTCCATATCAACACATGTGTCATTTCATTCAGTGATAACATGATTGATGATATTCACAAGAAATAAAAGTCTATTTTTATGATACACTAATCCTCTTCCTCCTTCTCTTCGGTGTCTTTATTGTCTGTGTTTGATCTGGTGGAAAAAGACGGAAAAATAATATTTTGAAGAGCGTTACATGGCACACACTGCAGATAAAGTCATTCAAGAGTGAGAAAAAGATTTACAAAAGAGGATAACTCCCAAATATATATGCTTGTTAGAAGTATGTATTCTTTTGAAATGCATATTTTTAGATCTCAAGCCTTCTGAATATCAAGTTTGACGTCTAAAAATTATATAGCAAGAAGAACAAGAGGCCCATGAGGGCCTATGCTCTACTGGCATTGATCTGGCTTGTTTCAAAAGGAACCAATATGTCATCAATATTCAAATACCATCTAAGTTTGGTGAAGATTAGATAGTAAATGGAAGCTCTATTGTGTTCACAAGCTGTATTATAGCAGTTTTGACAATTTCAAGGGCCATAATCCAGTCATGCATGGGGCGGATCTGGCTGGTTTTCGAACCGAGCTCATATGGATATCTAACTACTGTATAAGTTTGGTTGAGATACAATCAAAAGTGAAGACTATCGTGTAAACAAGAAATTGTTTACGGATGGACGGACGCACGACGGACGAATCGCCACGACATAAGCCCTTCTGGCCTTTGGCCAGTAGATCTAAAAATGGCCAAATTAGAAACAAATTGAAAAGTAAAATAACTAAAATAGGTACACTAGAGAATTTTTTTTTTGAAAGACTTTGAACTCATGCAGGTGGTATAATTACTTTCCCTTATATTGGGCTATCGGATACAGGGAAGGGTATAGACTAATTAAACAGGCAGAATTCTGTGTGTGAGATTTACCGAGATTTAAAATGAGACTTTTCTTGTGCATGCCTAGTTGGCATTTTACGGGATGTTTCTTATATCGGACATATTACAAAGTTAAGGTCTCTTTATACTTCTAACTAGTTGGTTGATTTCGAAACAAAAGACTAACTAGACAGCTGTCTTCTTAACAAACACAAATATCTCCCTAAATGATAGTACTTTTAATAATATTGGTACAGGATGTTCAAATAAAATTAGTATGGCAGCAACATCTGCTCTGCACATCATCTCTTGTTATTAACATGTGTAGGTAGCCTTTTCAAATTCCTTTAAGCAGTACAAGAGATATGGAATAAAGGATATAATTAGTTCTCCAAATCACATGTAAACTATAATAGAAGCAATGCATTCAGACTATCAGTTTAAGGGTAGGGTTCATTCACTTTCCTATCAATTTGAGAATAAAAATCTTACTCATTTTGAGACTCATTTTCAGGTTCATCATTTTCCTTATTTTGCTTCGACTTTCCTGGTGACATAAACATGCCAATACCTTTCTGCCATTCAGGTGTGGGTCTTGGACAGGCTGGGTTCCCACCACCATACTTGTTACTGCTTGCTTTAAAAAAAAACACAGGAGGTTATTACAAACAGATGACTTAAACATTTCCCCAATTCATTGAGATTAATTAATGTCTCAAAAACAAGGCGCTTCTTCTTTTCAAAATATCACAATGTTTAAACATGACATCAAAATTAAATGTCTAATACTCTACATGACAGTTTTTTTACTCTTGACAATATTCAATCATGCAATTTAACCTTCTTTCAAGACTTTTTCATTTCACACTTGCAAAAACATCAAAGGTTTTTAAACTGGAGATACACGATAACTGCTATATGTTTACTCAATGCAGATTTACTGACTATAAATACTGCAATGGAAGGCATATTGGTAAGGGGAAGTCTTCCCTTAAATTTCCATAACACCTTTCCCCTTTTAACAATTCTACAGCAGATGAGTTTGAACACACTTAGGCAAATACATGATGATCTCTATACAAAGTATATCAAAGAATAGCTATTATATATTCAATAGGGCTGAAAACATAGTATTCAAAGGAGAAATTGCTCATTTAATATCGGCAATTTCTTGTATTGTCACAATGATGTCAAAAGTTGTCTGATGCAGAGGCATCAGAATGCATGTGTATGCATATACATATTTCCGGTTAAAAACTTTCATCTTTGTATGTGGGTGCAATTCACAGAATTGTTTAAAGTGTGACAATTGGTAAAATCAAAGAGTGCTGCAAAGACACCAAAGCTTGTCGAAAAAGGGGTATAACTGAATAATTATTAAAGCCAGAGTTTAGTGACTTGGTATAGATATGCCTTTTGTTCATAGAAATATGTACTTAGTTTCATTTGAGTTATGGTCAAGGTTAAACTTTTGCATGATTTACTAATTCCAAAAAGGGACATAACTGAATAATTATTAAAGCCGGAGTTATGTGACTTGGCGTAGACATGCATACTGTTTCTGAGAATATGTGTACCAAGTTTCAGAGTTATGAGGTAAGGATGTTTTGTGACAACGCTGAAGCTAAGGACATCACAATAGCCAGACTTTTTTCCTTCGAAAAACAGAAGAGCTAAAAAAAGTGAATGTGCTTGTGTTAATTATGACCAAAGATTGCTTCACAAATAGAAACAAGAGCGCCAAATGTCACAAAATACGCCCGTCCTGTTTTTTTGAGACCAAGTATAGTAGTAATTGGTTGTACGTCAGCCAAACTTAGAGAGCGGACACTGTTAGTACAGTTTTGGCCATATCGAGGGACATAATTGTGTAGTGACTAAGATAACGTTGTAAGTTATCAAACGTGACAAAGATATTTTGCCCATAAACATATTCTCTAAATTTGGTGATGATCGGATAAAGGCTTTACAAGTTATTTAGCTGACAAGACCAATTTTAGGTAATTTCTATAATTAAAGGGCAATAACTCTCTATCGACTGGAGCAATATGGCTAGTTATCGAACTTGTCCAAGATATTACGCCAATACACATTCTGACCAAATTTGGTGATGATTGGACAAAAGCTCCTAAAGTAATTCAGCTGACTTGACCAATTTTAGGTAATTTCTATAATTAAAGAGGGATAACTCTCGATTGACTGAAGCGATATGGCTAGTTATCAAAATTATCCGAGATATTATGCCAATACACATTCTGACCAAATTTAGTAATGATTGGATAAAGGCTTCTAAAGTTATTGAGCTGACAAGACCAATTTTAGGTAATTTCTATAATTAAAGGTCGATAACTCTCAATTGACTTAAGCGATATGGTTAGTTATCGAACTTGTCCGAGTTATTATGCCAATACACATTCTGACCAAATTAGGTGATGATTGATTGGACAAAGGCTCCTAATTTTATTGAGCTGACAAGACCAATTTTAGGTAATTTCTATAATTAAAGGGCAGTAACTCTCGATTGACTAAAGCGATATGGCTAGTTATCGAACTTGTCCGAGATATTATGCCAATACACATTCTGACCAAATTTAGTAATGATTGGGCAAAGGCTTCTAAAGTTATTGAGCTGACAAGATCAATTTTTGGTAATTTCTATAATTAAAGGGCGATAACTCTCAATTGACTTAAGCGATATGGTTAGTTATCGAACTTGTCCGAGTTATTATGCCAATACACATTCTGACCAAATTTGGTGATGATTGGACAAAGGCTCCTAATTTTATTGAGCTGACAAGACCAATTTTAGGTAATTTCTATAATTAAAGGGCAGTAACTCTCGATTGACTAAAGCGATATGGCTAGTTATCGAACTTGTCCGAAATATTATGCCAATACACATTCTGACTAAAGCGATATGGCTAGTTATCAAACTTGTCCGAGATATTATGCCAATACACATTCTGACAAAATTTAGTGATGATTGGGCAAAGGCTTCTAAAGTTATTGAGCTGACAAGATCAATTTTTGGTAATTTCTATAATTAAAGGGTGATAACTCTTGATTGACTTAAGGGATATGGCTAGTTATCGAACTTGTCCGAGATATTAGCCCAATACACATTCTGACAAAATTTAATGATCATTTGACCAAGGCTTCTTAAGTTATTGAGCTGACAAGACCAAATTTGGGTAATTTCTATAATTAAAGGGTGATAACTCTTGATTGACTAAAGCGATATGGCTAGTTATCGAACTTGTCCGAGATATTATCCCAATACACATTCTGACTAAATTTGGTGATGATTGGACAAAGGCTTCTAAAGTTATTGAGCTGACAACATACTGGACGCCGCCCGCCCGCCGCAGGTAAAACTTTAAAAACTTAAACAGGCGTATAAAAACCTTTTGATTTTGATAGTAAAATTAAGCAATACATGCAAAATGTTATTTTGTTTAATACAGATGTGCTCAATAACTGAACTGTGTACCCTTTTTCATTTAAAAATTATGACAGTAGCAACCCTGTCAACAATTATTGTTTAAGCTTGTCACCATGTAAACCACCCAACTGATATGAAAAAGAGGCATGATGATAAAGGAAAATGACTATAAATTCAAGACCGAAACAAATTTGAAAATTGGAATTTTGACAGAAGCTTCTTATTTGTTATTATCATCTTTATTTTGTAAATAAAATTTGTTCTTTCTGTGTAACAAATTAGATGCATGAATATACAACACAGGGGTTCACTAAACAAGAGGCCCAAGAGGGCCAGTATCGCTCTACTGCCATTAGGCAAAAATTAATTCTCCAAACAGCCCGCCCCCTGGTGGCCATGTTTTTTGACCAATCATCATGGCTTGAAGGATTGAATCTTGTGGTCTGTTACCCAAGGAACAGTTCTGCAAAATGATTTGAAAATAGGCAAAATATAACTTTTTATTATAAGGCTTACAGCCCCATCCCTGGCAACCATATTTTAAGACCAATCAACATGGCTTGGTGGAATCTGATAAGAGACACCCAAGGAAATTTCTACAAAACTATTTGAAAATCGTCGGAGAAGATTTATGTAGTTTTCACTATAGCCATATAATGCAAAATAGCCCCGCCCTCTGGCGGCCATGTTTTTCAACCAATGAATTAACAGTGCTTGAGAGCATCTGATAGAGGGTCACCTAAAACCATTTCTACAAAATTATTTTTAAAAAATTGGCCGACACTGTGACAGTGTCCAAGTATAAGATTTTTTAAGTTTTCACTATAGCCATATATGGCATAATATAAGGCAAAATAGCCCCGTCCGCTGGCGGCAATGTTTTTCGACCAATCAACATTGCTTGTAGAAATCTTATTGAGGGTCACCCAAGAAACGTTGCTACAAAATTATTTGAAAATTGGTTTTCAGAGTCAGCCATGTTTTTCAACCAATCAATATGACTTTAAAGGTATCTGATAGAGGGTCATCCAAGGAAAATTTCTAGAAAATAATTAGAAAATGGGCAAAACAGTTGTAGAGAAGGAATTTTAAAGATATTTTCTTTCAGTTGCCATGGAAACCAGAATTTTGCATGGATCCAAAAACAAGAGGCCCATGAGGGCCTATGCTCTACTGGTATGGTTCTTTGATCATTTTCAATCCAGAGCATATATGTATGGTGAAGATCGGATAGTAAATGGACTCTTTTGTGTTCACAAGCTGTATTATAGCAATTTTTACAATTTCATGGGCCATAATCCAGTCTTGCATGGGCGGATCTGGCTGATTTTCAAAAGGAACCAAGCTCTCATCAATATTTAACTACTATCTAAGTTTGGTGAAGATCAGATAGTAAATGGAGCATCTATTGTGTTCACATGCTCAATTATAGCAATTTAGACAATTTCAAGGGCCATAATCCAGTCTTGCATGGGCGGATCTGGCTGGTTTACGAAAGGAACTGAGCTCTCATGGATATCTAACTACTGTATAAGTTTGGTTGAGATACAATCAAAAGTGAAGACTGTATCGTGTTAACAAGCTCTTTTATAGCAATTTTGACCATTTCAAGGGCCATAATCCAGTCATGCATGGGTGGATCTGGCTGGTTTTCGAAAGGAACCGAGCTCTTATGGATATCTAACTACTGTATAAGTTTAGCTGAGATACAATCAAAAAAGAAGACTGTATCGTGTTAACAAGCTCTTTTATAGCAATTTTGACCATTTCAAGGGCCATAATCCAGTCATGCATGGGTGGATCTGGCTGCTTTTCGAAAGGAACCGAGCTCTCATGGATATCTAACTACTGTATAAGTTTAGTTGAGATACAATCAAAAGTGAAGACTGCATCGTGTTAACAAGAAATTGTTTACGGACGGACGACGGACAAATCGCCACGACATAAGCCCTTCTGGCCTTTGGCCGTTAGAGCTAAAAAATTGAAGGAATTTACTCATTTAGGACATTTAGAGGATGCTTCCTATGAAGTTTCATACCAATAGGCTAAGTGGTTAGGGAGAATTTGTTTGCATCAAAAATTTGACGCATTCACGCACAGACACACAACAGATAATTCGCCATAACATAATCTTGACTGGCTTTCAGCCAGTGGAGCTAAAAATTATCCAGTTCATAAATGTGGATGTTTAAAGAAGCAGTTAATCAAAGCTTTTGTCACATTAAAGTTTAACAACAGGTAGTGTTGGTAACAATTTACATACTGTTTTAAATAAAGCTCAAATCTAGAGATTTGGATACTTACGTGATGAAGCTCCTGCCCCTGAAGAGCTTGGCCCAGCACCACCTAAAGTCTTTCTTGACGATCCTCCTCCGACGGCTGAAAAAAATAAATTGGAAAATGAATCTGCAGTCTGCTTGTTTGTTGTTGCCAGGTTTTGGAATTAAATCTTGTCGCCCAAAAAAAATAATTTGAGAGAGACTCTGGAAACATCTAAGAAACAAGAGGCCCTAGAGTGCCAGTATCGCTCCACTGCCATTGGACTAAATTAGACTGATTTATATAGCAAAACATCTCGGCCTTCTTGCAGAAAGTGGATCAACTAAAGAATATTTCTACAAAACTATCTAAACAAGAGGCCCAAGAGCCGAGTATCGCTCCACGGCCATTAGGCAAAAATTAAATCTCCAAACAGCCATTTTAGGCAAGATCGGCCCGCCTCGTGTCGGCCATGTTTTTCGACCAATCAACATGGCTAAAGGAATCTGATAGAGGGTTGCTACAAAATTATTTGAAAATTGGTCAAACACTATTTGTCAGAGAAGATTTTTTAAATTTTCACCATAGCCATTCACCAAGACAAAATAGCACACCACCCCCCCCCGACGTTCATATTTTTTGACCAATCTTGGCTTGAAGGGATCAGATAGAGGGTCACCAAAGACATTTATACAAAATTATTTGAAAATCGGCCTGACATTTTCGTCGGAGAAGATGTTTCAAGTTTTCACTATAGTCATATAAGGCAAAATAGCCCCGCCCCCTAGGCTAGGGGCCATGTTTATCGACCAATCAACTTGGCTTGAAGAAATCTGAAAGAGGGTCACCCAAGAACATTTCTATAAAATTATTTTAAAATGGGCCTTACACTTATGGAGGAGAAGATTTTTTAAGTTTTCACTATTTTTTTCTTTTGTTGCCATGGAAACCAGAATTTTGAATGGATCCATAAAAATTGAAGGAATTTAGGAGAGGATTTCATCCAAATTGGCAAAGTGGTTAGGGAGGAGAAGTTGTTTGAAGCAAAAACACGCCCGACGGGACAATTCGCCATGACATTAGCTCGACTCCAGCCAATGGAGCTAAAAATAGAAAATCTCTTCAATTGAATGAATAACCTATGACTTAAAGTGGAAAACATTGTGGCAACAGGAGAAATTGCTCGTTTTAAATAATTTCTTCTTTTGTCACTATGTTTTCAAAAAGCTGTCTGCTGCAGAGGCGTCAGAAAGCGTCTATATGAGGGCAAGTATTTTTTAATCAATCCAGGGCTGTACAAATCCCATAGCCCGACGCCCGGGACAAGTCATAAATCGCATCGGGCAAGTCGCTAATTGCAACATCTCAGTCCCGGACAAGTGGGATTTTCCAAAAATCCACGTCCCATTATATCAACCCATTTACGTAACAGTGAATGTAAATTACTGTGTCTGGTAGCCCGGCTTAAATACTAACACACATGTCTGTCGTGTATAAATTTGACTGTATGTTACATGCGAAAAACCATTCGCGCGTGACCATAACAAATCAATAACAGTAGGCGGAGTTAACCACCTGTCAGATCGAGTGATTTCAGCCAACCGAATCGCGTCAGTAATAGTCGATTAACGTGATATATATGTATCCAATAAGGCTGTCCAATCATAAGTGACAATTGTTCCTTGGGGTTGTGTTATTCATGAAAGCTAGGGAATTACCTATGGATCGGTCTCATTAAAATATTCCCGTAAATGTATTTTGATCCATATTTCTACTTTCGGTATGCGATGTTTGCAAACTGGTTCAGAAAGAGTTATACGAAATTTTCGCCATGCAGAAGTTAATAAAATAAATTCGATACAAATTAAAGACAATACGACGACTGCTAAAAATTATCTTGCCGTTTATCAATTTGAAATACCTTCAAGATCGACATAATATTCGTCATATCAGGGACACAAAGAAAATTGTTTGGAATGAAATATATAAATGATTCCCCCGAGTATGATAATTGCCCAATCACGGCTTTGTTTACCATAATTAATTAGCATAAATGGCGGGAAAAAAAATCATATGACTTAATAGTTGCGATTTCATTGGATGAAATGAGAAATTGGGTGAATGACATTCGCGACCTGACGACCCCGATGTTTACATTCAACGCTGTTAACCGATTTCTAATTCTCAAAGTAGGGAACCATGATTAACATTGCGCAATCATCAAAATGGCGGCTATGCTGCGAATAATACCGCAACACCAATCTGGCTAAAGTCAGTGTCCGACAAATCCATTGCCCGGAGCCCGCGGGCTACCAAAATAATTGCTCGGGCTACTGTCATTTTCAAATGAAAGCCCGGCGGGCTACTGTTTATTCCCGTGTCTGGTAGCCCGGCTTAATTACTTACACACATGTCGTGTATAAACAGTGACTGTATGTTACATGCGAAAACCACTCGCTGTGACCATAAACAAATCAATATAAGTAGGCGGAGTTACCCACCCAGATCGAGTGGTTTCAGCCAACCGAATCGCGTCAGTAATAATCAATTAACGTGATATATATATACCCATTCATACGGCGGTCCAATAATTAGTGACCATTGTTCCCTTGGGCTATGTGTTAATCCATGAATGATTGCGAATAACCAATGAAATTCAAATATTCCCTTAAATGTGTTTTGATCCATATTTTTACTTTCGGTATGCGATGTTTGCAAACTGGTGCAGACCGGTTCAGAAAGGCGGAGAAGAAAATTGTCGCCATGCAGAAGTTAATAAAATAAATTCGATCCAAATATTAAAGACAATACAATACGACCACTTCTAGATATTATCTTGCCGTTAATCAAATATGAAACACCTTCATAATCGAGATAGTATTCGTAATATCAAAGAAAATGTTTGGGATGAAATCTATAATGAATAATAAATGCCCAATCACGGCTTTGTTTACCAAAATTAATTAGCATAACCGGCGGGAAAAAAAAATCATATGACTTAATAATTGCGATTTCATTGGAAGAAATGAGAAATTGGGTCAATGACGTTAACGACCCGACGACCCCGATCAAGAGTGGACCCCGATGTTTACATTCAACGCTGTTTACCGATTTCAAATTCTCAGTAGGGAACCATGATTAACATTGCGCAATTATCAAAATGGCGGCTATGTTGTGAATAATACGGTAACACATGAAACAAATGTGTTACGGTATTATTCGCGTCATTGTTTTTGACAATATTTTATGATTTAACCCTTTCCCTCATACAACAATTCTGCAGCAGACGACTTTGAACATATTTTGTCAATAAATAAAATCTAATGGATAACCTATGACTAAGTGGAAAACATTGTGGTAAAAGGAGATATTGCTTGTTTTGATCAATTTCTTCTGTTGTCACTATGTTTTCAAAAAGCTGTCTGATGCAGAGACGTCAGAGAGCGTCTATATGAGGGTTAATAACTTTATTGAACCTGATAAATTTGACTGGGTTAATAAAATTGAATCTCATTTAATATGTCGTTCTTTGTAAAACTGACACTCGTATCGTATGCCCTGTTTCGGTGAGGGACCTAAATCGGTGACCTCCAATTTGAAGAGTTTATACTACATCATTTGATTTTTTGGTCTCAAGTTTAAACATTTATGTCACTAGCTTTTAAATCTTTTGTAAATATGGATAAAATACATACATTTTATGCAGAATATTTCAAATAACCTAGTGAAAAATAATCTTGAAAAACTTTAGTACTGTACCAAGCTCCACCAAAAAGTCGCTTTTCCAAATTTCATTTTTTTTTTAACTGAATGCTGCACTTCAGGTCTTTTGCAACACAGTCATGTTATTGGTCACTACCCTTAAATCATGTACATGGTGTGCTCTTAATATTATGTTTGTACAGAAGTAGAAAACAAAAATAATCATAAAACACTCATTGGCATCCGCGATATTTCGGGCTACCAGCTTCCAAATCTGGTAGCCCAGTGGGCTACCAAACAATTCTGAAATTTGTCGGACACTGTAAAGTACACGATCTGACTAAATGTAAATGTGTAGCGTTAATAGGAGATGATTTTAATGAGATTGACCGCAACACAAATTTCACGTTTTGTTGTCTTTCATTTTTTTTTGACAAGATTTTTTGATTTAATAACTACATTGAACCTGATTAATTTGACTTTTGGTTAATAAAATTAAATTTATCAATGTCTTTCTTTGTAAAACTGACCCTGGTATCGAACACTGCCCTGTTTCGGTGAGGGACCTAAATCGGTGACCTTATTATTTTGTTATCTTCAATTTGAAAAGTGCTATTGCATCATTTGACTATGTTGTCTCAAGTCAATAGCTTTTGAATCTTTTGTAAATGGATAAAATACATACATTTTATGCAGAATATTTCAAATAACCTAGTGAAAAATAATCTCTTATCCAAATTTCATTTTTTTAACTGAATGCTGCACTACAGGTCTTTTGCAATAATGTTATTTGAATTGGTCACTACCCTTAAAACATGTACAGTGTGTGCTCTTAATGTTATCTTTATACTGAACTAGAAAATAACCCACTAAAAAACAAATAAAACACTCAAGAAACCGCGATCCGGGCTACCACGCAATTCTTAAATTTGTCGCATGTTAAACTTGATCTGCAGAAAAGTGGGACAAGTGAGAATCTTAGCAGGACAAGTGGCATTCTGAAAGTCACTTGTCCTGGACAAGTGGCTGATTTTTTTTTTTGTACAGCCCTGCAATCAGAGAGCATATGTGACTGTCGCGCACAGAAAATCACTGAAAAAATAAGCTGAAATGCTCGTATATATGCGATGATGAGAAAGAATGGAAAGATAAACTTGGATGTGTAGACCTTTCTATAAATAACTCACTTAAATACTGTAGCTAGTATGTTGACCACGTGATCAGTATGTATTTGTTGCTTTGCTAATTTGTAATCTCGCGAAACAGTTAAAAGGAGAGCTTCATCCAATGGAGTCGCTTTCTACTTGCAGAAGTAACACCACGTGAATCTGATATTTTCGCAGGGCATACAGATCACGTGATTTTTTTCCCGCGCTTTCTTGAAGCTGTAGTAAACATCTCCTTATTTGGAAATCTACTACACATCAAAGCGTTTCTCATATATTCATCCATGCGATACATTTTTCGAAATTGCGAGGTGAGATTTCGGGCACCATTATACTTTTGCGAGTGAAATTTTTGGGTCGAATAATACGCATTTCTAATCGTCGATCTTTACCCAGTGCTTTCAGTTTTGCAATTGATACATGTGCGCATGCCTATTCAACGGCCCCAATATTGACGACGTTTACTGCATACATTTGGGCTTTTGGAAGTCTAAAATTTGATTTGATTTACATATGGCAAATACGATTGGTTAGAATGATCACATGTATATTTTGGGCTTTCCCAAGTTGTATTTCACTACGGAGATATGGATGTTTTTGCACTTAAAGCACACCCTCTACATGATAAAAAGGACTGTGACCTATCAAAAAACAAAAAATCTGTATATATGTTACACTTGAGACCCAAAAAACATTAATACCACAGAACTCTTCAAATTGAAAAGCATATGAAAAACAACAAGGTCACCGATTGAGGTCGGTCACTGAAACAGGGCAGCTTGTACAATTTATATGTCAACATGCATATAAGTTTTCAAAACATTCAATCCTAGCAAAATAATTTAAAATGATTCCAAGCAGGAATCAAGAATGATACTCAAGATTCCTGTTTCCAATTAAAAAACAATAGCAAAAAGATAAATTAATTGCTCATTTGTTTCAACTCTTTTTAGCAATTAAACTGTCATTTATTGATATGTCCATAGAAATAAAATAAAAATATAAATTATGTGATATGATTATGTGTGTTTATTAACATTTTCACTTCGTTCTCATCGACCTTACATGTAAACAAAAATGGCACCCCCACTTTTTTCAGAAAACCCCCAATTTATAAAAATATCAGTTAGTTGGGGGTGCCAAAAACCCCCAGTTTGAAAAGGTGGTGGGAACACTGTTAATGCTTAGTACACTGGAGCGCCGATAATTCGCGGACGGGTGCAACGCGATTGCCAGTAGAACGCGATGGTGACTTGGCTCCCATTGCAATCTTGAAAAAAGAGCCTATTTTCCTATTTAATTTGAAAATTAAACTCCCCAAAAAATACAACTTCGAAAAAAAAAAAAATCCAAAAAAAAAGACGAATAATTCTGTAAGACTTTGTTCTCGTTGCAAGACTGGAAAGTAAAATATATTTAGATAAATAATGCACAAACCTGATTTTATAAATCCAAAATCTAAAGAGAAAAAAAAGTAAATACACGGAGTCCAAATTCAAATAATATTACAATGTGTTGCTCCTAAATATTATTCTGGTCCTATAAAAATTAAAGCGCGAAAATCAACCAAAGGGTTGTGTCGGTGTCGCGTGTGTTGTTTAGGCTGACACAGACTCAACTTAAATTGACTGACTTCTTTAACAAGCGACCCGTCTAGTGTAGAAACAAACTAATGACAGTGTAAATGAATGAACTTCTTTTCTCACAATGTTTACAAAAGTTAAATAGCTGAAGGGGGGAAAGGGGTGTTTGTTAGTGTATATAAATGTAAAATAATGTATGAACTCCTATTCTAACAATGTTTTCAAAAATGTATATGATGCATGAATTAATTACGGGTCCGACATTATGTGTTTATCCTTTTCTCACAGTGTTTTCAAAAGCTTTCTGCTGCAACTGCGTCAAAAGAAATTGCATTCACGAAGTCCATTAAAAGTGTGTGTAATTTGTACATAGGTGAAGTTATGTTACGAGTTACAGGGGTTTTATAGTAATTTGTAAATGAAGTCACCCATTTATATAGCTTGGGAAAATCCATTCACTTTTTGTGAAAAGATAACATATCGATGGTTTCATGCAAAACGGTTGTAACTTCATCTTGAATAAGATGTAGTTACAACCTTTTTGCATGAAGCCCTCGATATGTCTCCAGGGCATTCTTACAAGCGCGTGAAATTGCGGTAAACATTACGTCATATTCCTACTTTCTTTTGTTCCCCGGATAGATTGAGCTGCCGCGACAAATGAAAATCACCCATTTAATTTTTTTTTATTTCATCCTTACCCATTTGCACACGCATTTTGACACATCTGCAGCAGATTTCTTTTGATACCGTTGTGACAAAAGGAGATATTACAACATGTACATTTTGTTTGAAATTGGATAAAAAGGAATAAAAAGGATTTTAAAGGTATGAATCTTTTTTCTTGTGTTTAACAACTTTGAAGTAGAAACAACATGTAAGGAAAGGATGCATCGCTGATAACTGATTACGCTGCTAACAAGCAGCTTCTCTTTTTCTCATAATGTTTTCCAATGCTGTCTGCTACATCTGCATTTGAAGCTATGAATACGTGGTTTGAGAATTAATTATTTTTCTTTTAAATAAGTTTGAAAAGAAGAGAAAAATGTAAGGAAAGGAGTATTGTCGATAAGGGCCAATTTACCTTTTCTAACAATTTTTTCAAAGGCTGTTTTTTTTTTATTTATCTGCAACAAAAGTCAGTAACGACAGGACAATTATAATTTTACTGAATAAAAGAATACAAACTAACCGAAATTTGTTTGATTATGAATTTGAAAGCAGAAGACGACTTTCAAAATGTTCGTCATTGCATGCAGTTAGACGGTGTAGATTGACGAGTATCGGGTTTTGGCATGCTGAGGCATATTACTTGTGATTGCTTTAATTTCTAATGGTGATCGCGATGTCGGATTCCAACGCGATGCTAGGCCTTGGACCCCTAACATCGCGATATACTGGAGCTCCAGTGTATCACAAACTTGAAACCAGTTGAATAACACCATAAATACATAACATCATAAATACTCTGATGTCCAAAGTTTGTTAGCTTTAAATTCAAATTCAAACAACAACACTGCTGAGGACTTAATGAATGTTCAGCTTATCTCAGTTGACTTCTACTACAAAGTCATTGGAGAAAAAAGTTGTTAAAAATAACGTCATGAAATTAGGCAAATCACGAAGTAAAAATGCTCTATGAAACACAATTGAGAAAAAAAGGTGAAATTGCTCAAATTCAAAACAGAATGCTTTTTAACTTTGTTCAGTAATTAAACCTACAATTATAGAGATTTTCCATATTCTAATAAAGAACTTTCAAAGTCGTCTGCTGCATATTTGTTGTATGTGGGAAAGGGTTAAAACTTACCAAATACAGTCAAGTAACCCTTAGGGGATCATAACCAATAGCGGATCACTTTAATGTTCAAGACACGCCAACTTATTTATTAGACAAAATTATTGTGTATAAATTGGCAGGTAAGTACTTCATGGTATTATTTAAATACACAATAAAAATTATGCTTGTCGGGCTTCAAATTCATCCGTATCATCTGAACGAATGATGCAAGTGTTTACGTGACCCAGTTATTTCTACCTTGTTTTGAAGAGAACATGTGTTTTTCGCGGCAAGAGCAAGCGATTTTAATTATGTTAGTTATTTATTTTGACATTTTATAAAAGACAAATACATACACCTATTGAAATATAACCAATCATTCTCATTTGTCTTTGCAAGTTTACACTGAAGCGATAATAGAATAGCTAGGTGAATTACCATTAGCGGATCACCACTTTGTTTCCATGACTGAGTCTGAGGGGTTTTCTCAAAATTTTATTTTTGACAATTTAGCCATTCCCGAAGATGCTAGTGATTAAATTGGAATTCTATCAATACAAATCTGCAGTTAGATAAAACATAACTTGTACAATAACAGCAGAAGTTTTGACAGCTAAAATGTTGCTTGAGATGACCCCCCTGATATCAGAAAGTCACGTGATCCCCTATCCCCTATTGCTACAATAGATCCGTTAATGCATCAATAACTCGAACTGTTAAACAACGGTCTGTACAGCCGTTTCTGCACTAAAAGGAAAATGATTTTACTTGTGGACTATAAACAAACAAGTTCCGAAACATTGACCGTTTCTTTTAAGCACTATGTTGTTTCATTACTGATCCGTTAAGGGTAACTTGACTGTATGTAGTGTCTGGATGTCTTGACACATTATAGACACTACAGTATGAATTGAAAGATGATAAAATGAACAAGCTAAATGATTTCGACTAGAAAATAACTCGAATTACGGGGCTCCCGGCTTGCCATCCAACCCACAGGGCACTCAGTATACCATATAATATGGGAACCCATCTAAATTTCTAATGAACTTAGTTACTTACTATCCCACCCACCTGGCACCCATACAAGTGGGTGGGGAGATGTTTGCGAAAATATTAAATAGTACAATACCTTTCCTTCCATCACCCGAAGAAGATCCTGCGCTTGCTTTTGTTCTAACCATATTTTCAATAATTTAAAAAACAGAAAACCGTTTTCGTTTTGTTTTTATCTTCTACAGCGAAGCCCGTCTTTGTTGTTTCCCGCAATTTTGTGTGTGCATAAGAATGACATTGTCGTAAGAAATCACAAATTAAAACCGTTTCGCAACATCGAGGTTTCGATTAGTATATTTCTTCTTTATGTCTACCGCGTTTAACCTAATACTAGGACGGGATGATCCAATAATTAGTAGGTCTGGATAGTGTGTACAACTGATGTGGTGTTTTCTTTCACTAGGAAGAGGTCAAGGTCATGTACGACACTGATCCAGAGTAGACCATGTACATTAACGGAACAAGGTATATGTTTCTCCAGTAGGGATTTGGAACATTTGTTCACGATTATAACAAATCGTGTTGTCACAAAGAGAGCTGTAATTCTCTTTCTGTTTTTAGATCACCTAGAGCCAAAGGCTCAAGGTGAGCTATTCTGATCACTCTGTGTCCGTCGTCCGTCGTCCGTCGTTAACTTTTAGCTTTAAACATCATCTCCTCCTGAACCGCAAGAACAATTTCCACCAAACATCACAGGAATGTTCCTTTGGTGGTCCTCTTTCAAAATTGTTCAAAGATTTAAATTCCATTGAGAACTTTGGTTGCTGCGGCATCAGAAAGGGGACAAAATGTCCAAACTTTAAAAATCTTCTCCTCCGAAACTGCCTGTCAGATTCAAATATAATTTGGTAGAAATGTTCCTTGGGTGACCCTCTATAAAAATTGTTCAAGCCATACTGATTGGTCGAAAAACATGGCAGTCAGGCGGCATCAAAAAAGGGGCAAAATGACAATACTTTAATAAAGCATCCTTATAAAAGTGCTTGTCTGATTTAAAGATAGTTTTGTAGAAATGTTCTTTCATTGATCATCTACATACTTTTTCAAGCCATATTGATTTGTTGAAAGGCATAGCAACCAAGCAGCATCAGAAAAGGAGTAAAATTAACTTTTTGCTTCAAATGACATATGGTTATTAGATTGATGGTCTAAGGGAGGTAACACTTGGCAGAGTATTATGCAAGGGCAATCTCCTTCGCAGAGTTGTCGTTCCTTACACTCACCATACACTATCAATCAGGTGATCGATTTAGGGTCATCTTGGCCCTCTTTTTTAATCGGGGCGACGAACTTTCAGTTGACCAGTCCCATGACGGGCTTGTTGAGATTGCCAAATATCCATATGACGTTTAATTTAAATTTAAACATTATTTATTTTACATCGATTGCGAAGCAAGCTTTCAGCTTATATTATTCACGCTCGATGACTTAACCAGTGCTCGCGCCGTTTGTGTGGAAAAATCCAAACGTCAGAACCCGCTCATCACAGGACTCGAACTAGGGACCTTTGATACTGACGTTTGGAATTTGTGCGTGGTGACTTCAACAGTTCTTGTAATGTCTGCCTGCAATTTAGTTTGGTGACTTCCACGGTTATTGTTATGACTGACAGCCATTTTGTGTGGTGACTTCCACAGTTTTTATAATGAAAGCCTGCCATTCTGTGTGATGACTTCCACAGTTATTGTAATGACTGGCTGCCATATTGTGTGGTGACTTCCACAGTTCTTGTTATGACTGGCTGCCATTGTGTGTGGTGACCCCCATAGTTCTTGTAATTACTGGCAGTCATTTTGTGTGGTGACTTCAACAGTTTTTGCGATGACAGCATGTCAGTTTGTGTGGTGATTTCTACAGTTCTTGTTATCACTGGCTGCCATTGTGTGTGGTGACTTCCACAGTTTCTGTATGACTGGCTGCCATTTTGTTTGGTGACTTTCACAGTTCTTGTAATGACTGCCTGCCATTATGCGTGGTGACTTCCACAGTTCTTGTAATGAATGGCTGCAATGTTGTGTGGTGACTTCCACAGCTCTTGTTATGACTGGCTGCCATTTTGTGTGGTGACTTACACAATTTTTGTAATGACAATCTGCTATTTTGAGTGTGGTGACATCCTCATTTTTTTTTGTAAAGAATGGCTGCCATCTTCGTGCGGTTTGTAATAATGATATTTAAATATATTTTATTATTTTGATGCACAATGAAACACTTTAATCGATATAAGTGCATCCCACAGGGAGCACTTTTATTTGTATAGGCCATGATTCATTGCGGATACATTTTCACATTCCAGTGCAAACCAAAATTAAATGTCTGTATCGCTATTTACAGAAAGTATGACGAATTTGTGATTCATTTATATAAAAATAAAATGAGATATTTTTTTATATTTAAATATATATATGAAGCAGTGATACATCATTTTAGAAACGAACGATTTCACCAGTAGCGGACCAAACCGACTAATATCGGGTGACTTAAAAAGATTGTCTTGATATAATTGCTTAGTATTGGACTACAAAAAGACGGATTGTGACGCTTTTAGCAGTAGACGACGTTTGAAAATTTGCTTCAAAGGTGACAATACTTACTAGTCAATCATTATACTTTTTCTAATCATTTGTGTTTACATAGGCCTATTGTTAAAAATTCATGACAATATTCGTGAATAAATATTCGTATTCGTTACCCTGTTACCGTTATGTATATTCGTTACAGCCCTTCGCCAAGCTGTTTAAATATTTCACTATCGGTCACATTGCTGATTATAGGAGATAATTTCAGAAATGATTTGGACATTTGAATAAAGAAATTATACAGAGAGTGTCATGGGTGTTCTATCACGTGATCCTTAAATGGGATACTAGACACTTCATTTTATCCGCTTGTTGTTTGTTTTATTGAGGTTCTTCGCCTTTCTCAACATATTTCAGTTATATCACGGTGACAGACCATGATTCCGGACTAAACAAACCATAACTATCGCGAGCAGATAATGAAACCAATAAACCCGGGACGCCCGGCTTAAAATACCTCATGCTAACCATTCGCCCACGGCGGGGTCCTCATTCATTGGCTAAGTGACAGTGGTATAAACTATTTACAAAACAATGCACAAATATATAATGCAACACTCCTACATGGCTGTATAATACATGTAGTTTAATGTAAAAACCATTGTTTAGTTTTCACCTTTGACGATGTTATTAAATTCGTATCACGCAAACAATTTCTTTCGACTATAATTCGTAGACAATATTCAATACATTTTGTTTTCATATCGACAAAACAATTTCCTAAATTACTACATTCTTAATTTATAATTCAAAATAACCTAAATGCCTAAACGTAACAATTCCTTCGAAGTTGGCAACTTGACTGTAATTTAGATCTGTTCTTATACAAAGCGTAGATACTTTCTGTGTGAACTTAGTAAAAACAGCTTTAATCAATATATCCATATATTACTTGCTGTTTTTTAGATGAACTAATCATACAACGTAAGTCACTACAAAGGAGTATAACTCTCTGTTTCCGGTACATATCAATAAATGCTTGTTTTAACTTATCGCTACATGTATGTTTTATAAATGTGAATTAAATATATACAATAAGAGACATGTGCTAACAAATAAAAAATAAATCTTGTTATACGACATATTTGCTTATTATAGAAAGTCAATTTGGCTTTAATACAACGTATATCTTCATTGCACAGTAGAAATTTCTCCTGTTGCCACAAGTGTTTCAAAGGTCGTCTTCTGCAGATCTTTCAAACGCCTCTATATGTAGGGAAGGATTAAGTTAATACAGTGTTGAGCCCGGTGACTTTCCTACGGAATAACATTAGAGCCATCACAGGCCATCGCCTGTGAATGTGTTGATCTGAAACGCGATACTCGACAGTACAATGATGATAACGCGACAGTATGATACTACGATATTACGATGGTGAAAACGCGACAGTACGATGATGATAACGCGACAGTACGATAACGCAAACGATGATGATAATACAATATACTATCGGTGTCTGGCACTGTTTCTAAACGGGTGCAATGAAAACACACGGAAACAAGACTGTATGGAGACCTTATGAGGACGGTGGAACCGTAACAGGACGTTATTATGTCGTTAAGAGAGTGGTTGCACGTTAACAGACCGGTATGAGACGGTGGGTCAAGGTTGAGCGAACGGTGAGAGGTCGGTATGAACACGGTATCAACCCTTTTTGACAACAAAATGACACGTCGTCACCACCCACGAACGGGTCCATAACGACCTTGTACCGGTCTACCGTCCTTATACCGGGTTATCAACGTGTTCCACCACTTGGACCCACACGGCGAAAGTTTTAGGCATGCCAACAACTTTCGCCGGGTCTCGCTCGAAATGTACCACAGTGTGGCACACGGTAGGCTTAGCCGGCACCACGTGACAGCTATAATGGCGCTGTCACATAGCACCGGCTAAGCCCAACGGGCCCATACCGTTTGATTTAAATGACAAGCGGTGATAATATCTCCGTCCGCATTTCTTTTTTCAACCGTGTAATCAACGTTTCCATACCGTCTCTATACCGGGTTCTTACCGCTTACAGCGTCCGCGTACCAGCCAGTGTCACCGTGTTGGCCGTTTTCTTGCCGGGTCCTCACCGTGTAGCTACCGGCCCCTTATCGCCGGAACGCCCCCATACCGTTCCTTAAACGTTCTCGCCGCCTTGCTGACGTCAAACACCGTATATAAAAGCTGAGAATTCGACCGTCCGGCCACACACCAGTTCACGAATTGTACGTACATGTACTCCGCATACATTTTCTCAAAAATCCTAACTAATGTCTAAACGTTGAATGAAAGCTGCTGGCAGAGGGGTGGGTAAAGTAAGGAAGCTTCCGGAACCGCAGGATCCTTCAACCAGATCCACAACTTCAAGGGTAAAGAAGCCCAATCCCAAGTATGAGTCCTTGTAATTATAATACAGGGATCCTGACTTGGCTGGGCAGCGGATGGCGACACGCTTCCCGTCCAGGGTGCCTATGGTGTGTGCGAAGTTTCACCGCTTCAGAAATCCTTCTTCTATAGCTTGCCATTTTTCAGGTGTCGTCGGAAGGGTCATCACTTCATCCATATATTCATCGCAGATTGCCTGGCAGACTTCCCGGATTACCATGGAGATCGTGTTTGGTGGGATGCGCAAGACATACTGGAGTTAGGTGTACTTTGCACCCGAGGCAAGGTGCCTCAGCGAAACAGCCAACTTGAGTACTGGGTTGAGTGGCTCCCGATACGACGTATGTTGCTTTGTGAGGCAATGTTCTATACGGGTTAATATTTCATCGTACATCTCGGAAGGCGTTCTCATAAAGTTCTTGAAAGCCGTGGGATCCTCAAGCCACAGTTCGACCATAATCTGATGGTACACGCCGAACTGTTTGCGACGACTGATCCATCCCCTGGTCCATGCACATCTACCCCATTGGCCGCGGCGAGCTCGTCTTTGCTGCCGTCGGACGTGGAATGCCATGTCGATATTTAGTTAGTCGCGTTTACGTTGGGCAAGGGCCAACATATGCATGTTCCGAAGCCTCTCATGACACCCCATGATGACGACTGGTCCGATGGAGAGCAGGCACTAAATGAAGCTTTGACAATTGTCGTCGTTTTGATACCGTAAACTATTGAGTCACGGTGTCTGGCACGGTTTCTAAACGGGCGCGATGAAAACACACGGCAACAGGCCGGTATTGAGACGTTATGAAGACGGTGTAACGGTAACAGGACGTTATTAGGTCGTTAAGAGACCGGTTAAACGTTAAGAGAACGGTAAGGGGACGGTGGGTCAACGTTGAGCAAACGGTGAGAGCCCGGTATGAACACGGTAACACGTCGTCACCGCCCCATGAACGGTTCCATAACGGCCTCGTACCGGCCCACCGTCCTCATACCGTGTTCTACCGCTTGTACTCACACGGCGAAAGTTTTGGACATGTTCAAAACTTTCGCCGGGTCTCGCCGGCCACTAAAGCCGTATTCACCGATCGCTCAACGCCCCGCCGTGTGCCCTCACCGTGTTCCACCGTCCGCACGAAATTTACCACACGGTGGCACACGGTAGGCTTACCCGGTACTATGTGACAACTACATTACATATTCAACTGTCACATGTTAAATACGTAAACAGGGGAGTTGACATAAAATCTAAACCCATCACTTAAAAGCGACAGTTCAATGTGCAGCAGGAATACAAGAGCGCCGCTAGCGACAGCCAATGCTCTTTTGCTTTTGTTCTAAGTCGAAAAAAGGGCATTACGGAGTAATTATTAAAGCCAGAGTTATGTGACATGGTATAGACATTGTATTGTTACTAGGAACATGTGTACCAAGAAGTATCATTTGAAAATGTTGAACGATTTTTGGATTATGAGGTGAGGCTAAAGTTGTGTGACGACGACGACGTCAAAGGTATCTTCAAAAAACACCCGATCTAAAAATGTTGGACAATATCGGCACGTGGAATCGTCAAACAGTTTCAAAAGAACCTTAACACAACCATTATGGAAAGGTGTATCGATCGAGGATACAAGTGAAGTAAATTGAACTCTTGAAGAAATAAATCAGTTCAACATGTTACTCATCTCGACTCTTTACCACATAGATATAGGTGTATTTTGACTTGTTTTTAGATTACTACTTTTTAAAACATGGTGTCGAAAGAAGTAATCTCACAATAAGCATTTTTTCTTTTAGCCATAGTGTTTTCAATTCCATTTAATAATCAAACTTTCATACATCATTTCCTATAAGCAATTTCCCATTTTACAAAAATGTTTTCAACTCGATTGGATATTAATACGTTTAAGCACAGAACTTTTCCGAATTTAAATCCGGTTGTTTTTAAAGTCTTCTGCTGCATTTTGAGCCTTCCCGCGAGAAAACCAATTCGGACCGACACATTCGTTCTCAGGGGGATAGAGGTATAGGGTAATGATTCCTGAAACAGAAAACCCTCAGGAGGTGAAACGTGTCTGTCCGGGTTAACCTGCGGGACATCCTTAGGCTGATCCGAGTTGATACTTTACGCAGAGTCCACAATGTTGGTTTTCTCGCGGGACGGCTCATTTGTTGTATTTGAAAAATGGTTTATGTATTGATGAGTTCGTGTTCCGGAATTACTGCACACAGTTCTTACAAATCGGTTAACATTTTATAAAAGCCTTTATACAAACTGTGAATGATTCATTTGGAATTTGGAAGTATTTGATACTTGCATTGCATCAACTTAACCCTTTCCCATATAAACATTTTGACGCAAAAACATTGAATCAACTTCACCTTTTCTCATAAACAGACACATTTTGACGCAAATACATTGAATCAACTTAACCCTTTCTCATATACACACATTTTGACGCAAATACATTGAATCAACTTAACCCTTTCTCATATACAGACACATTTTGACGCAAATACATTGAATCAACTTAACCCTTTCTCATATACAGACACATTTTGACGCAAATACATTGAATCAACTTAACCCTTTCTCATATACAGACACATTTTGACGCAAATACATTGTATCAACTTAACCCTTTCCCACATACTTCGATGAATTTCGAAAACATTATTGCAAAAGGAGAAATTGCTTATAATGAGATAATTATCCTCTTACCAAAATGTCTAACTACATGTATATTCAATATTTATATATTCATTTTAAGAGATATTGTAACTATGTTTTTAAAGTTGTCTGCTAAAGGATTGTTGTCATTAAAAAGGGTTAAAGGGACCGTATAACAAGTTGGTTTCCACAATTGTCCAGCTATTTTCCTTAAGTTTTTCTTCTAGTTTATTTCGTAGAGCTGAAAATATGCACCAACCAACTTTGGTACTGTAACAGATACCATCCTGCCATAGATTACATTATTCCCACATACAGACAGACTCCTTTTGACTCATCTGCAGTAGACGACTTGTGCAAACATCATGTGGCAAAAGGAGAAATTCAGTGCTAATAACGAGCAATTTCTCCTCCTTTTGCCACAATGTTTTAATTTCTTTAGATGTTCCTATTTTTTTGCCTGTGTATTTTCAAAGTCGTCTGTTGCAGATTTGTTGTATGCGGTAAAGGGTTAAAGATAGCTATACTTCTTTTTTGAAACATCATATTTTGTTATTATAATCAATTTAATAACTAATCTAAGTAGTGTAGCATATTTAAGTTTGTTTTACATAAATTATTGAGACAGTCTCTTTACGTTATACATGAAGATGTAAAACGTTTTGATTATTCAATTATAATATGTTTTACATCATTATTGGTCAAGGTGCGTTCTAGACACGGAGTCATGTAAACCTACCTCCATGAACGTGTAACCTGCAACGATCTTGATCAGCTTACACCACAACGCATTAGCTTACTAATCCGCGCTCTTTGCAATTCGTGCAAGAAATACTGTCTAAATAGTCTGTTTATTGGAACATAAATACCGCTCAGGTTATTAATAGCATTATACAACATAAGAGTACACAATGAATACATGGGTGTTCGAAGGAACACATGTGTAGCCACTCAAAAACAAAATCAGTAAACTAAAGAACATGACAGACGCACAGATGTTTAGTCAGACACACCATAGAGACGTGATCCCTGTATCTCCCTGCTAAAAGCAGGCGACAAACATTAGTGCAATTGGAAAATTACCCTATTACTTAGTAGCTCATATTTCAAATATGTGTTGCAAGCAAATGAGACATGTGCTGAATATTAATAAACATTATGTAAACAGTCAAACCTGGGTTTAAAGACCACCCATGAGAAGTGAACAATCTTGTCTAAAAGTTTGTTTACAGGTTGTCTTTACTTGCAGGGTTATTTATATAGAATACGAGTATTTGGGAAACTTAAAGCATGGTCGATCTATACAGGAAGTTGCTATTCCAAGGTGGTCTTTAGCACAGGTTCGACTGCTTGTAAATAATCTGTTCTTGTAATCATTTTTTATTTAGTTTATCAGCTTCCTCCAGAACTAACTAAACCCACAAGACGAAAAACAAACTTTGTGTGCAACACACTTTGTTAAACATTCAATACCATGCCACCGATCACATTTTTCTGACTAGCCTATGATTGAGAAAGATACGTCAGGATCAATGGGGTCGTGTAGCTTCATTTAACCCCTATCCCACATGCAAACGAATTTTGACGCACATGTAGCAGATACATTTTGAAAACACGTGGTTAAATGAGAAAATTGATCACAATGAGCAGTTTCACCTTTACTTTTTCTTCATGTGTAAATAGTTCACGTTTTCAAAGTCGTCTGTTGCAAATGTGTTGCATGTGGAAAGAGTTATTGGGCAAGGACGTGATATAACTAGTTCTGTACTGATACATGTAGATAATATAGGGTTGTATTCTATGAGCTCGTCATTGGGAAAAAATATAAGTTGTAGTGTAGGTTCAGATCAGCCTGGTAATCTGTACGACTCTCAGAATCTACACAAGCTGACAGAAGCATCTAACAAGGTTGGGTGTGTAATATGAGCACTGTAAGATCTTGATCAGACTGCGTTGATGCACAAGCTAAGCTGGAGCTACAATGTGTACAAAAGTCAACTGGAACATTTTCCCTTGCCAGGCTCGTATAGGTTATTACATAAAGTCGGACAGTGAACCCTTTCCCTCATATAGACGTTTTCTGACGCCTCTGCAGCAGACGGCTTTTTGAAAACATAGCGACAAAATGTGCAATTTCTCCTTTTGCCACAATGTTTTCCACTTTTTATCATAGGTTATCCATTCAATTATGGACATTTTCTATGTTTTGACAAAAAAAGTTCAAAGGCGTCTGCTGCAGAATTGTCGTATGAGGGAAAGGGTTAAGAATCTGACAAATATCTACATATTAACAGGATCATCGGAATCTTCAGTTACTATAGGGACATTAATCCACTGACGCGGCTCACGTGGGTAATTATATATGGTGTTTTCAATTATTTGGTAACTTATTCCTTTGATTGATGAAGTCTACGAGTCCACTCAGAGACTTGTTATTTAAATCACATGTATAGAGGCCTCTGTTAGATAAAAACGCCATGTCAAACATTCCACCAATAGTTTTGTATTCAGCAGATGTGAGGATACGTTCACTGGACTGATTTGGTAAGGCATGGATCTCCTTGTGATGTAAAATTACAACGGCAATCTGTGAATTGTCTGTAAATAAAAATGTACACATATATGTATACACGGCAGTATGTATATCAAATTGCAATGTGTGTGGATTGTATGTAGATATAGGCCTATAAGGTACAAGTATACGTGTATACATGGCTAAGGGCTAAGCATATACAATCTAAACGACAATGCGTGTGGATTGTTTCAAGATAAATACGGTATACATATACATGTATGCACATCAGTAAGTATATATACATGTACACTGACAATGACATTAAGAATATACAATCAAAACAGAAATCTGTTTGGATTGTGTGTAAATAAATACAGTAGACAGACATATTCATGTATACATGATATAAATCTATAAAAACAATGGCAATCTACGTAGATTGAATGTAAATAAATAAAGAAAACAAATACATGTATACATGATATAATTGAAATTTTCAATTCTCATCTATAACTAAACTTTTTTTATAGATATTTTCCATGGCATTTCCTACATGTTTTCACGTTCATCTGCAGCAGATTTGCTGTATATGAGAAAGGATTAAATCATATTATTGCCAAATGAGGTATATCAGTTCACTTAATACTATGTTCAATGACCCGACTATAACCTCCACTGCAGGCAACAAGGTATCTGCATAAACTTGTAAAACGTTAACTAATTAGCGACAAAGAATAACAGAATGTATTTTTTTTTTAACTTAAAAAAATAAGGAAAGAATGTTGCCCAGGTCGGAATTCGAAGTTACGACACACTGACTGAAAACTCTCAATACAAAGTACGAGATGATGATATATTCTTCCTTTTTTTAACTGTAAAGGTTCATGAGAAGAAATGATATTCTCAGTTATTGACTCATTTTCAAAGCTCTATTTGTTCCAAAAGAATGCGATAACAATCGGAAATAACCCTTTCCCACCTTTGACACAAATTGCAGCAAATGACTTTGGAAATATATTGGCAAAAATGTGAAAAAATATCTATGTATGAGACTGAGTTGATAGCATTGTTGCAAAAAGAGAAGAAATTGCCACAATGTTTTCAAAAGTCGCACGCTGCAGAGGCGTCAGTAAACGTCTGTAAATGTGAGGAAAGGGTTACACAATACGTACATTGCAGTCCTTGTAAAGCACTTGACACATCAGTTCCAAGTCGTGATGCGTTGATGCATATAACAATGACAGGTTTGTCCGGTGCTATATCTGGTACCTTGTCACAATCAATGAGGACAAGGTCAGTGTTCTGAGTGGCGAACTGATTCATCAACATACCACGTAGTTCAGTCGTTACATTGTCTAAAAGGTCCCCCTTCCTTGGTGTGTACAGGGATGCTGAAACTGAAAATAATTGAACCACATCAGGTGAACCTGTCATGGTGTCATTTAAGGGAGAGTCCGGTTACCATAAAGGAAATACAGTTGTGATTATGTGTATGTGGTTGCGTCTATGGCTCTTAAAAGTGTGGCCCTGGTTGAATTACGCTCCTGCACATGCCAGTGTTATGCCTTACTTGTCGCAGATGCAAGAAGGCACCGCTTGACTTAGCCTGTTTCGATAAAAATAAGAGACAATAAGTTCGCAAGTTTCGATCATATTAAAAAGAAATACATACAAGAGAACCATG
Source organism: Serripes groenlandicus (assembly GCA_031761405.1). Lineage (NCBI taxonomy): Eukaryota > Metazoa > Mollusca > Bivalvia > Cardiida > Cardiidae > Serripes > Serripes groenlandicus. The sequence goes on from JASEVX010000001.1 coordinate 58,019,924, forward strand.
ATGTTCCTATATCGCTCACCTGATTAACACCACTTAAATAGTTTTCAATGTTCTTACTCTTTACATATATCTATATAGCCCGCCCCCTGGTGACGATGCATATCAACGGATCGGAATACTTTGAACAATCTTGGAAGAGGGTCAGCTAAATACTATATATTTGTACCAAATCATTTTTAAATTTGGATTATACATTTGGTACCGCTTTAGGAATATTTCTGGGAAATTATTTTGAGATTAATCCTTGATTCTATTTGTTTAGGAGAAGAATTTGTTTGTAGAAAAATGTGAATAGACATATAGACAGACGACGACGACGACCGACGGTGAGTGATCACAAAAGCTCAAACCGCAACCCGAAATTCAAGAACACTAATCAGATCCCAATTTGCTCATTTCTTTTGAAATGTCATTTCAACCATTATAAGTTGGTGTAGTTAAGTATTGTGTATTACACCCATATACGAGTATTGTGTATTACACTCGAATAGTATGGATATGACTACAATAATGACCAGATCTATGACAAATGGGTTTTCTTTGAGTTACAAGGAGTTCGAGTCAAAACTGACTGTCGACACAAGATGTGACAATATGATGTCTTCTACAACTTGAAACAATGTAAACCCTTATAGAATTGCGTGTTGGAAACGTGGCAGCTAATCTTAGTCTACCAACACATACTATGTTTTAGTGAGATCTCTTTCTCGAGAACAGTTGGTAAATTAAGTACTAAACTAGAAAGGTTGTTTTTATGAAAAAACATATGTCTCCCCATTGCAGTTTGTCAATGACTATTAAAATATTGAACAAGGGGAGATAACTTTGCAACGAAGTAGCCCAGAGTTATAATTCTTGCAAGGTGCACAACTTCACATTGCCATCTATCTATATTCCAAGTTTCAATAAATTCCTTTAAGTACTTTCTTAGTTCTGCTCTGGAGAAAGTTTACACTATTAAAATATTGAACAAGGGGAGATAAATCATAATTATTGCAAGGTGCACAACTTCACATTGCCATCTATCTAAATTCCAAGTTTCAATAAATTCCTTCAAGTAGTTTCTGAGTTCTACTCTGGACAAAGTTTACACTATTAAAATATTGAACAAGGGGGAGATAACTCATAATTATTGCAAGGTGCACAACTTCACATTGCCATCTATCTATGTTTCAAGTTTCAATAAATTCCTTCAAGTAGTTTCTGAGTTCTGCTCTGGACAAAGTTTACACTATTAAAATATTGAACAAGGGGGAGATAACTCATAATTATTGCAAGGTGCACAACTTCACATTGCCATCTATCTATATTCCAAGTTTCAATAAATTCCTTCAAGTAGTTTCTGAGTTCTGCTCTGGACAAAGTTTTCACAATTAAAATATTGAACAAGGGGGAGATAACTCCGTTATGGTCGGAACATGGGTTCTGCACATCGCCTTCGTGAGGTGAACATCTGACACAAGTTTCATGAACATCCTTCAAGCCGTTTTGGAGATATGGAGCGGACACGAAAAACAGGCTCAAACCTTTGACCTTCAAGCCTGACCTTGACCTTGAACCGGTATGGTCGGAACATGGGTTCTGCACATCGCCTTCGTGAGGTGAACATCTGACACAAGTTTCATGAAAATTCTTCAAGCCGTTTTGGAGATATGGAGCGGACACGAAATTAAGGCTCAAACCTTTGACCTTCAAGTCTGACCTTGACATTGAACCTGTATGGTCGGGACATGGGTTCTGCACATCGCCTTCATGAGGTGAACATCTGACACAAGTTTCATGAAAATCCTTCAAGCCGTCTTGGAGATATGGAGCGGACACGATTTCGGACAGACGGACAGACAGACAGACGCCCAGGACAAAAACAATATATCTCCCCTGTATACAGGGGGAGACATAATGATAGTTAAACATTTTAGCCATTACCCAGTATGTTGAAGAAGAATACACATACATTCCATCTAACATGAATACATTGTTGTGGTAAATACCTTTAAGTCGCTTTTGTTTTGAGGAAGGATAATTAAAGTTATTTGCTTTGGATTCATATTCTAATTGACGAACTTTCTGCCGTAAACTTGAAATGCTTTCTCTTAATTCGTTATCGTGCCGTTCCTTTTGATGTAAGCTTTCCTTCAGTACATTTATTTGTGCATCCCTTTCGTTTATTATCTGTTTAAGACTCTGATTGTCAACTTGAGTATCAGCGTCTTTTTGCATAGCCCCCATTTTTGACGTGTCATAAGTGTTAATGTTTGCGGGTAAAACAGTTTGTCTTCCATCTGAAAGTAAGTCCGGTACCGTTTGGCTAAATTCATTAAATAATCTTCTGAGGGATGTCGTTGCATTGTTTACCATGCAAGCATGCGTGCAAAATATATCCTGAAATAAAAATAAATACAAGTATCTTTAAGAACATAAAACACAACACCTTATTTAGTATATCTTCAAACAAGCACAGGGAAACTGTTTTCCCGAGCTAGTTCTGAAAGCTTGTTTTTGAGGTCATTTCTTAAACAAGAAGACCATCATGGTCCTAAATCGCTCACCTGATTTAATACAAATTTACAGTTTTCATTGTTCTTACAATATGCGTTCAAGGAAAACAAACATCGCCCCCTTATGATCATATTTCGTAATAATTTCAACAATCTTGGTAGAGGGTCACACAAGGAAGATTTCTGCAAAATTATTTTTAAAATCAGGTCTATAGATATGTTTGTACTTGACGATTTTTCAAATGTTCACTATATATATATATACAAATAAGGAAAACAAGTCCTCCCCCCTGGTTACCATGCTTTTCAATCACTCAGAACAATTAAAACAATATTGGTAGAGGGTCACCCAAGGAACATTTATGCAAACTAATTTAATACGCCCAGCTTTTTTTCCCCCAGAATATTGTTTAAGTTTTCACTATATATTAGGGATGGAACCGAGTACTCGATCAGACGTCCGAGTACCGGTGATCAAAATTGGTATTCGAGTTCTCGATTATAATTTCGCCATGTTACTGTTTTTCATCTGTTAAAAGTAAATAAACTTAAGAATTAATGAATTTTGATTACAATCACGAGTCAATGAAGAACAACGTGATAAACAGGTAACGATTTGAATGTTATCTCCAGAATGAAAACCAACCCAAACGGAGCGATCGAGGCCGGTCATATAACGGCAGAAATAGAACAACTAACGAAAATAGACACGGTCGAAGTGCACACAATAAACAGTATATTAGTTATGAAAATGACGACCTAGAGTAGGATAATTACAACAGCTAAGAGAACAATAATGACCATTATTCAAATGTTAATAAAGGTACCTCGTGGGGCAACCACGAAGATGACTGGAACGATCATAGTACCGATTGGTACAACAGTTAATAAAACGTTGTTTTAATAATATAAGAAAATACTTCCTGAACAGAATCATTTACAAATTAATTTGCATCACGTTATCAACGTTGAACATATCCGCATGGAACGTTAGGGGGATTATGTCCTCTACTATATGCGTGAATAACTTAATTGACCGATATGATAGTGGTAATATATCTATAGGTACTACCTATTTACGAAAAAAACCGCAAGATGATTATAAACAAAAATTAAAGAGCATACTTTGGCCATAAAAAGGGATTTATGAGTAATTGACTAGACAATAATAATGTTAATGTCATGTTTCTTGCATTATCAAAACATATTTGGAATTCGTATTGCTGTCGTCTATTATTACGAACAGATAATAATTGACTAGACAATAATAATGTTAATGTCATGTTTCTTGCATTATCAAAACATATTTGGAATTCGTATTGCTGTCGTCTATTATTACGAACAGAAAATAATAAAGTAAAGACTTTCAGAAAATCAAGGAATACATTTATAATGAACGAGGTTAAAAAAACATGAGGGCCAAGATGATCCTAAATCGATCACCTGCATTATGGTAAAGAAGCAAATAGATCAGCCCTTTTCTGATGCCACTTGGCGACTGCCTTTTTCAACCAGTCAATATGACTGGAACAAATGATGTAAATGGTCTCATTTCTTCTAAACCATTTCCCTATTAGAGATGGTTTCTGAGGCCTTTGCAACAGACGATTTAGGAAAAGATTGTCGCCAAAAGAACAATTGCTCCTTATGAGAAAGTTATGCTTTTGCCACAATGTTTGATAAATAATTATACTTTGAATGAGTGAGTCAATAGCTCATGCATAGGAATTTTGGGTCTTTCATGTTGATACCACATTTTTTGCGGGAAACGAAATCGCTCCATTGACGTTACGATAAGATGAAGTGTTACGGAAATGACGTCACGTCCTTCTTTGGCTACGATACAGTCAAAATTTAGGTTCGGGCGTAGAAGGTTAATGCTGTCGATTTTTTGACAAACGGGAAAACATATTTCTTACAGAGTTCCATTTATTTTTAACTTTTCGTACAAATGTTAATTCCCACATAACACAGCACTTAAATGATCTTAAATATCGATTTAAAAAAAAAAAAGGATTAAAAAGACGACAATAATGTTCAATCCGTGTTTTTCGTCTCATTTTTTACATACTCAAAAATCGATTTTAAAAAAAATGATTAAAAAGACGACAATAATTTTCAATCCGTGTTTTTCTGCTCATTTTATACATATCCAAAATATCGATTTAAAAAAAAAAAAAAAAAAAGCCGACAATAATTTTCAATCTGTGTTTTACGTCTGCTTTTTATACATATCCAAAATGGCGGCCCCCATGGATTTTTCCTGTTTCATTTCAGAAAGCTTCATGGGTTATTGAAAATAAAAAAAAAAAAATATCTCACACCTGTTAACTATAAGCGAAAAAAACCATTCATGGTTTTTTTTCGTATTATCCTTATTAGTGAACATATACTTAGACTTTTTCCACATTCATTGAGTTTTCTAGACTCAATAAACAGTAAATATAGCAGCTATAGTCGGGCAGATTCAAATCTCTCAACTACTGACGCTAGAACATATGGCAGGGCAGGTGTGCCAATACTATATAAAAAGTGGATAATAAAAAAAGTGAGATACCTCGATTGTGGAAATGATCGTATCATAGGTATTTAAATAACGAAACTATACCGATCACCAATTAATATATTCTCTGTGTACATGCCCTCACAGAATGACATTGTAATTTATAAAGAAAACCTGCAGGTCTTATAGTTTACAATGTCATTTTATAATGATAAGGGAAAAGTAATCATCGGCGGTGACTTTAATGCTAGTCTTGTTGACAGAGCGCACATAAATGCACACACATCTGAATTACTCTTAACGTTTGTTGACGATAACAATTTAACGGCATTAAACATCACGAGTCCTACCAGTATGTATACATCCACCACATAGCAAACAACATTAGATTATATCCTGTGTAACAAAAATACTGAAAAATTCTTTGAAAAATGTGACGTCATCGATAACAGCTTAATCGCTGTGGCTTCCGATCACCTACCCATTTGCCCTTCGCTGAGAATATGTGATCATGACCCGATAAAGATAGAAACGACATGTAAAGGGATCAAAGCCGGACGATCCCGAAACTCAAGCAATGCTCACTACAAAGCATATAAAGCGGCAGAATGCAAATTCAGAAATATTCAACGGAACGGAGGGCTAGTAACAATTGCATATAAAATGTGTTTCGCCAACTTGAATGAGCAGCCAATGTAGATATAAAACTGTTTTGGCATTTGGTCGAAAAACGTAAAATGACAACAAAACATAACCCGATCACGGAACTTAATATTAATAACTGCGATCAGTGAAAATGAACCTATGGCTAACGCTTTTTCTCAGCATTTGAAACAGGTATACACACCCAATCCAAATATTATTGAAGAGCATTCTGAAAAATCATATAATAGGGAGCCTTGGTTTATATGAACGTCAATCTACACCCTAAACTCCCAACCTAATAATGGACAGCCCTTTTGAAACATTGGAAATCAGAAAGCAAATTAAAACCCGTAAGAAGGAAAAATCGCCAGGTAATGATCACATATTGATCGAACACATAATACATGGAGGAGAAAAATTAGTATTGTATACCACAACATTATTCAATCTAATACTTGCTCATGAAATTCTACCAACAGAGTGGAATAAAGGCCTAATCATATCTATTTTCAAAGGAAAGGGCAAGAAGCATACAGACGTATCTCACTACCGCCCTATTACATATATCAGTACTCTTTACAGATTATTTGAAAAAGCGTACAGCCATCGGTTATGGGAGAAGACAAACTCCTTAAACAATCTCTTCCCTCATCCGTATCAGCACGGATTCGAGGTCAGGTTAGGCTGTAAAACCGCGTCCTACGTCTTACAGGAGAAAATCGATTATAACTTAACTGAGGAAAATGAAATACATGCAGTTCTCCTTGACACCAAATCAGCATAGCAAAATCTTATCAAAACACAGAAAGCGCGTTAATGGTAAACGGTCACTTATCCCAGTGATTACATGTCAAACAAAGCATTAGGCAAGGTGGGTCAAGTTCCGGAATTATGTATCTGGTATTCATAAACGAGCTTTCAGTCCAATTGTAACAATGCAACCTAGCAGCGCGAGTGGGCAATATTGACTCAGGGTGCCCAACGCTAGCAGACGACGTCACAATTACAGCAATCATCCCACGCAATATGCAAGCCCTTCTAAACATATCCGAAAAATATGCAAGACAATGGGGGTTTTAATACAACACTGATAAAACTGTTGCAATTTCATTCAATGCAAATTCATTAAAAAGACGCGCACATAGGCCTAAATTCCTGTTGAATGGTAAAACAGTAAAAACCTGCGAGTTTGTAGTTCATTTGGGAACTACACTGACCAGCAACCGAAAACAAGCCGGTAAGCGACGTGGGATTCGCCTTGGTGATTTTCGCCTTTGCATAGAGTTATGGTTCCTGTACACTGCACTTCCTCCCATTGTGCTTTACCATTGTATGAATTGTTATCAGAACCCATCCAGAAGTTTTAAAGTTATTCTACGCACACGAAAAAGTAAGAAAGGGCAATAACTCTGTAATTATCTAAATAAGAGTCATGGTACTTATACATTGCACTTCCTCTCATTGTGCTCTACCATTGTATGAAGTTTTATCAGATTCCATCTCGTAATTATTAAATTATTTCTGGACAAGAAAAAGTAACAAAGGACAATAACCCTGTAATTAGGTAAAATATAGTTTTGGTTCCTGTGCACTGCACTTCCTCTCAATGTGTTGTATCATAGTATGAAGTTTTATTAAATTCCATCTGGATGTTTTAAAGTTATTCTACGCACAAGAAAAAGTAACAAAGCGCTATAACTCTTTAACTAGCTAAATTAGAGTTATGGTTCTTAAACAATGCACTTCCTCTCATTGTGCTCTACCATTGTATGAAGTTTTATTATATTCCATCTCGTAATTATTAAGTTATACTCCAGACAAGAAAAAGTAAGATGGGCAATAAGTCTGTAATTAGCTAAATTAGAGTTATGGATCTTGGACACTGCACTTCCTCCACTTCACTCTCTCTCTCTCTCTCTCTCTCTCTCTCTCTCTCTCTCTCTCTCTCTCTCTCTCTCTCTCTCTCTCTCACACACATACACACACACACACACACACACAGAGAGAGGGTTAAACCAAAGGGAGTAAACCCCGTCATTTCATGTAACCTATACAAAAAAGTGATCATATCGACAATACCTTATGGGTGCGAAACGTGGTCAAATATGAATACTCATGATGTAAACAAGTTCCAGCACTCCATATTGAAAAACATTCAAGGGCACCCTAACAGAACCAATAAAACAGAATCCATGCTAGGTATATATCCATTGAACTCAAGTCATTCATACTCGAAAGTTAACATTTTTACAAAAGATGATCTCCATTTCATCAAGCTCTTTTGTTAAAGCTATATTCTTATTAGTCGCCGGGCAGAAGCCCGCGACTTCTATTTTTAATAGCTTTTCGGAAATCACATGGGAGGGCGGCTTATTATTAGAAAGAAACAAATCTAGATGATTTGAACATATTACAATTGTGGTTGTTTACGAACACTAATAAATGACACATCTAAAATGAAATAAATGTTCCGATTTTTTAATGTTTGCATTTTTTTTTTAATTCACTCGCATTTAAGTTTTTTGTCTTATTTACGAAGACAAAAGTGGTCCCTTCAAGACGTGAACCAACACCCCCTAATGCAGACTCTTATGTGTCATCATTGAGGTCAATTTCGGATTCTCCTTTTAATAGCAATTTTAACTTACTAAATGTTGTTTTCATGTTCAAAGAGATGTCTTGATTTGTGTAGAATTCATTTAATAATGTTAATCCATGAATATCTAAAGTAGGAACTGTTTCTAAGCTAAATATAGACCCTATTCTGTTGTGTAGTTTCGTGACCTTTAACATCGATTTTCGCGCATGCGCATTTCGATATGAAAAAGCGAGTGATATTATTTTATTTTAGACAAGTACAAGACGAATGTTTGACGCAAAGCGTCAAAGAGAAGCCGCAATATTTCGTTGTACATGTAGAAATAAGAAAAAAAGAACATTTTTAAATCCACAAACAATAGAACAATTTAAACTGTAGACGGTATTGCTGATATATTTCTCTTTTTGAAGACTTTTGTTTTCTTCAAATTACCTCCCTTTAAAGCAATACCAGGATATTTACCTTGTGATTCGAATAAAATTGACAAACATTGAAATTATATGAATGAATACTATTATTTAAATAAGTAACAACAGCAAAATTAAATTAAAGCCAGATAAATGTGTACACATTTCGTTAATTTGTTATAGATACCCTAATGTATAGATATGAATATAAACTTTATAAGCAAATGTTTTCATTTCAACGTTCCTAATGTTTGAATAGACTAAGGAAAGTCAAGAATACATAAATAAATCAATGCAGTCTTTTCCGGCGACATTGATGCCTTGCATCAACTTTCTCTTGTTCACGTTATATATGCATACTATAATACATCCCACGTTCGAAGTTTTGTGCCCGATATATACTGCCTAATCAGAAAATATAATATTACCAACTTCATACAAATATACATGTGTAACAAAACTTTCCCCAGTAAAACATCATCAGTGTTGCATCCAGGAATTCCTAAGGCAGGGGGAGATCCCCCATCAAGTAAGCAAAAGGGGGGGATTGGTAAAATGTTGTGAACTGTATACAGATGCAAATTAAAATGACTCCAAATATTCAATAGTTATACTCACAACATGACTACATGTAATAAAACTGCCTTAGTGTTTAAACAAACGCCTCTCTTTTTTCTCTTTCCAAAGTTTAACTGCTTCATTAAACTCAAAAGAAGCCACTTCTTCATTGGCAACATCACCAACGACACTGGTGCCGAAGAAATCCGTTATTCTTCTTTTTGGTGGCATACTTTAAACTTATTCTCACCGCGCAACAAACTTTATGTAAAAAAAAGATATTCCGATAATTTTTCTATACACAACACACGGCTATGGCAAGCCAATTGTCCAATAATTACGTGAACCCAGGTTCACGTTCGAAAAACTAGGATTAACGATCGATAAACTAGGTTTTTCGAACGTAAAACCAGGTTTATCGAATACTAACTTATATTTTCGAGCGAAAACATAGGATAACGGGCGTAAACCATAGTTTACGCTCGTGAACCCATGTTCACGCTCGATACACTAGGTTTCTCGATTGAACTAAGAATTTCGGTCATTATCCTAAGTTCACGAGCGTGAACCTATGTTTACGGGCGTGAATCTGGGTTCATGAGCGTGAACCATAGTTTACGAACGTGAACCTAGGTTCACGGTCGTAAAGATAGGTTCACGTTCGTAAACTATGGTTCTCGCTCGTAAACATAGGTTCACGGTCATAAACCTAGGTTCACGCCCGAAATTCATAGTTGATTTGATAATCCTAGTTTTTTAGACCGTAAACCATGGTTTACGTTTGATAAACTAGGTTTCTCGATTGAACTACGAATTTCGGTCGTTATCCTATGTTTACGTGCGTGAACCGGGGTTCACGAGCGTGAACCTATGTTTACGAGCGTGAACCATAGTTTACGAACGTGAACTTATGTTTACGACCGTGAACTTGGGTTTACGAGTGTGAACCTACGTTTACGAGCGTGAACTATGGTTTACGACGTTATCCTATGTTTTCGCTCGAAAGTATAGGTTAACATGCTTTTACGTTCGAAAAACCTAGTTTATCGATCGTTAATCCTAGTTTTTCGACCGTAAACCTAGGTTCACGTAATTATTGGACAATTGGCTTGCCATACACGGCGCCGTTTACACATAGATCTACCCTCTAGGCAAATTATTGTGGTGACGCATGCGCAGTTAAATACACCCGAGGTATTTCAATTGCATTATCCCTCTAGGCAATTATTGTGGAAGTGTGAATGTCATGTGACGTCATTTCTATTTTTATTTTCTTATCTGGGACTATGAATTTAGCGTATACGCTAATGGATAGGGCCATTTTTATTAAAAAACATTGGGTTGGATTTTAGGGATTTTGCTCATCCGATGTATTTTTGCTGCGCATTGAACATGGTTAATTGCGTGACTTCTTACATTTCAGCGTGAATAGTCCCCCAGGAAAATTTATTTGTGCGGGAGTGAATGTAGTGATTGCGAGATTCTCGCAATCGCGCGTCCTGGATGCAACACTGCATCATGGAAAAACACAATCCGTTATGTTATTTAAACGCGTGAAGACCAATCAATGACGAACAAATGTACGCAAGAAAGAAATTACGCACGTTTCCGCATATTTCATCCCTTCCGAAAGATAGCGATTGTCTGGAACATAGCATCTACTGATGAACTACACTCTGCATATATTGTGTCAAAAGTAATGGCCCGAACCCCAAGTAACCGTGAACATAGCATGTGTCCGCTCTGTAATCAAGTAACTCATTACAACTATGTTAGTCATTACGTATCATCCTGCCATGCCACATACTCCTTACGTATTACATTCCTTGGGTCAGTCAAACAACCCAAGGGCCACTCATTATATAACGAGCTCATCTGAGTCTGTCTTGAGAAAGGTTCTTGGAATCTACCCTAACACATATATTGATTGTATCCAAGATTTTGTACAGGTTATGCCACTCATATGTCGCAGCTGTTTGCAGGCATGTTGGGCAGATATCCTTAAATGCCAGTACAAATTACTATAAATAAGAGAGGCATTTGATCGGATACCTATATCATATCCGATTAAATGTTTACTCTTATAACCAAGAAGTCCAACACAAACTATAATCTAGTAAAACAGTGCTCAATGTATACATTTTGAGGAAAAAAAATGCCATGTGTGAATTCGTGAAGAGTGAATGGGTGTTTGGGCGTATGAGTGTGTGGGAGAAACAAACAAACACGCTACAATTATTTGATAAAACTTGTTCGTCAAATCAATAGACCTATATTTTATTAGTCGCCGGGCAGAAGCCTGCGACTTCTATTTTTAATAGGTTTTCTGAAATCACATGGGAGGGGGGATTATTATTAGAAATAAACACATTTAGATGTCTTGAACATATTACAATTGTGTTTGTTTAAAAACACTAAGTAATGACACATCTAAAATGAAATAAATATTCCGATGTTTTAGGTATTTTCAGTTTCTTTATTTTGACTCGCATTTATGTTTTTTTGTTTTATTTACGAAGACACAACAGTCCCTATTAGCTAGACTGGTATACTTTATTTTACACTATATACTACGTTACTCAAAAGTCGATAACAACAAACCTTTACGTCGCAGTCTGATTTGTTTACTTACGCGCACCTGTGTGACTCGCGAATACCAACTGCGTAGATCAATCTCCTTTGCAGAGAGCCGCTCTTTACACTCACTTACAAATAGTAAATTATAGGTGATTTAAAATGTTTATTTGGTTCGAAACAAATGAAGAAAAGAATAAACCGAGATAAAACTGGTTTTAATGGAAAAATGACTTTGAACGAACACTCTCTGCCTATAAAGAGAGTTTCAAGAACGACACCTCTGCGAATAAGAAAGAATCGGGTCTTTCGTACAAAATTATTTCGTCCTTGACAATTTTAAATGTGTCATTTAATTCCCTAAAGGCATATTGCTTCCGATCTGCATATTGTTATGCATCATTGACACAAGGGCGCTCATCATAATATAATTTTAAAACATGAGTAGTTTGTAGTTTTCATTATAAAAAAGGAAGGAAAGAATTAAAATAAATTAACATGTTGTAGGGCTAAGTTTATGTTCGAAACTAAGTTTAAATTATACAACAATTTCAATGAGATTTAACTGTTTAGCTGATATTATATTTCGAAGGTGGTCTCATTTATAAATATTGGACTACATTTCAACATTTGTTAAAGTATGATATAATTAGGATGCTAAGCTAATATCATTTTGAGAAAAAAGAGAAAACTCATGTCTTCAGCGATTTAACCCTTATCTGATCGTTTTAAAAGTAGATTGTCCACTGTTGACTTTAAAAGAGGAAAGGTAAAATGACGTGCTATTGCATGCAAATCCTAAATTGTCTGTTTTGTGGTTTTATTGAAAATAATAAAATTCAAATATTCTGACAAACATCTTGAAAAGTGTATGTGGAATTCACAAATCTTATAATTATTCCTTAATGAAAGCACTGTATACATACTAACTAGTAAGACTAATGATTGGCAAAATTACTCATTTCCATTACTGTTTATGATCAATAATTAGTTGGTTGTGACTGCATGGTCAACCTACTTTGGAATGGAGATTGATCATAAACAATGAAAGGCTTCAATTATCATTCACTTCGTTGACAAAACAATGCAAGTTATGATACATTTTCACTTGACCCCACCCCTGATGTTCCAATATGCCCCTCAGTTGATAACTGTTTATTCAACTACTATAATGTTAGTGTTATGCATAACTGCACTATGGATATCCGGCGACATTGATGCGTTGCATCAACTTTTTCTTGTCATTATTATATATTCGTTTGAAATAGGAACAATAGGAACGCATTAATTATAAGGAAATTGTGAGATTTATGTTTCCTTTTTTACGAACACGGCCCTTGATCTTGTATATTTTTTAGTCATGTAAATATTACGGACACCGGTTAATTCAAAAACCGAAAGTACAAACCACATCTAATTGTTTATTTATATTTCTTATTTTCGTAGATGATATCAAAATTCACTTATAAAATGTAGTGCTGTTTATCATTGCTCTTCTTTTTCATTTAACTGTTTGTTTTGCTTTTTTTTGGCGCCTTTAAAAGCGTATGCAAGTCTGCACCAAACCTATGGATGTTTACACGAATACAATTTCTGGGTGTATTTGTTGAATTATTTGGGGTAATTTAAATAGTAAAACAACTCTTTTCCTTCAAATATCATTTTTTATAGCAAACACAAACGCACGTTGGTACTGATAACAGACAATTCATACTAGTAAGTCAACGATGGTCAGAATATTCCAAGACACAAGACCTTTTAATGAACAAGTGAACAAATTATGCTTTCATGCGAGTACTCGATCGGAAGAGTATACGAGTACTAATATCGATACTCGTTCCCAATCCTAATGTATATACTTAAAGCGCCAGCGGCCATGATTTTCAACGGGTCGGAACAATTAGAACAATATTGGTAGAAGGTCATTCAATGAACATTTGGGCCAAATGATTTTCAAATTGGGCCAGTACATTTGAACCAGAAGATTGTTAAAGTTTTCACTTTATTTACTTTGAACAATATTGGTAGAGGGTCACCCAAGGTACATTTGTGCCAAACTATTTTCAAATTGGGGAAGTAGTTTTAGACAAGAAGATTTTTTTTTAATTTTCACTATACACATATAAGGAAACTAAGCTCCGTCCCGCAGCAACCAACGTTCTCATTTGAAATAATTTCTTTGAACACCTTTTAAAGATAACAACCTAAGGAACATTCCTGTGTAATTTTTCTAAAATTGGTCCATTGGTTTATTATGAGTTCGTTGTAGGAAAATGTTAATGGATAGACGGACAGAAGACGTCTACTACGCCGGACGGTGAGTGTTCACAAAAGCTCACCCGCACTTCGTGCTCAGGTGAGCTAAAAAGTCCATCTAAAATAAATTATAATATTATTATTATCATTCATACCAAACAAGTAAACAATCTTCGTTTTGAAACATTACTTTGGAATCTCTTCGGCATACCGCTTTTAGAAAAGGTGTAAATGTAAACACCAGCAATAAGGGTCTATTCACACAGCAATATTTTTCATCAAAATTTTAGAAATTTCCTTAGTTTCCCCATACTTTTTCCGATTTGAAGTATCTAAAAATAACATATACCGTTTAACCATTACCCACATAGGACCAATCTGCAGCAGGTGGCCCTTAACCATAAAGGAACAATATGGAAAATCTCTATAAATGTAAGTTATATTGTTGAATAGGTTTGGAATTATTGTGAAAAATGGAGAAGCTGACAATGATTTATCCTTGTGTCAAAAAAACAAAAAAAAGAGCGTCTGCTAGAGGCATTGATTTTTTTAGATGCATTCAATATGGAAAAGGATTAAATAACCGATGTAAATATTTCCAACTTATTCCTATCAAGTCTTATATACCTATTTCATCATGTCATAGTGCTATAACTATTTTTTCTAAAACCGTACTAAAATACAATCATTAAATAGACAGAGGTTAAATGACTGTGAAAAACACTAACATTATACATATTGTTGTTTATTTACCTGCATAGGCGCTAATGCACGTAGTTCGTGTTCATTTAAATCCGACAACCCCGACTCAGTGCCTGCAAGTAAAACAAAACTCGGAACAATGTCAAAGGAACACATCAACCTTTGATATTTCCATATACATCTATATTAATAAGTAAGTAATTTAGTGTGTTGTCATGAATGTCAACTACACGTTGACTACAGTTTATCATAAATTAGTAACATTTCATTTGGGATTCTTGTCTTTGACCAATTTCACCGATTTATATTTCATTCTATATAAATGTAGCGGAAACAAATATGTCAATTTAAATTGTTTCAATTTTTCATTTATATTCATAAAATAAGCAGATTATGCAGAACTTATACCTGTCAGTTGGGAAGGCGTTGAAGTTTCCATTGATTCCTTCTTTCCAACGTCTCTCTTGTCGAAAAAATTCTGGAGCAAAGCATGTTCAGCGTCGACCACGTCTTTTATAGTTTTCGACGAAACCTCAAGGTTTTTCAAGTACATCTGGAATATATCATTTATTATCTTTGATTTCATTTACCACTATGGTAATACCACGGGTTAGGGTTCTCATGCGAAAGACGACGGTCAGCGTCATTAATTGAACAAGAATCTCTTGTTAACTAACAGGTTTCCCATTTTAACATGAAATATATATTCATTCTAACAGTAAACTTTAATTAGGTTGTTATTCTTGCACTTTTTGTGTTCGGTTGCGACATTTAAAAGAATAATGACAGCGTTAAAATGTACTGCATGAATATATAGAGATGTGAAAGTAACTGAATGTATGAAACTAGTTTTGTTCATGACATCTTCTTGTTTTTTCACAAAAAATGAAAGTTTCTATTGCAGTTTAATTCACTTGTACCAAGATAAAGCTACGGGTAGCACTGGTCATTGGCAGAAAAGTGTCATGTTTTTTTAAATACAAATTTGTTGAAAGCTGTGCTGACTAACCAGTTAAGAGACCACGCAATAGTAACATGCGTATAGTAGATATAATTCTTCTGTATGTGAACGAACACAGTGACAATATATCCGACGTAAAAATAAGAAATAAAAATAATTACTTCCAATTCTTGTACAATTCGTAGCTGATCTTCCCTTATGTGCGGCCTTCGCCCGTCATTGCTTAATAAAGCACCCATAATGATTCGTCTGAATAGCTATGACAATACTAAAAACATAAACAAAATATTATTTTGTTGTTCATTTTTGACCGTACTCGGTTTTAGATTTTAACAATAACTACACAAACGATATAAAAAATTAGAAGACTATGATAAAATATATATGCTTCAAAACTCAATCGGTCATGACAGCGATGCTTTCGCCTGTCAATGTCTGTTTCAAGAAATACTGTGATGTACATTATATAATTATAATACGATCAATATACAACTTGGTATTCATTTCCAACACAATTTTGTTTATAGAACACATTTTTTATATTTTCAATTTTAAGATTTTCACTCCCTCTTTCTGCTTTTCAACTTACTTTTATTTTCATCAAATTTAGGCTTCGGAAAAGGGATGAAAAATATATTACATCGTGAATATTCTCGCTGTCAAGAACTATATTCAATGAAGTTGCAATACTACTTCACTGCTCTGTACTTTTTTTGCTAAATTTACATTAGACCCCATGCTAATTTAAGTGCAATTGTCAAATAAAAGATGAACATTGTCAGTCTTTATCACCAGGTACTACTAATACGAATAAGTAGTCCAATTATTAGTAATATAAGTTTGCCCCCTCCCCCAAAACTGCGCTCGACACATGACCAACATTTCCCTTCTCCAGAGGCAAAAAAAGAAATTGCTCACAATGAGATATTTATCAATTTTTTCCCAAAACGAATTATTTAATTCTTGGAAATGTTCCGTATTCATGCATAGATGTTTTCAAATTCATATGCTGTATATTTGTTAAAGAGATATCAGGAACTAGATTAGACACAGTCCATTCATTTTACAATTAAAGAGAAATATGTATTGACATTTAATGGAATCTAAACAAATCAAGACATCTCTTTGAACCTGAAAAGTAGGTTCAATAATTTGGAGTTACTACTAAGAAGAGTAGTCAAATGGTTATCTTATGCTGATATTGTAATCATGCTATAACATTAGTCTCTACTGTCGGTCTGTTCACGGATGAGTAATAAATTACTTATGATCGTAAATAGGATGTAAAACACTGAAATATGAGATTATTCAAACACAAATTTAAAAAAGTTGAAACATGTATTTCTTTTTCAATTGTATCATAACCAAGTTACTTTAAACAAACGCAACCGTCATATTTTCGAGGCATTAACATTTAGATTATCCGAATAACTTGTCCTCCTCTGATGTACAATCGGAACAAGAGGACCATGATGGTCACATGATTTTATAGAACTTCAAAAGAACTCGCATATTTTTTTGTCGAAATATTGTGATTGTTTGTTTGTTTGGTGTTTTACGCCGCTTTAAAAAGAAATTCAGTTATATCACTAACACTACACCAAAGACCTAATGTGTTATTAGGTCTTTGACTACACCACCGAGGCGGTCTCATGAAGTACTGTACTTTGCTTATGGTAGAGTGTCATACAAGAATTATTTTAGCCAAACTATCTTAACTGAACATAGTTGAAAGCCATGTAAACATCATTCAAACAAATATACATAAATGGAAATCAGGCCATATTTTCAATGGATCAAGAATAATTTGGACAATCTTGAGTTACCAAATAATTATTTTCAAAACGGGCCTCTTAAGAAAAATAAATTAATGGGAAAAAAAACAATAAAAATATAGCATATCAAATAAAAACAAATACCATAAAAATCTCTATGTCATGCATTATCAAGAACAATCAAAGTACTGAAAGTACTTGTAACAAATTATTTTGAACATGTATTGTAAAATCTAATTTATGAATGCAATTGATCATGCTATTGCACAATTTAGTCTATTTTATTATTATTAATATTTTTGTCCAGAGATTTTTTTTATCAGTTGACAGTTTTAGTAAATGTAGCATTTTAACGGCGATGCGAGCGTTTAACATGCACACTAACTCTTTCACTGAGCTCTGCGTAAAGTCTGTCAAAACACCCATGGCATATTTGTGAGATTTACATTGTTAGTTCGATTTGTTTTCGTCACCAGGGGCGGATCCAGGATTTCGGCTTATATTATAACTATGTTTCATGTGAGTGAATTAATTATTATAAATCTATAATGTTTATATAACAAATCGCATAAAATAAGAATTAAAAAAAAAAAAAAGAACAGTTCCTATTCGGACTCGAACTCGCGTCCATAAGTAGTCCATGATTAGTAGTTCTACACGCTCTCCATTACACCACAGTACTTTGATACAACGTAACAGCGTTACTTTCGTATATATATTAAGCTAACTGAATGCGCGCGTATGTAAACCATGATCTATAATTAGAAAGCCCTTTTGATCATCGTTATCATGTTGGAAAAAGGAGAAACAACGGCGATGCGAGCGTTTAAAATACACTCTGACTTTTTCACTGAGCTCTGCGTAGTGGCATATTTGTGAGATTAACATTGTTCTATACAGCGTGGGGTCGACTTCTAGTGAAAGGGCATACGGCTAAAATTCATACTCGTGCCTTATACGTACCTACAAATGAAATATATATACGCGTACTGTTAATTTGATATTTTCTAGAAAATTGATTATCTATGATGATTCTATAGTAAAATTATGACTTCACTGTATTGAAATAACACGTAGAAGTCATTTTAATATCGAAAAAATACTAAGACTATTTAGGTGCAGCGAATGTGTATTCTAAGCGGAAGTGTAGTTTAACCGTGACTTCCGCCAACAAACACGATCGCGTTAACTGTATTATTTTTTGAGAAAAAATAATTCGTTAAAAATGGATAAGCTATTGTTATCATCGCTTTTCTATGGCGTGACAAACGTTGCAATATTCTATGTCAAATATATTCATTCAATAACAAAAGCATACGAACTAAAAACAAAATAGGTGTTCTATAATTGCAATATATTTATGGACCGATTAAAAATTCACGAGGAAGAACACTCATTTTGTTTACTTGAATCGCGTTGTAATACTGGACGCTGCCATATTGAATTCAGCGAGCCAGTGAAATATAGAATATTGCAACGTTTGTCACGCCATACTTTTCTCCACTTCTTTTCTGTGTTGTTAGGTGGTCATTTCGTTAAATATATCTACCAGGAAGCAGATGTAAAAGATGAAAAAATGTACATGTACATATATATTGTGTGTGTTTGTTAGATTGTTTGTACAAGATTGACATTTTGTCTTTTGTGATTAAGATCTTGAACATTGTTATCCGAAACGAACTGTTAATACTTCATGTTCGCATCAAATATTTGTAACGGCAACAGTCAATTACTATGTCAGGTAAATTTGAATACTCTGCTGGTAAACATGTTATAAACATTTCCATGTATAAACATTATTGATTGTAGAGCACAGTACGGGGTGTGTTTAGGACCGTTTAGAGAAAACCCGGAGGTCACGCCTTTCAATCCGTATGAAATTAGTGGAAGAAAATGTATACAGATTATTGTTAGTCATAATATTGTATAAAACAAGAGGCCCATGAGGGCCTATGCTCTACTGGTATGGTTCTTTGGTCATTTTCAATCCAGAGCATGTATGTATGGTGAAGATCGCATAGTAAATGGAGGCTCTTTTGTGTTCACAAGCTGTATTATAGCAATTTTTACAATTTCATGGGCCATAATCAAGTCTTGCATGGGCGGATCTAGCTGGTTTTCAAAAGGAACAAAGCTCTCATCAATATTTAACTACTATCTAAGTTTGGTGAAGATCAGATAGTAAATGGAGCCTCTATTGTGTTCACATGCTCAATTATAGCAATTTGGACAATTTCAAGGGCCATAATCCAGTCTTGCATGGGCGGATCTGGCTGGTTTAGGAAAGGAACCGAGCTCTCGTGGATATCTTACTACTGTATAAGTTTGGTTGAGATACAATCAAAAGTGAAGACTATCGTGTTAAAAAGTTCTTTTATAGCAATTTTGACCATTTCAAGGGCCATAATCCAGTCATGCATGGGCGGATCTGGCTGGTTTTCGAAAGGAACCGAGCTCTCATGGATATCTAACTACTGTATAAGTTTGGTTGAGATACAATCAAACGTGAAGACTGTATCGTGTTAACAAGCTCTTTTATAGCAATTTTGACCATTTCAAGGGCCATAATCCAGTCTTGCATGGGCGGATCTGACTGGTTTTCAAAAAGGAACCGAGCTCTCATAGATATCTAACTACTGTATAAGTTTAGTTGAGATACAATCAAAAGTGAAGACTGTATCGTGTTAACAAGCTCTTTTATAGCAATTTTGACCATTTCAAGGGCCATAATCCAGTCTTGCATGGGCGGATCTGTCTGGTTTTCGAAAGGAACTGAGCTCTCATGAATATCTAACTACTGTATAAGTTTGGTTGAAATACAATTAAAAGTGAAGACTGTATCGTGTTAACAAGCTCTTTTATAGCAATTTTGACCATTTCAAGGGCCATAATCCAGTCATGCATGGGCGGATCTGGCTGGTTTTCGAAAGGAACCGAGCTCTCATGGATATCTAACTACTGTATAAGTTTGGTTGAGATACAATCAAACGTGAAGACTGTATCGTGTTAACAAGCTCTTTTATAGCAATTTTGACCATTTCAAGGGCCATAATCCAGTCATGCATGGGCGGATCTGGCTGGTTTTCGAAAGGAACCGAGCTCTCATAAATATCTAACTACTGTATAAGTTTGGTTGAGATGCAATTAAAAGTGAAGACTGTATCGTGTTAACAAGCTCTTTTATAGCAATTTTGACCATTTCAAGGGCCATAATCCAGTCATGCATGGGCGGATCTGGCTGGTTTTCGAAAGGAACCGAGCTCTCATGGATATCTAACTACTGTATAAGTTTGGTTGAGATACAATCAAACGTGAAGACTGTATCGTGTTAACAAGCTCTTTTATAGCAATTTTGACCATTTCAAGGGCCATAATCCAGTCTTGCATGGGCGGATCTGACTGGTTTTCAAAAAGGAACCGAGCTCTCATAGATATCTAACTACTGTATAAGTTTAGTTGAGATACAATCAAAAGTGAAGACTGTATCGTGTTAACAAGCTCTTTTATAGCAATTTTGACCATTTCAAGGGCCATAATCCAGTCTTGCATGGGCGGATCTGTCTGGTTTTCGAAAGGAACTGAGCTCTCATGAATATCTAACTACTGTATAAGTTTGGTTGAAATACAATTAAAAGTGAAGACTGTATCGTGTTAACAAGCTCTTTTATAGCAATTTTGACCATTTCAAGGGCCATAATCCAGTCATGCATGGGCGGATCTGGCTGGTTTTCGAAAGGAACCGAGCTCTCATGGATATCTAACTACTGTATAAGTTTGGTTGAGATACAATCAAACGTGAAGACTGTATCGTGTTAACAAGCTCTTTTATAGCAATTTTGACCATTTCAAGGGCCATAATCCAGTCATGCATGGGCGGATCTGGCTGGTTTTCGAAAGGAACCGAGCTCTCATAAATATCTAACTACTGCATAAGTTTGGTTGAGATGCAATTAAAAGTGAAGACTGTATCGTGTTAACAAGCTCTTTTATAGCAATTTTGACCATTTCAAGGGCCATAATCCAGTCATGCATGGGCGGATCTGGCTGGTTTTCGAAAGGAACCGAGCTCTCATGGATATCTAACTACTGTATAAGTTTGGTTGAGATACAATCAAAAGTGAAGACTGTATCGTGTTAACAAGAAATTGTTTACGCACGGACGACGGACACATCGCCACGACATAAGCCCTTCTGGCCTTTGGCCAGTAAAGCTAAAAATGCTGACAAATTAGGACAGATTGTCTGGTAAATACTGATTACATCACAGTAATAACGAAAGACACATGTTTACCTTATGTGACATATATGCTCTACCGTATGAATCATATATAAAGTCAAATGTGAACCAAAATGTCAACAACAAAAATGACATTAGTGTGCCTATCTATGCATGTACGTGTATGGTGATTCATGTAATAAATGCTGTTGCAAAGTTTCTACATACTATGATGTAGGAATGGTTATCGTATTTTAGGACTAACAATTAATATGTGCTGTGACTCATATACGGAATAAGTACTGTGATACATGCATAAGGAAACTAGCCATATTACGAATACACCAGGGGCCGCCGTTTTATCAAAGGTCCTAAGGCGCCGGTCTAAGTTAGGAGACTATAACTAACTAGGACCATATTGATAAAACTGCACCCCTTCTTAATATATCGATGTATAAAGGTAGAAACCGTTACAAGCAGTCTTTTTTCATCAACTGTTTAATATTTCTGAATGTGTCCCAATTGATATGCCAATGTTTACAGTGTTATAATACAAAATAGATCTAGGTCAATGTGTTATATGTCGTCTAGCATTCCGACTTCGTGATCATCCATAGTTCATGACGTCATTAATCACACCCTTTTCTCTCGTGACTTAATTTAAGCCGTTCACTATTCACTGATTGCTAAAGATTGAATATGTCATCAACGGAGTAGTTTGTTAATGATATGCTCATGAACTTTGAATACAGGAGTTTGCGCTGAATTAGGCAAGTATCAATCAGCAAATGTTCACATAAGGAGGAGTATACAGCTCTTTTATCCACAATATCTCTCATATCATCCAACTATACCCTATGATGTGGTACTCAAAAGAATCGTCTCAATCGGACGATTATTTTGAGTACCCACAACCACAGGAGCTTGAGATTTTATCAATAAAGCAAAGAAAACGAGTAAACAATGAAAAATACCCCCCCTGTATATAAAAAAACACGTGTTTTTTTATATACAGGGGGGGTATTTTTCATTGTTTACTCTTTTTCTTTGTTTTATTGATAAAATCTCAAGCTCCTGTGCCACAACATATAGTAAGAAGGGAAAAATATTAAAGGATTTTAGAACGAACAAAACCCCTCTTATCTAGAGCTTTGATTCAGTTACATAACCCTAATTACCAGATGTCTACAATGTACTTGTATGATTTAAGCACTTTTCTACACACATTTCTATAAAGATAAATAAATTCAGTATACCTTTATTAATAAATATATGTCCACTTTCTGGCTCTTCAGGTAGTCTACTTTCGTTTTCGAAGTACAGGGGAAGTTACTCTAAATGAATATCGTTTTAATAATATCCAATGTTTACTTATTTCCCCTTTGAGAAATATGCCATTGAAATGGGTTCTTCGTAATAAGATTTTTATAGTATCTTTCACCCTTTCTCACATATAGTCGCATCTGCAGCAGATGACTTGAT
Organism: Serripes groenlandicus; assembly: GCA_031761405.1. NCBI lineage: Eukaryota > Metazoa > Mollusca > Bivalvia > Cardiida > Cardiidae > Serripes > Serripes groenlandicus. Next base: position 58,043,100 of record JASEVX010000001.1, read on the forward strand.
AACATTGTACCAAAAGAAGACATGAGCAATTTCTCCTATAGCAACAATGGTTTCAACTTTATTCAATAATAGAGTTTCTCGGGTTTATCTTTTTTGTGTGTGAAATCGATGTTTTTAAAGTCGTCTGCTGCAGAAATGTTGAATGTGGGAAATGGTTAATGCCTACATTGTTATTTGAGGAGAAGAACTGTCTCAATTATATTACAGGTATTTATACTGATGTTTTCCTCCAAACTTATGCAAATCCGATTTGATGCTTTGAATATATATCCTAAACGTTTAACCTGTTTTCAATAAACATAATTGATCCGTTCCACGAGAAAACCAACAGTGTGGACCTTATATACTTTTAGCACATGGGTGAAAGACGAATGATGCTTGTCACGGTGACTTTTGTCAAATTTCGGAAAGAATGTTGACCGAGCTGGTGTTCGAACTCGTAATCCCTGGATTGGCAGCTCTCGTCGCTACTGACCGAGCTCCCTGAACTCAGCTGGGTGTCAAACAAAGCGCTTGATCTTGATTATACAACAGTGACCTTGACCACAGTAATCCTAATGAATACAGAGAAGATGGACATAAACGAAATTCAAGAAGCAAATGCAATTCCAGGGCAAACTAGAACTATCACTAAAGGTGATTAATACCCCCGCCCCAACCCCCGACACATATTATATCTCACAGTATTATCTTTGACTTAGACAATTTGAATATCAGTATCAAAAAGAAATACTAAGATGATATCAAACACAAAACGGCTCCTTTTATCTGGACCGACCGACAGGCTGATGCCACACAAAACGGCTCCACTTTGCCATGTTTCAAGTAAATCCGGTTGAAATTGAAGGAGGAGTATGTCGCACCAGATTATATTTTAAGAAAAAAAATCCTATTTCAAGGTCAGAGGTGAAGGTCACAGGGACAGGAAATTTGCGTCTTGCACATCTACTACTCCTGATTAACATTTATGCCAAATATGAATGCCAAGTATGAAGTAAATCGGGTTGAAACTGAAGGAGGAGTACAAGAGATTAGATTTTAACAAAACAATTTCCTATTTCAAGGTCAGAGGTCAAGGTGAAGGTCACAAGGACATGAAATTTGCGTCTTGCACATCTACTACTCCTGATTAACATTTATGCCAAGTATGAAGTAAATCAGGTTGAAACTGAAGGAGTACAACAGATTAGATTTTAACAAAAAAAAAACCTATTTCAAGGTCAGAGGTCAAGGTGAAGGTCACAAGGACATGAAATTTGCGTATCGCACATCTTCTACTCCTGATTAACATTTATGCCAAGTATCAAGTAAATCAGGTAGAAACTGAAGGAGGAGTACAACGAAACAGATTTTGCGGACAGACCGACCGACAGGCTGATTCCAGTATACCTCCTTCAAACTACGTTTGCGGGGGTATAATAAGCTGCACAATATCTTTCAAACAAGAGGGCCATGATGACCCTAGTTCGTTCTCCTTAATTATATAATGTAAAACACATCAAGAGAATTATTCTGAATGCAACTTCCACAGTGTTAACAAGATTTTCCTTCATTTGGCCTAGTGATCTATATTTTTTTACCTGATAATACCCATATTCCAACATGGACTATATATCCTCAATACAACATTCTGACATACTTTCAACTTGCTTAAAGTAAAATGTGGCCTCCAGAGTTTGAACAATATTTTCCTTTATTTACCTTGTTTCTGACCAATATTCGATCTTGACCTAGATATAATTCAGACAAACATTCTGACCAAATTTCAAGCTGCTGAAGCAAAAAATGCGGTATCCAAAGTGTTCACAAGATTTTCCTTCAATTTGGCCTAGTGACCTAGTTTTTGACCTTACATGACCCATATTCGAACTTGGCTTAGATATCCTTTAGATAAATATTCTCATCAAATGTCAAGCTGCTGTAGCAAAAACTGCGATATTCACACTTGACCTAGATATCTTTAAGACAAACATTCTGAAAATAATTCAAACTTCTGAAGCAAAAAATGCTGCCTCTAGAGTGTTAACAAGATTTTCCTTCAATTTGACACAGTGACCTACTTTTTGATCCAACATGACCCATGTTCGAACTTGACTTACATATCATCAAGACAAACATTCTGATAGTTTCATCATAAAAATGCAGTATACAGTGTTAACAAGATTTTCCTTAAATTTGGTCTAGTGACCTAGTTTTTAACCCAGCATGACCCATATTCGAACTTGGCCTAGATATCATTTAGAAAAAAATTCTGACCAAATTTCAAGCTGCTTTAGCCAAAAAAGCGGCTTCTACAGAGTTAACAAGATTTTCCTTCAATTTAGCCTAGTGACCTATATTCTGACCCAATATGACCCATATTCGAACTTGACCTAGATATCATCAAGACAAACATTCTGATAAAGTTTCAACATGCTCAAGTTGAAAATGCGGCTTCTACAATGCTAACAAGATTTTCCTTCAATTCGGCTTATTGACCTATAGTTTCTGACCCAATATGACCCATATTCGAACTTGACCTAGATATTTTTAAGAAAAACATCCTGACGAAATTTCAAACTGCTGAATCAAAAATTGCGGCCTCTGGAGTGTTAACAAGATTTTCCTTTAATTTGACCCAATGACCTACTTTTTGACACGACACGACCCATGTTCCAACTTGAATTACATATCATCAAGAAAAAACACTCTGATAAAGTTTCAACATGCTCAATTTGAAAATGTGGCCTCCAAAGTGTTAACAAGATTTCCCTTCAATTTGACCTAGTGACCTAGTTTTTGACCTCATATGGCCCAGTTTTGAACTTGTCCAAGATTTAATGGAGATGAATGTTCTGATTAACTTTCATGAAGATTGGATGCGAAATGTAGCCTGTAGAGTGTTAACAAGCTCAAATGTTGACGACGCATGCCGGACAAAATGTGATCACTATAGCTCACCTTGCACTTCGTGCATAGGAGAGCTAAAAACTTTAGCCCTTTCTTCACACAAAACAATTCTGCAAAAGACAGAAACATGAAAAATCTCAATAAATGAGAGTTTAACTATTAAATTGAGTTGAAAACATTGTGGCAAAAGGAGAAAAAGCTTGTTTTGAGCAATTTCTTCTTTTGTCAATGTTTTCACAATGTTTTCAAAAGTCATCTTCTGCAGATTCGTAAAATAGCGTCTATGTGACAGGGATAAACAGGATAGAAACACATTATAAGGAATAAAGACATTGCTCATGATGAAAAAGTTCCTCTTAAACACAAGGTCATCTACAGCAAACGCACCAGAAGTCGTCTGTTTCAAGGAAAGCAAAAATAAAAGACTTAACAATATGAAAATAGTATACATGAAGCTTGATTTTATTGCATATAAATTTAAATGGTAACATTGTGCATAAAAGTGAAGAAAACATGGCACATAAAAGTGTTTCTGAAGATTGGGTCAAATGTCAAAGTAACCTTAATTCAGGCATCTCGCTGTTCAGCGTTGTGACTGAGAATGTGTGGTATTCAGTGATAGATCACACTTCAACATATCAGACAGATGACTGACTGTTCTGGTGTAAGGTGCGACAAGAGGGAGGATTGAGCATGAGATGTTTCTTTTGTTATTGAGTAAAAAAGGCTGAGTATAAAAGGGGTATCACTAAACAGAGTCTGTGCTGAGTGTCCGGTAGAGTCTGGAAGTCATATATCCCATTATATCAATGTTTTGTTGTGTTTTTGTATTGAAATTAATAAAATAAAGTGTAATTGTATCATATAAATAAAAAAAATAATGGATTTGCCTATTTTTGGTTCATTTTTGTATGAATATAGAAATATGATATGCATGGCAGTGGAGACTGGTCGAGTCTGGTCATTACTGAGCAATAAATACGTTTTATTCGATTTTTAAGTTATAAAAAGTTAATATAATATGTATTGGTACTTATTGCATACTTTCATATTGTCCCGTTCACTTTGCATTGAATAAAGTGGTCATGATTCTTCGATCATGACCGCTGTCAAGGAGTGATCATGACCGTAGATAAGGACGTGCGAACATTCTGCATAATTAACATGCTAGGGACTACTTTTGTTATGTAAACAAACATAGCTGATCTAAATATCATTGTTAAACCTCACGGGACTTTGTAATGTTAAATTCTTATATATTGATCATGGACAATTTCTTACTGTCTCATGCTAACAGTATGTTTTTGACATGATAACAGTCTAAAACGCGCTTCTAAAATGTTGGTTATGCACGTGCATGACGTCATTTAAAAAAATTACGTCACCGTTATAATTCAACTTTTCAAAACGGCATTTTCAACAAAATGACTACATATGTAAACAATCAGTTTGTTTCGATTTTCGATGCAGATTTTTCAACTCTAGATGTAAACAAAAATCAACAGTGTAAACTAAATAGTTTACAATATGAAAGTATGCAATAAAAAGGTTATTGACCCTGTACTGTGAAATCATCGTTGGACCTCGTTCTTTGGCGAACGTAGCCTCGCAAGCTCGGCAACGTCAACCAAAGAACTCGGTCCAACGATGATTTCACAGTACAGGGTCAATAACCTATAATATGTGACCAAAATGTATTATTATTTCGGCAAATAATTAATAAAACAGAACTAAATAGGATTTGGCTTGAATATTTGCTTAAACAAAATGGCGGCCACTCTCACGCATATCATTGTAGTTTATAACGTAAGCATTTATTCACAGTAATACTTATGTAATTCCCTTTGATTGATACTTGTTATTGAACAGGATATGCAACGTATAAATTACAGTCTTATCTACACACAATATTGGGAGGAATCAACTAACTCTACTATACATGACATCATAATATTGTCGATTTTTATGACTCACTTTAAATGTGTAGAGATTAAACATTGTTACACCATAACCATAAGCTATTAATTATTAACTATGCCACATAAAGTATGAGAATATATGTTTGTCATTGTTGACGATGATTACACTTGACATTTTCACTATCAACAAAAACATTCTCATTGAGGATTCACTAAAAAAAAAAAAAAAACATACATGTATATGTTTTATAAGTGTATCTTTAATTGAAGTAGTAGACTCCAGTCTAAAGATGTTTGTATTTTAGAAACTACACAATGTTCTTCAAAACGGAAATCATCGTAAATAAAGCAAATTGGCGCATTTTGACGCATACACTATACAGCAGACGACTTTTGAAAACATTTTGACAAAAGCAATTTCTCAGTTTGACACAATGTTTTCAACTGTATTCAATAAGTATGTCTTCATTAAGGGAGATTTTCTATTTTTTTGCCTAGACGTTTACAATGTCGTCTGCTGCACATTGTATGTATGTTGGAAAGGGTTAAATCATGTGACAGTTCAATGTGCAGGAGTAATAACCCATCATCAAATGTAACAATTATCGGTTATTTAAGTGAGAAATAGGATATATTTGTCTTATTGGACTCAATCCAATTAATGTTCTATATCTGAAGAGTTAATACAGACAAACTCTGCTCATGCAATATATGCAGTTGATGACTCTTTTTGAGAAAAGGAGAAATTGCAAATTATGAACAATTTCTTCTTTTCCCACAAAGTTTTCAAGTCTATATCAATATTATCCACTACTCCAAATGAAACATTTTATTCCTCAAATATTTTCAGAGCATTAAACATGATAAATATATCATAATAGTTGAACAAAAGATGAAATTTCTCAAAACGAGCAATTTTCCCTTCACTCACCATGTTTTCAACTCTATTCTATTATTGTATTTTCATTTAAAGGGAGTTTTAAACAAGAGGGCCATGATGGCCCAGGATCGCTCACCTTAATTATACAATGTACTGTTATGCAAAACACATCAAGACAATTATTCTGAATGCAACCTCCAGTGTTAACAAGATTTTCCTTCATTTGGCCTAGTGATCTATATTTTTTCTCCTGATATGACCCATATTCCAACATGGACTAGACATCATCAAGACAACATTCTGACAAACTTTCAACTTGGTCAAAGTAAAAATGCTGCCTCCGGAGTTTGAACAATATTTTCCTTTATTGACCTTCTTTCTGACCTCATATGACCCATATTCGAACTTGACCTAGATATAATTCAGACAAACATTCTGACCAAATTTCAAGATGCTGAGGCAAAAAATGTGTCATTCAAAGTGTTAACAAGATTTTCCTTCAATTAGGCCTAGTGACCCAGTTTTTAACCCAGCATGACCCATATTCGAACTTGGCCTAGATATCATTTAGACAAACATTCCGACCAAATTTCAAGCTGCTTAAGCAAAAACATGCTGCATCCAAAGTGTTAACAAGATTTTCCTTCAGTTTGGCCAAGTGACCTAGTTTTTGACCCGGCATGACCCATATTCGAACTTGGCCTAGATATCATTCAGCTAAACATTCTGACCAAATTTCAAGCTGCTGTAGCAAAACATGTGGCTTCTACAGAGTTAACAAGATGTTCCCTCAATTTGGCCTAGTGACCTAGTTTCTGACCCAATATGACCCATATTTACACTTGACCTACATATCATCAAGACAAACATTCTGATAAAGTTTCAACACGCTTAAGTTGAAAATGTGGCTTCTACAGTGTTAACAAGATTTCCCTTCAATTTTGCCTAGCGACCTAGTTTTTTACCCGGCATGACCCATATTCGAACTTGGCCTAGATATAATTCAGCTCAACATTCTGACCGAATTTCAAGCAGCTGAAGCAAAAAATGCAGCTTCTACAGTGTTAACAAGATTTCCCTTCAATTTGGCCTAGTGACCATATTCGAACCTGACCTAGATATTTTAAAGACAAACATTCTGACAAAATTTCAAACTGCTGAAGCAAAAATTGCGGCCTCTGGAGTGTTAACAAGATTTTCCTTCAATTTGACCTAGTGACCTACTTTTTGACCGACATGACCCATGTTCGAACTTGACCTACATATCATCAAGACAAACATTCTGATAAAGTTTCAACATGCTCAAGTTGAAAATGTGGCCTCCAGAGTATTAACAAGATTTCCCTTCAATTTGACCTAGTGACCTAGTTTTTGACCTCATATGGCCCAGTTTCGAACTTGTCCAAGATGTAATGGAGATGAATGTTCTGATAAACTTTCATGAAGATTGGATGCATAATGTAGCCTGTAGAGTGTTAAAAAGCTCAAATGTTGACGCCGGACAAAATGTGATCACAATAGCTCACCTTGCACTTCGTGCTTAGGTGAGCTAAAAAGAAATCGGGTATGCTTTCAAAGTCGTCTGCTGCAGAGTTGTTGTATGTGGGAAAGGGTTCACCAAATTTACAAACAGGAATGAATCACTGTATGTTTTTCTGTCTAATAAAGTCCATGAGGGTAGTCACAGCAGCCTTGTTCATTTCACAAGGGTAGAGTCCTCGACTGGACAAGAAAGCCATATCTATTATTCCTCCCAATGCTTTGTACTCCTGTGACGTAAGGACCCTCTCACTAGACTGGTTTGGTAGGGCATGTATCTCCTTGTGATGGAGTATCACCACGGCAACTTGTGAACTTCCTGAAATGTAGAATTATTTTTAACTAAATCTGTATACACTATCCCTGATACAGACAACTTTTAAAAACATGGAGAAAAAAATATATCTACAGCCCAAACAGTGTTTAAAGACAATCTGGTCTGTGTTAATAGGTGGTCTTTAATTACAGGTTCATTCATGCTGAAAATGAGTTATTGAGAAATTTAAACTTTGGTTGCTATTTACAGACAATTGTTATTCAAAGGTGGTCTTTAGCATAGGTTTGACGTTTGACTGTAGATCTGTCAGTAATTTTTTCTTGTCCAACAATCTTTTGAACAATATAGCCTACATGTAATCACAGTTATGACTGAACTATATAGCTTACATGTTATCACAGTTATGACTCAAACTAACCAGATGTTTCATTGTTTTCCACATATATTTTAAAAGCAGACACTTCTAAAAGTATCATTCTGATTATAAGACAAGGCACCGCAAAGCGGATGCATCCCCTCGGTATTCAAAGTCCAATTTTGACCGTGACCTTTAACCTATGACCTTGAGAATAAATACGCTTCTAGACCTTGCCATATACTAACTGTATACCAAGTTTGGTTAAGATCAGTCGAAGGATGTTCAGTGTAGAGTGGTCACAAGTTTGTTACGGACGGACGGACAAACGAACGAACAAACAAACGGACAGTCCCGTTACTATATCCCAATCGCAAACTTCGTTAGCGGAGGGGATAATAAACAATACAAGAGCTGTCGGAGGACAGCGCGCTCGACTATATGCCTCTTATTCACATAAAGCACTATTTCATTATATTGCACTTAAGTACTTTTAAATTATATATACTCTATATGTAAAAGCAACTGAATAGATACATACATTTAAAAGTCAATCAAGGGCAATAACACCATATTAAAGTTAAAAATCATGAATGAAAGGTATTATATGTAATTATATTCCAAATATGAAAGCCCTAGCACAAGTACTTGTTGAGAAAAATTAAAAATTAAAATAAAATTCCAACTTTAACCACCCAAAATCATGTTTTTTACCCCAAAAAGAAGGTCATACTCAGCATCTTCAGCATTCAATGTGAAGAAAGGTATTATATGTAATTAAATTCCAAATATGAAAGCCCTAGCACAAGTACTTATTGAGAAAAATTAAAAATTAAAATAAAATTCCAACTTGCCCTAAAACTTTAACCACCCAAAATTATGTTTTTTACCCCCAAAAAGAAGGTCAAACTCAGCATCTTCAGCATTCAATGTGAAGAAAGGTATTATATGTAATTATATTCCAAATATGAAAGCCCTAGCACAAGTACTTATTGAGAAAAAATAAAAATTAAAATAAAATTCCAACTTGCACTAAAACTTTAACCACACAAAATCATGTTTTTTACCCCAAAAAGAAGGTCAAACTCAGCATATTCAGCATTCAATGTGAAGAAAGGTATAAGATGTAACTATATTCCAAATATGAAAGCCCTAGCACAAATAATTATGAATGAAAATGCCAGCTTGCCCTAAAACTTTAACCGGACTCCAACGCCGGGGCGAGTAGTAAAGCTCTCATATTCTTCGAATAGTCGAGCTAAAAACATAAGAATCTGTTCATTTGCGAAGGATATAGCATGAAAGAAGAATTTGCTAGGAAGAGAAATCAACTGAGATTGGTTATTCTGAAGCCTGCAGATTTTTAAATCTATATTCAAAGCAGTCCGAATTTAATTAGTAAGATAACGGTACTAAAATAGCAATGTAATGGTCTTAAAATGACCCATTTGAACACCTCTGAAGACAGAACATGACACTGTTTAAATTAGTAATGGTAATTTACAAACACAAATTACAATGCATGTGGTACATCTATATTCCATGACATTTAAGTATAAACATGTATTAAACTTCTATAATGGCGTAACAATACCTCTGATTCCTGTCAATGCATTTGTTACATCGGTTCCCAGTCTTGAAGCATTGATGCATACCACCAGCACAGGTTTATTGGGTTCAATTTGGCTGGCATTTTCACATTCCACCACTGTTAAATCTGCCTCCTGCTGTGCATCAAACTGTTGGGTCAACATGGTCTTTAACTCCCCAGCAACCGTGTTTAGTAAGTCCCCTCTCCTTGGTGTATACAGCATTACTGAAACTGGAAATTCAAGATCTATCTTGTAATAAGGACAAGTATTAGACCTCATCTGTCTTAGAGGTCCTGCTAAACACATTCCTACATACAGACAATCTGAAGCGGAGGACTTTGAGAACATCTAGTCATAAATATGAAAAATCTCCAAGTGTGGCAAATTGTGAGCAATTTATCCATTTGTCACAATGTTTTCAAGTCTTCTGCTGCAGATGCATCAAAATGTGTCAATATTTGGGAAAGGGTAAAAAGAAAGAAACCAGTCTTCACCCTACAAAAGCTTTCTTTCCCTCAATAAAACCCAATACGTGTATTGAGGTTACTTATTAGGATTAATCAGTGTGACTGTTCTTTTGAGTACCCACAACATAGAGTTAGGAGGTCAGATATGGAATAACTATTTCCCACATACAGATGCTTTCTGACGTCTCTGCGGCAGGCAACTTTAGAAGACCCTGTGGAAAAAGGAGAATTGTATGTTGGAAAGGGATAAAGATTATGAAATGCACCCCATATCTTAACTCTTTTACGCATCTGCAGCAAACAACTTTTGAAACAAATTGTGACAAATGGAGAAATGGCTCAAAACAAGCAATTTCTCCTTTTTTTACAATGTTTTCAACTCTTTTCAGTAATTAAACCTTCATTTTCAGAGATTTTTCAAAATAATTCTAGTTGTTTTCAAAGTCGTCTGCTGCAGATATGTCGTATGTGAGAAAGGGTTAAGTTTTGCTTTTCAGGTGTACTGACCCTTTATCTGTTACAGGCTACTCTTGATGCATCTGCTGTAGAATCTACAGATGAGATTTTTAAACAATGAAGTAGAAATATTGATAAAATAGCCCCTTTTTCACAATAGTTCTCTTAAAATAAAGGCTATTATTCATTGTATTTCAATTTGAACAAGAGCGCCAACTGTCAAAAAATATGCCCATCCTGTTTCTTTGAGACCAAGTATAGTAATAATTGGTTGTACGTTAGGCAAATTTAGAGAGCGGACACTGTTAATACAGTCTTGGCCATTTCGAGGGACATAAGTATGGAGTGACTAAGATAATATGGTTAATTATCGAACCTGACCAAGATATTCTGCCTATCAACATATTGTCTAAATTTGGTGATGATAAAATAAAATGTATTCGAGTTACAGCACAGACAACATAAACTTTATGTTATTTAAGTAATACAAGGGCCATAACTCTGAATAGTCTGGTTATATTGTGAAACTAGTGATACGTTTTTAACCTGACATGACCCACTTTTACAAATATTAACCAAGATATTATGGCAATACACATTTTGACCAAATTTGGTGGTAAGAGGATAAAGGCTTCTAAAGTGATTGAGCAGACAAGATTAATTTTAGGTAATTTCTATAATTAAAGGGCGATAACTCTCAAGTGACTAGAGCGTGTGGCTAGTTATCAAACTTGTCTAAGATATTATGCCAATACACATTCTGACTAAATTTGGTGATGATTGGATAAAGGCTTCTAAAGTTATTGAGCAGACAAGACCAATTTTAGGTTATATCTATAATTAAAGGGCGATTACTCTTGAGTGACTGAAGTTATGTAGCTAGTTATCGAACTTGTCCAAGATATTATGCCAATACAAATTCTGAGTAAATTTGATGATGATTTGACAAAGGCTTCTAAAGTTATTGAGCAGACAAGACCAATTTTAGGTAATTTCTATAATTAATGGTCGATAACTCTTGAGTGACTGTAGCGATATGGCTAGTTATCGAACTTGGTCAAGATATTATGACAATACACATTCTGACTAAATTTGGTGATGATTGGACAAAGGCTTCTAAAGTTATTGGGCGGATAACATATTGGCATCGCCCATCTGCCCGTACGCCGCAAGTAAAACTATAATACGTTCCTTTTAATAAAACAGGCGTATAAAAAGGGTTTAGACAACAGCAATCATGAAATATAGACAAACAAAAGAATTTTGTAAGATCTGGTAGAAATGCTGTTTGACAATGAGAAAATGTTCACCTTACAAGAAGCCAACATTCAATATATTATATATGTATCATATACCCTACAGGTTAAGATGCATTAAAGTAAAAATTTGGTCCATCTCGCACTGATTGACAATAAGATGTAGCTTTTTATATATGCCATGTCATGCAAACAGAGGGGGCAATACTGACTCTGTTTCAGCACTATAGAAAGATGCAGCATTATGAACAAGTTCGGCTACACTTAAATATTTACATCTGTGATTGTTCTAAATATAGGAGGACAATGAAGGCTCTGGTGAGAATCTTGAGTCTTCAACTGACACAGATGATTCATATTTTGGCAGACAATAGTGAACAGACAATAGAGTGATTATACAAAAGAGTGAACAGACAACAGAGTGATCAGACAATAGTGATTATACAAAAGAGTGAATAGACACTAGAGTGATCAGACAATAGTGTGAATAGACAATATAGTGATCAGACAATAGTGTGAATAGACAATATAGTGATCAGAGAGACAATAGTGATCAGAGAGACAATAGAGTGATCAGACAGACACTATAGTGATTAGACAATAGTGTTCAGAGTGATCAGACAGTAGAGTGATACCAATATGAACAATTACTATGCTGCCATTCAGTGGATTTTGACAATGAAACACACAAAAAAGGGTAAATGTTATACCTTTACGTCTTTGCCTCATCTTTTCCAATGCAATCTCCTTATCTCTTCTTAGTGTCCGAATGTCATTATTTAGTCTGCTGATTGTTATTTCAAGCTCAGAGTTCTGTCTTTTGGCATTATCCCTTTCGTATGAATATTGTTGCTGTCTTCTATTAGCAGTTTCAAATTTTCTGGTCATTTGATTAATTTCTGCAGTAAGGGTTTCCATGTCACCAATTTTTATCATCATATCTGAAATTTCACTTTTCTTTTCTTTAAGTTTTGCTTTTAGAGTATCATTGTCACACTTCTTGTCCTTTATTTCATTTAACAGAAATGAACTTTCTTCACTTGTAGACTGTTCAATTCCCTTAATTTCTGTTTTTAGAGCTGCTATTTCTTCTTCTTTCATCTGCAATTCTTCAACTTTTTTTTTCATTTCTTCTTTTATCATCTTTATTTCTCTATCTTTCTGTACTGTTTCTTCCATTACCCTGTTCAGTTCTATATTTTTTATCGCCATTTCATCTTCAAACTTTGAAAGCTTAGACAAATTATTTTTCCCCTTATTTTTGGTAGAACTTGAACTCACATTAGCTCCAGGGATATTTAGATTTCCACTGCCTCTTTGTTGTATCCTTTCTTTTTTTGGTTCCAATAAACTGTCAGTTGGCCCTTCAGCTTTGAAAACTGCTACATTCATTTCCTTTGACAATTTATCAATTTGTCTTTCTGTCTCCTCAAATTTTTTCTTTTGTTCCTTAGCCTGAGCTCTCAAGTAATTCAAATCCAACCTTGATTTATTGCTTCCTTTCTCAATTGTGCTACTAAATTGATGTACTTGTGATTTAGTATTGTCTGAAGCATCGCCTAAAGCCTTCAAATGGGTCACTATATTTTTAATGACTGTTGCCTGAACACAAATATCATCCTGAAATTGAGAAGAGAACTGGACTATACACCAGACAAAGTTGCTCAACATATTTCATTCACTTAAAATCAATATCAGACTGAGTGATGTTGAATATGGTCCAAAAAGATTTGATAATGGTCAAAAAACTTTCATAACACAGACAACTGCTTTATGAACAAGGGTATCGTCAACGATACAAATCTCCTCGCAAGTTTTCTTTCATACAGATTTTCTATAGTGACTGTGACCTTTGACCAGTGAAGGGGAACCTGTCCAAGGTCACTTTACTTTAAACCAGTGTAAGAGGTAAGGAAGAAATCTGTCTCCAAATGCAAGTGCTAGAGCAATGAAGTTGTTTCATACAGACACATTATAGTCAATATGACCTTGACCCTTGAACTTAGACATAGCTTGGTAAAAGGCAAACCCCTCAAGACACTCTTGATGATGAACCCGTGTATGGAATATGAAGGAACTTCGTCCACAAATGAAAGTGCTAGAGCGATGAAGTCGTTTTATACAAATGTATTGGAGTCAATGTGAGCTTTAAATTTGACCTAGGTAGGTGGAATTCGAACTTGTACAAAAAGAGATAATTATAAAAATACGATTTAAAGTAGCAAGAGTGATAAGTCATTTGGTACAACTTACAAAAGACACTGTAACCTTGACCGTTTACCTAATTGGTGAAATGCAAACACATACAAAAGGGGATGCTGATGAACATAGTGTTAAGTTTCATAACAATCGGATCAGAAATAAAGTTGCTAGAGCAATGATCATGACATTTCGCACAGAATTATGAAAGTCACTGTCACCTTGACCTTTGACCTGTGTCAGTGAAAGGTAATCTCCAACAAGAGGCAAAGTTGATGAACATGTGTACTAAGTTTTATATAAATCAAAAAAGAAACAAAGTGGCTATAAAGATGACATCGTATGGGACAGCCGTATTATAGTCACTGTGACTTTGACCTTTGATCTAGGTAAGTGAAATGGGAATTAATACAATAGGCGTTGCTGGTTAAAATATGCATTCAGTTTCATAACAATAGGATAAGAAATAAAGTTGCTAAAGAGATGTTGTCATTTTTTACAGAAGTATAATAGTCACTGTGACATAAAACTTTGACCTAGGTTGTTGAGACACAAACTCATACAAGAGCCGATGTTGTTGGTGAACATATGTCTCAAGTTTCATCACAATCTGATAATAAACAAAGTTGCTAGAGCAATGATGTCGTTTGTACAGAAGTATAACAGTTACTGTGACCTTTACATTTGACCTAGGTCTGGTCATTGAGCAATTCAAAGTTTAAAATTGTGCTTAAAGTATCACTTGTTAGTTGCTGCTTAAATGAATGATCGATTATACAGTGTTTAATGGCCCTTGAATGGCCCTTGAACATTTTAGGTCATTTAACATGCATTAAAATAAGAAAACAAGATGTGTTTGTGAAACACTGATGCCCCCGAATGGCAACATCTAGGTTGAAGGTAATGGTCAAGGTCAAAAACTATTGGTACTGAATGAAAGGTCTTGTCACAAGGAATACACATGTGAAATATGGAAGCTGTACCTGTTACAGTTCAAAAGTAGTGGTCAAGGTTAAAAAAAAAAATCGGCAGACAGACACGCCAAAAACTAGGTGCCCACCGAATCGGTGATTCCGGGGGCATAAAAATAAGAAATGAAAGTAAAAGAGAGGTAATGGTTTAATGGTAATAATCTTTATGATCTAGTAGAAATTAAAACTGAATTAAATATGAAAGGGAATTAAAATGAAAAATGACAAGAAAAAGAATTTAAATAGAAAGGTAAACATTTGTCGAAGTTCAAACTCCATTTAGAAGGAAATTATACTACTTATTGGTACAGTGTTAAATAATGTTTTATGACTATCGACACTGTAATATTTGGAGCAAATATGTGCAAATTCTATGCACCCATAAGAAGTTTTGTAGATCAACTTACCTGTATAAATGCCAATACTCTCTTTTCATGACCATTCAAACTTTGTGACGTAACTTCAGTACCTGTCAATATCAAAAAGACTATTAAAACTTGAGTTTGAAAATTTGTCACTGAAAAAAAAGATGGCCAGATTGTCCTCTATCGCTACTTTGGCTAAGTATCCTTTGGACTTTACGGGAAACAAAGGAACATTTCGGACAAATTATCTTGAAATCAGACCAGCGGTTTCAGAGGAAACTATTTTATAACAAGAGGGCCATGATGGCCCTGGATCGCTCACCTTAATTATACAATGTACTGCAATGCAAAACACATCAAGACAATTATTCTGAATGCAACCTCCAGTGTTAACAATATTTTCCTTCATTTGGCCTAGTGATCTGTATTTTGTTTACCTGATATGAGCCATATTCCAACATGGACTAGATATCATCAAGACAACATTCTGACAAAGTTTCAACTTGCTCAAAGTAAAAATGCGGCGTCCGGAGTTTGAACAATATTTTCCTTTATTGACCTAGTTTCTAATCCAATATGACCCCTATTCGAACTTGACCTAGATATAATTCAGACAAACATTCTGACCAAATTTCAAACTGCTGAAGCAAAAATTGCGGCCTCTGGAGTGTTAACAAGATTTTCCTTCAATTTGACCTAGTGACCTACTTTTTGACCCGACGTGACCCATGTTCGAACTTGACCTACATATCATCAAGACAAACATTCTGATAAAGTTTCAACATGCTCAAGTTGAAAATGTGGCCTAGTTTTTGACCCAGCATAACCCATATTCGAACTTGACCTAGATATTTTTAAGACAAACATTCTGACAAAATTTCAAACTGCTGAAGCAAAAATTGCGGCCTCTGGAGTGTTAACAAGATTTTCCTTCAATTTGACCTAGTGACCTACTTTTTGACCCGATGTGACCCATGTTCGAACTTGACCTACATATCATCAAGACAAACATTCTGATAAAGTTTCAACATGCTCAAGTTGAAAATGTGGCCTAGTTTTTGACCCAGCATAACTCATATTCGAACTTGACCTAGATATTTTTAAGACAAACATTCTGACAAAATTTCAAACTGCTGAAGCAAAAATTGCGGCCTCCGGAGTGTTAACAAGATTTTCCTTCAATTTGACCTAGTGACCTACTTTTTGACCCGACGTGACCCATGTTCGAACTTGACCTACATATCATCAAGACAAACATTCTGATAAAGTTTCAACATGCTCAAGTTGAAAATGTGGCCTCCAGAGTGTTAACAAGATTTCCCTTCAATTCGACCTAGTGACCTAGTTTTTGACCTCATATGGCCCAGTTTCGAACTTGTCCAAGATTTTATGGAGATGAACGTTCTGATAAACTTTCATGAAGATTGGATGCAAAATGTAGCCCGTAGATTGTTAACAAGCTTAAATGTTGACGACGCACGACGGACGGACGCCGGACAAAATATGATCCCAATAGCTCACCTTGCACTTCGTACATAGGTGAGCTAAAAAGCTTTGTCATTTAAAACTTTTCTGATGCTACCTGATAGCCATGTTTCAAACAATCCATATGGGTTGCATAACTTCTGTCAAGGGCGGCCAAGGAACATTCTACCACATTATCTTGAAATCAGACCAGCAATATCAGAGGAAGATAACTTTAATGTTGTGTCATTTAACAGTCTTTCTGAAGCTATCTGGGTATGTCTATTATCCAATCAATATGGCTTCAACAGTTTTTGGACGATGGTCATCTATGGTGATTTCTGACACCTTGTCTTGATATCTGACAGGCATTTTCAGAGAAGATAACTATTTAAGTGTTGCCTGGCTGAATTGTTTTTAAACAAGTCATCATGACTTGAATTTTTTTTTTTTTGTAGAGAGCCAGTAAACGAACATTTCTGACATATCTTGAAATCAAACAAGTTGTTTCTAAGAAGATTTTAGATTTTGACATTTGACCCCTTTTCTTATGCTTCTTTAATCAATTAATATTGCTTTACTGATTTGGAAAAGATAACCCAAGTAACAATTGTCATTTACTTTTTGTAACATTAAAATCAGACCTGCACACTTTGCCCCATTTCGTATGCTACAACAAGCAGTTCTGCATATATTTTGAATCTTTTAAGAATTCTGAAAGAAGACCAACAAAGGAAACAGGCATAGAAGTTTAGGAGTAAATTTTGTTTAAAATATATTGATGACGATGGATGGTGGACACAGGATGATCACACCTTCACCATTTTGAAATCAGGTATCGGAGCTAAAAAGGTTATATTCTTTAAATAGGAAAAGCACCAGCAGGGCAACCAATTTTAATCATATGGTATACACTAGTTTCAAATTGTATATAGATGTTAACCCTTTACCACATTCAACCAATTTGCAGCAGACAACTTTGAAAGCATCAGGGCAAAAATAAGAAAAGTTTCTTTCAAGCTGAAAACAAATGTGACATCATGAGCAATTTCTACTTTGCCACAATGTATCAAAAGTTGTCTGCAGCTGATGCGTTAACATGCAGTAAGGGATTGAACTGTTGAAATGCAAAATGATAAATATGAACAATTACCAAATGTACAGAAAAGATAAATGTGAACAATTACCAAATGTACAGAAAAGATAAATGTGAACAATTACCAATTGTACAGAAAATGTCTATCAACTATAAATTTCACTTTAACTTTTGGATACATATAAGCCACCTTTGCTGATTAAGGGTCTTATTGACTTTGCATTACAGAAGCACAAAAAACATAAACTAAAGCTATCACTGAATGTGATTAATAACCCTGAATGCGGCCCTGATAGGAAATTCCATCCAATAGTTTTAAATATATTCTCAGGACAAGAAAAAAGTAAGAAAGGGCAGGTATCGTTTTTGTACACTGCACTCCGTCCCATTGTGCTTTACCATTGAATGAAGTTTTATTAAATTCCATCCAGTAGTTTTCAAGTTATTCTCCGGACAAAACCCCCCATTAAAACAGTAACAAAGGGCAATAACTCTGTAGTTAGCTAACATAAATTGATGGTTCTTGTACACTGCACTCCCTCTCATTGTGCTCTACCATTATAACTATGTAGTTTTATTAAATTCCATCCTATAGTTTTGCAGTTAATATCGGACAAGAAAAAAGTAAGAAAGGGCAATTATTCTGTAATTAGTTAAAAATAGAATTATGGTTCTTGTACACTGCACTTCCTATTTTTATTAGTAGTTTTCTAGTTTTTTTCAGGACAAGAAAAGGGTAGCATAGGTCAATAACTCTGTAATTAGGTAACATAGAGTTATGGTTCCTCTACACTTCACTTCCTCTCAATGTGCTCTACCATTGTACCATTGTATGTAGTTTTCTTCAATTCCATCCTATAGTTTTACAGTTATTCTCCGGACAAGAAAAAAGTAAGAAAGGGCAATTTTTCTTTAACCCTTTACCTCATATAGACGCTTTCTGACGCCTCTGCAGCAGACAGCTTTTTGAAAACATAGTGACAAAAGAAGATATTACACAAAACGTGCAATTTCTCCATTTGCCACAATGTTTTCCACTTTTTGTCATAGGTTATCCATTCAATTATGGAGATATTCTATGTTTTGACAAAATACGTTCAAAGTCGTCTGCTGCAGAGTTGTAGTATGGGGGAAAGGGTTAATTAGCTAAAATAGAGTTATGGTTCTTGTTAACTGCACTTCCTCTCAGTGTGCTCTACCATTATTTGAAGTTTGGTTATATTCCATCTAGTTTGTTTATTGGGGTTTTACACCGCTTTCAACATTTTTTAGTTATATCACGGCGACAGTTCACTTATTTATGATCCCTGGGAAAACAAACCAGTACTAGGCTAGAAAATGTGCCTTGCCCAAGGACACTCCACAATGACCGTAGTGCCGCGACTGGGGATTGAACCCGGTTTCAAATCCCCGATGCTAACCACTCAACTACAGCGGATTCCTTATTTCCATCTTGTAGTTTTAAAGTTATTCTCCGGACAAGAAAAAGAAAGAAAGGGCAATAACTCAGTAATTAGCTAAATTAGAGTTATGGTTCTTGTACACTGTACTTTCTCTCATTGTGTTCTACCATTGTATGTAGTTTTAATAAATTCAATCTAGTTGTTTTAAAGTTATTCTCCGGACAAGAAAAAGGTTGCATAGGGCAATAACTCTGTAATTAGGTAAAATAGAGTTAGGGTTCCTGTAAACTGCACTTCCTCTAATTGTGCTCTACCATTGTATGAAGTTTTATTAAATTCCGTCCTTTAGTTTGGAAGTCATTCTCCCGACAAGAAAAAAGTAAGAAAGGGCAATGACTCTGTAACTAGTTCAAATAGAGTTATGGTTCCTGTACACTGCACTTCCTCTCACTGTGTTGTATCATCGTATGAAGTTTTATTAAATTCCATCCTTTAGTTTTAAAGTTATTCTCCGGACATGAAAACAGTAAGAAAGGGGCTAATGGGGCTATTCTTCGTCAGAAGTCGCACCTAGGACTATATATAATATCTAGAGGGACAGTAAAGGCTCAGGTGAAACTGTTCTGATGCACAGGCTTTGCCGAGTCTGCACTATACTTGAATGCATTTAGTCCCCCGAATCGATAGACAAAACATTGCATTCAGAATTGTATTGGCCACAGAAATAACAACCCTTGATATTTGCCAAGAAAATTACAATAAAGCTATAATTCCAAAGCAGTTCTGATTGCAAAAAAAAACAAGATGGCCCTGGATGGCTCAGCTGATTTTTTTTCACTTTAGCCATATAAGCCCTGGCGGCCATAGTTTTTGACCAATCAACATGGCTTGAATGAATCAGATAGAGGGTCACCCTAGGAACATTTCTACAAAATTATTTGAAAATCGGCCAGATACTTTCAGAGAAGATGTTTTAAGTTTTCACTATAGCCATAAAAGGCAAAATAGCCCCGCTCCCTGGCGTCCATGTTTTTCAACCAATCAACTTGGCCTGAAGGAATTTGATAGTGTGTCAATTTAGGAACATTTCTACAAAATTATTTGAAAATTATTATTGAGACAATATTTAACAACAAATTATAATGGCAATTTGTCAGTAATACTGATACAGGATGTTTGAATAAAATTAGTATGGCAGAAACATGCACATTGCATATCATCTCAATATGGTGAACATTTGTGGTGATTTATTTCAAAATCCCTTAAGTGGTTCAACTTCAACAGCTATGGAGTGGACACATAGTATGACCTTTGACCTCTAATTGCAACCTCGAAATTCAACCATCCAGGTTGTAACATGCACTCTGCACATAGTCTCAATATGGTGAACATTAGGTTCATAATACTTTAGGTAGTTCAAAAGTTATTGACTGGACCAAATCTTTGGAGGACAGACTGACAGACAGGTCAACCCAAGCAAAAACAATATGTCTTCCAGTTACATGGGGGGGAGACATAATTATGCTACATACAGCTACTGGCACCCATTTTTGTGATTGGTTGTGTCAGTGCTTCCTTTCCATTGAGGAAGTTCTGTACCAGCTCATACTGCGCACTGGTTGAAGATGTAATGCTCAAAGCTGCCCCTTCCAATGAATGCAAGTGGGTCTGAAAAACAAACAAGAGCATCACCGATCATACAAATCGCCTTGCAGTGTAGTTTTGTACAGATGTATTATTGTCACTGAGACCTTGACCTTTGACTTAGGTCAGTGAAATGCAAACCCGTCCAAGCTCTCTTGACACTGAACCTCCACAAATGAGCAACACCGTCTTTTTGTACAGATGTAATAAAGTAACTGTGACCTTGACCTTTAAACTAGGTGGTGAACTTGTACAAGAGGTGATGTTGTGAAAATATGCTTTTTTTAACAATCAGATAAGAAATGAAGTCGTTAGAACGATAACATCGTTGGGACAATAATAGTCACTGTGACCTTGACCTTTGACCTAGGTCAGTGAAACACAAACTCATACAAGAGGCAACGCTTGTGAATATATGTACACATGTATTAAGTTTCATAGCAATTAGCCAAGAAATGTTGTTAGTGCGATGACATTGTTAGAAAACGTATGTATATATAGCGGATGCCTATATCTCCTCAATGACCTCGTCACAAGGAGATAATGGTTACTCCAGCTTATTCATTTATTATTCAAATAATGAAGCACAAGTTACCCTATCCCACATTGGGATTGATTGGAGTTTAATGTCGTTTTCATCAGTATTTCAGTTATTTCACAATCAGAAGTTCACCTAACATGTGTTTACTGGCTTTCTCACAAAAGTACTTCTCACAACATTCCTCCGAGGGAACTAACTACATTCCCACACAAAGTATAAAGCCAATTGGTGGAAGACATATGATGCAAGTTCCAAGAACTTTTGTCAATCATCTGAAAGAATTATTGGCTCACAGTCAGTGCTCAAACTAACGACCCCTGATTAAAAGCATGTATAAAGTTATTAGTTACCAACTAAGTATTCAGGGCTCATCTGGACTATTTAGAGTTTAAATCATAATGTTAAGTTGAAAACATTGTGGGAAAAAGTGAATTTGCAAATTGTGAGCAATTTATTCGTATCCAAAAATGTTTTAAAAGATTTGCTGTCGACAAGTCACATGTCATCTGTGTCAGTAAAAAGCTACTGAACAGAAAATAGTAAATGAACTAACATGTTTTTAGCAGCCGAGTTGATTATAGCTAAAAAGGTATTTTCAGAATCTTAATCTATATATATGAGTATTCCACATGTTATGACATTTGACTTTCTTCAATTTGCCACCAAAATAGTTCCTGGATCAGTTTGGACATCTACACAATCATGTATATTCTATTAACCCTTTCCCACATACAGACGCATTTGATGCCTTTGCAGCAGAAGACTTTTGAAAATATTGTGGCAAAAGAAGAAATTGCTCATAATGAGCAATTTCTCCTTTTGCCACACCATCAGATTATCTTCAATTTTATTTAATCATTATTATCTCATTTACAGAGATTCATCATATTTTTGTCAACAAGTTTTCATGCTGCAGATTTAGTGTACATGGGAAAGTGTTTACCTCTGGACAATGGTTATATTCACAAGCTGTCTGTACAATTTTATAGTCTGTTTGTATTTTAATAATGTTTCAAAATCTAAAAAATCTGTTTTGATCTGATACAGTTGATCTTTTACCTGACAAAATAGACTTGCAGCAATCAAAGTGCAGCAAAAGTTACAACACAAATTCATTTCTTTCAAAGAAGATGCCACTTAAAAAGGGATATCAGCTATATTTTCAATATATTTTAGGGAAAGTTTACTATGCAGATACAACACTCTTTGAGCTCAAAGACTCACTTTCAAGCATCATCAATCATTAATTTCATATTATAGAAGTATAACCATTTCCAACCTGCAAATTAATTCCGAGAAATATTTTGAAAATATTGTGTCACCTTGTCGTAGAGCTCCGATTTCTAATAGACTTGGGTATGCAATTTGATGCATATGCAAAAAGAGAAACTTCTCAGAATGACACATTTCTACTTGTTATATAATGTTTCCAACTCTATCTGATAATCATTTCAACATTTATATAAGTTTCCAAATTGTCGCTCTTTAGTAAAATAGAACATCTGCTGAAGATTTGTTGCATACATGATTGTGTGAAGGGGTTATTTTGGGAGCAGATTTCTTACCTTAAAGTCTTTGATCAGCAAGTCCATATCAAGGGTTATGCTAGAAGTGCCTGCCTCAGACTTCGAGTTACTCATCACGCTTCCCATGATTGGTACTTGAGTCCTTATCTAGGTGTAACTCTAATTAAACAGCCTTGGATTGTTGCTTTCTCATCATCATCTTGAAAATGAAGAAAATGACATAGATAATGGTGCATATACAATGAAACCTCTTCAGAGAATCATCAGTCAGAAACATAGAAATGTTCAAGGGCCTAGTTTGGCTGAAAACGATGTGCAGGTCAATTTCCCTACCCTTCAGTCCTCTTTAACCCTTTCCTAATACAGAAACTGTCTCATGCTATGCAACACGTTTTTTGAAAACATTGTAGCAAAAGTGATAATTGCTCATGATGATTTAACTTCATGAAAAAGTTATCCTATCAATTATAAATATTGTTTTCTATTCGTAATGTTTTCAAAGTTGTCTGCAGCAGATTTGTTGTATGTTGGAAAGGGTTTAATATTCTAAAAAGGGGTGTTGTTGCATCTGTAAACAGTGAATACTCAGATGAGCCAATACATATGTGCAGTCTCACCAATGCCTTCATTGTCATACTACATTAAATAGAGACTGGATAGATTTGGCTTCTGACAAAAAAAAAACCACACACAAGCTGCAACAGTACCCCCTTTTTCTATTATCACTTCTTAGGTTCCCAAATGTGTATAAACTGGAATATGTAGTTGTTTACATGTATGGAAGGGCTCGATTCGTAGCCAATATCATATATAACTGATAAATATGTTTACACACATTTTTGTCTCGTGACATTGAGGATTAACAACATAATCTGTGCGGGCAATGTGTATTCCCCGGCCATATCGTTACAATTACACCTTAAAACCCGGCCAGTAGTCCAGGTTTCTGTACAAGGAATGCGATTTTTTATTTTGACTGTTCGCATCCTACAATGCAATATGTAACGGCGATATATTGAGACTAATATTAATCATATGTAGTGTAAGTTCTATTTCTTAAAAAGAAGTTTTTATTATATCTTATGTTTAAAGATGTCTAACTATAATGGCAAAAGTGTATTTTTTCAGATTTGTTAAAAATAGTGTTTGTTTAACATGGTGTATCTTTTTCAGTTATAAAATTTGGTGAATGTCAACTCAGGACAAATCGATCAAACGTGCCACGAATATTTTACATGAACTAGATTTCAGACTCATCATGAATACCACGAGTTATCAAACCCCGTTAATCGCTTAAAGGAAAATGGTTTTACAAATATGATAATAATGAAAATATATTTCAAACCTAAACCACATCAACAGGGAGAAAAGTCGTAATCCTTGGAATTCTACTTTCGCTTTCAGAGATAAGACTGGTATCCGGACTTGCATTACGGAGGTTTCGCACCCAAATAAGTTCGGTATCCCAATCCTAGATTATGGAGATGAATAATGTTTACATGTTTTAGTATAGATGATGTAGACAACTTGAAATCCTGTGCTCCAGACAATTGTTGAAAATATTGATATTTTTATACCCCCAAAAAACAAAGTTTTGGGGGGGTATATAGGAGTCACTGTGTCGGTCGGTTGGAAGCCATATTTTGTCCGGCCTATTTCTTACAAACCACTGGGTGGAATACAAAAAATGTTTACATGAAGCTTCTATACCAAGAGGAGATGTGCATATCCTAAAGGGGTTACAATTGCATGATATTTTACAGAGTTATGGCCCTTTTACTTATTAAGTTGTTGGTCATATTTTGTCCGTATTTTGTCCGACCTATTTCTTAGAAATAGCTGGGTGGAATTTAATAGAATTTTACATGAAGCTTCTATACCAAAAGGAGATGTGCATATCCTAAAGGGGTTACAATTGCATGATATTTTACTGAGTTATGGCCCTTTTACTTATTAAGTTGTTGGTCATATTTTGCCGTCATATTTTGTCCGGCCTAGTTCTTACAAACCCCTGGGTGGAATTCAATAAAATTTTACATGAAGCTTCTATACCAAGAGGAGATGTGCATATCCTAAAGGGGTTACAATTGCATGATATTTTACAGAGTTATGGCCCTTTTACTTATTAAGTTGTTGGTCATATTTTGTCCGTATTTTGTCCGACCTATTTCTTAGAAATAGCAGGGTGGAATTTAATAGAATTTTACATGAAGCTTCTATACCAAGAGGAGATGTGCATATCCTAAAGGGGTTACAATTGCATGATATTTTACTGAGTTATGGCCCTTTTACTTATTAAGTTGTTGGTCATATTTTGCCCAGTCATATTTTGTCCGGCCTAGTTCTTACAAACCCCTGGGTGGAATTCAATAACATTTTACATGAAGCTTCTATACCAAGAGGAGATGTGCATATCCTAAAGGGGTTACAATTGCATGATATTTTACAGAGTTATGGCCCTTTTACTTATTTAGTTGTTGGTCATATTTTGTCCGGCCTATTTCTTACAAACCACTGGGTGGAATTCAATTAAAATTTACATGAAGCTTCTATACCAAGAGGAGATGTGCATATCCTAAAGGGGTTACAATTGCATGATATTTTACAGAGTTATGGCCCTTTTACTTATTAAGTTGTTGGTCATATTTTGTCCGAAGCCATATTTTGTCTGGCCTTTTTCTTACAAACCACTGGGTGGAATTCATTAACATTTTACATGAAGCTTCTATACCAAGAGGAGATGTGCATATCATAAAGATTTTACAATTGCATGTTACTTTACAGAGTTATGGCCCTTTTGTTGGTCAGTCGGAAGCCATATTTTGAGTCAAGGTGCTGTTTTGGGGGTATTTATCACCTTCAGTGATATTTCTAGTTTGTCTTAAGTTACCCCAACAAAAAGCACATAATGGTCAAATTGTTTTTTTCTTGCTATCTTCCTATTTGAATAGTGTTTTTTTTGGGAATAAATGCTTTCAGAGCCTTCACGCATACTGCTCTCAATAAAACGAATATTTTATTCAGGTGAAAACAATCTATGAAAATGTAGTCTAAATGGTGGCTTAACATTTGTTTTTACACTTAAAGATAAAATAAACAAATAATATAGTAATTGATTTCATATTTGGTGTACTTGATGCAACTTGATGCAATCAATAAAGGTACAAATTAAACAAGAGCACCGCGTACGGCACAGACGCTCGACTGATAGAAAACAGAAAAAAAGCTGAACAGAAAACCTTAACCGGACGCCGACGACGACGACGCCAGGGTCATGACAATAGCTCTTGTTTTTTTTAAACTCAAGCTAAAAAAGATCTATTTAAATAATGGTCTCTGTGGTCATAAAAAAACAAGCTATATTTCCACATTTTTTGTAGGTTTCATGCATCCATAAAAACAAATAATCTATGTCAGTTTCAAGAATATCCCAAGTAAATTGCAGTCTCTGACTATGTAGTAGCCAAACAAGCTATTATTACACCTTTGACAGTACTTTTGATTAAACCTTTCCCACATACAAAAATTATGCTGCAGAGGACTTTGAAAACATACCTGAAAGAAATTGGAAACTCCCTCAAAATGAATGTACAAATATAATTGAAAACATGGTGACAAAAGGAAAAATTGCTTGTTTTGAGAAATTTCTTCTTTTATCACCATATTTCAAAAGGCGTCTATATGAGGGGAAGGCTTAATAAATTGACAAGATTTGCCTATTTCTAATAGGTTTCATTCTCTCCATGACAAAAACAATTTAGAAAAAATTCTATTGCATTCATTCACACAAAAATATTGACTTGTTAGTGAATATTTGTTAATTTGTTGGATTTTGCTCATTTTCAATAAACTTCAATGAGCTTTTAGCTCTCATAAATGTAAACAATATGTAAACTTTTGAAAAATTATTGGTTAAAAATTGTGAATTCTATCAAATCCACATAGAGCAATTATGAAAGCCCAAGTTATGTGACTAATAATAGACATGTGTGGTTCCTAGGAACATGGGTACTTATTAAGTTTCATTTGAAAATGATGAATGTCTTTTTAGTTAGGAGGTAAGATTAAAGTTTTGTGACAACATAGGCTATGATGACGATGACGACCCCTAGGGTATCACAATAGCCCAACTTTTTTTTTTAAACAAGAGGGCCATGATGGCTCTAGATTGCTCACCTGAATTATGCAATGTGATTTCTAATGCAAAACACATCAAGACAATTATTCAGATAAAGATTCAAAATGCAACCTCTAGAGTGCTAACAAGATTTTCCTTCATTCGACCTAGTGGCCTATTATTTTTTACTTGATATGATGCATATTCTAACATGAACTAGATATCATCAAGACAAACATTCTGACAAAGTTTCAACTTGCTCAAATGAAAATGTGGCCTCCGGAGTTTTAACAATATTTTCCTTCAATTTGGCCTAGTGACCTACTTTTTTTAACTAAACTGACCCATATTCGACTATGGCTTAGATATTATTCAGACAAACATTCTGTCTAAATGTTAAGATGTTGAAGCAAAAAATGCGGCTTCTGCAGTGTTAACAAGATTTTCCTTCAATTTGGCCTAGTAACCTAGTTTTTGAACATGCTGAAACAAAATTTTCATTCAATTTGACCTAGTGAAGTAGTTTTTGAACCTAGCCTAAAAAGTACATATCATCAAGACAAACATTTTGATAAAATCTAAACATGCTCAAGTAACAATACCTTGGGCTGAGGGTGCCTCACCCTTCTAGGAAATTTGACCTAGTGACCTTGTGTTTGACCTACCCCATTACCCAGTAATGAACTTGACCAAGATGTGATCTTACAACTTTTTATGAAGATTAAATGAAAAATGTGATTTCACAAGGTTATTGTAACATTTGACCTAGTGACCTAGTTTTTGACCTCCATGACCTATTTGTGAACTTGACCTAGATTTTATGAAAACAAATCTAGTGCTTAATTTCGTGAAGATTGAATGAAGAAAGAGACTTCTAGTGTTCAGAAGATTGTTCCAAATTAAGGCAAATTCTGACCTTGACCTTGAATGATGGTTCATGACCAAACAATACATCCGACATAGTTTCAGAAAAATTCCAGCGGGGGTTGCCAAGATATAACCTAGCCAAATTATGACCTTGACCAGGGGCACTATATTGTAATATAGTGTCCCTGCCTTGACGTTGAATGATGTCCCATGACCAAACAATACATCTGACATAGTTTCAGAAAAATTCCAGCAGGGGTTGCTGAGATATACCCAAGGTTAAGTTACCTAAGCAAGTTCAAGTTCTTGACCTTGAACATTATGACGTTGAATGATGTCCCATGACCAAACAATACATCTGACATAGTTTAAGAAAAATTCCAGCGGGGGTTGCTGTGATCAAATAATTTGTAAAAGTGGCCGCCGCCGTTGCCGGAAAAGTGACTGCTATGTCAAAAATTGCAGCATCCAGAGCGTTAACAAGATTCCCCTTCAATTTGGCCTAGTGACCTGGTTTCTGACTCATTATGACCCGTATTTGAACTTAACCTACATATCATTTAGACAAACATTCTGACAGAATTCCATGGTGCCAAAGTAAAAATGCGGCTTCCACCAGTGTTAACAAAATTCTCCTTCAATTTTGTCTAGTGACCTAGTTTTTGAGCCGGCATGACCTATATTTGACCATGACCTAGATATCATTAAGATAAACATTCTGCCAAATTTTAAGCTGCTGAAACAAGCCATGCAGCTTCTAGTTTTAACAAGATTTTCCTTCAATTTGACCTAGTGCCCTTCTGTTTGACCAAACATGACCCATATTTGAACTTGACCTACATATCATCAAGACAAACAATCTGATAAAGTTTCAACATGCTCAAGTTAAAAATCAGCCTCCACAGTGTTAACAAAATATTCCTTCTATTTGACCTTGTGACCTAGTTTTTGACCTCATATGGCCCAGTTTCAAACTTATCCAATATTTGATGGAGATGAATGTTCTAATAAACTTCATGAAGATCGGATGCAAAATATAGCCTGTAGAGTGTTAACAAGGCAATTGTTGACAACACATGACGAACACCGGACAAAATGTGATCACAATAGCTCACCTTGCGCACTTCGTGCACAGATGAGCTAAAAATCAGCATTGAAGGGGTTAGTTAATATGTAAAATAATACAGGAAAGGGAAAACAAACAAACAAAATAGGTCACATATTTTATTGCAGTATAACAACTCTGTAGGCACTCCGAATGAGCAAAAACAACACTGAACAAATGACCATGTTAAGGAAACACAAGCTTAGAAAATATGCAACCAATGTATATCAAGATCACCCTCTGCATCAGCACAACTTGATATAAATCCACACTCTTCACTAATGAGTAACAGAAATGTTCAAGTAGATTCTTATAGACAGCGTACATTGTAATCAGATAGCATAGAGGGGCAGACCGATCTTTATCAGCACTTGTCTTAAATAGGCCAGGATTGGTTTTTCTGGAGCACAGCTCAAAAACCTTTGTCAATTGTGTTTACCATAATTTCTCTGAGCAACGACAGATATCTGAAATATTTATATATATTCAAGCAACCACTGATAAAAGAAATATTTACATATATCGAGCAGCCACTGATTTCACAAAGATTTATATAGTCTCGAAAAACAGAAGATATCAGAAATATTTGTAAACTCAACTAGCCACTGATTTCACAAATATTTATAAATTCTCAAGGAATAACTGATATCAGAAATATTAATATATACTCAAGCAACCTAAGATATTATCAGAAATATTTATATGTACTCGAGCAACCACATATAAAAGAAATATTTATATATACTCGAGCAACCAGTGATATAAGAAATATTTTTATATATACTCAAGAAACCACAGATATAAGGAATATTTTTATATATACTCGAGCAACTAGATATCAGAAATATTTATATATACTAGAGCAACCACAGATATCAGAAATATTTATATATATTCGAGCATACACAGATAAAAGAAATTAATTTATTCTCAAGCAACAATAGATAAAAGAATTGAACATATGACAATAACAAAGATATTTACTGGAAGTTTAAACATTCTTCTATTGCAGTAGATAAAAATATTTGAATACATTACACATTTAGATAATATTTTATCCTTATGAATAATGTCAGTCTATTAATTTTTGGAACAAAATTATTAAAATTAGAAAATCACAATAACTGTGTCTTTTAAACCAGTCATTATTTAAATTACAAAGAAAATTCCAGTTGTTCAATCTATCTGTTACTTTAGTTCAATTTTTAAGCTTTCAGAATATGTTTGTTTTGTTTATGTGCCAAATGTGACTTAAGTTTTATTTGCTATGTAAACATTTGGACATTTTTATTTCTCCATGTGATATTTTAACCAGATAACAGGTGTACAGGTAGGGTTGCTTATCCCTCTTAACGGATGTTGGAGATTTCGTCTAACTACCATTTCGTCTAACTGATACTATAGAGTAAACGGGGTAGAGATTTCGTCTAACTTATAAACAAGAAGGATTATTATGTCTTATGTGTAGTATATAGTTAGAAGTTAAATATTATAATTGTTTATAAGCTCAGTTAATAAATTTGACTTACCATTTATGTCCAATATATTCCAATGTGTTCTTATATTAATAAAATGTTGTTATTCATTTCAGAACAGTATAGAATATGATTTGTAACCTCCGTCCAGATGTACTGTACGAAACATGAAAAAACCCATATGTCTATATGATGTTTATATTTATTCTAATGTTATTTGTTATAACATTTACAATTATATAGTTTATTGCACTTAACTTAGATTATATAGTTTATTGCACTTAACTTAGATTATATAGTTTATTGCACTTTATTTCAATTAACTGTTTATTATCGACTTTGTGTAAATGATTGACGGCATATTTCTAATTGTGTTGTGGTGTAATTAATTATTAAAAAATAAAGGTTTTCTATTAAATGGATAGATCTAATCGGCTTTAATCAAACATGTTTAATGCTAATTAAAAACAACTTGTGAAAACGGTAAGATTGATTATTTTCTCTCTCTCTCTCTCTCTCTCTTAATGTGTATAGAGTCGAAAGTCGTCTACCTTATTGTCCTGTACCCGTTATGTCGATATATATTAATATTAGAAATATTGTAAGAACCCTCGATTATTTTTAACGACTTCCCTTTTTCCTATAATGATTCAAGATGACTGACTGAATGTGATATAGTTATTCTATTCCCGTAATCTTGATTGAGCCGAATGCTTGGGAAATTATTCTCAGTAGTTCTTCTTTTCCCGCGATGTTGATATAACTATTCTATTCCCGTAATTTTGATTGAGTTGAAAGCTTAGAAGAGGTATAATTCATGTAAGAAAAGGAGCAATCGTTAATTTTTAACGACTTCTATTTTTCTTCATTGAATTGACGAGTGACTGAACGTGATATAACTATTCTATTCCCGTAATTTTTTGATTAATTTGAAAGAGGTATAATTCATGTATGAAAAGGAGCCATCGTTAATTTTTAACGACTTCTATTTTTCTTCATTGAATTGACGAGTGACTGAACGTGATATAACTAATCTATTCCCGTAATATTTTGATTAATTTGAAAGAGGTATAAGTCATGTAAGAAAAGGAGTCATCGTTAATTGTTAACGACTTCTATTTTTCTTCTTTGAATTGACGATTGACTGAACGTGATATAACTATTCTAATTTTTATTGAGTTGAAAGCTTGGAAAAGGTATAAGTCATGTAAGGAAAGGAGCCATCGATATAATTATTCTATTCCTGTAATCTTTGAATTTCCCATAAAATTTTGGGAAAATAATTGAAAACATTTAGAACAAGTATTGAATTTACTGTAAATTATCAATGAAATTATAACAAATACATATTACAATTACGAATTAAAACCATAAAATGTTAAAACTAATTGAAATTGTTTGTTGTCATTTACTATAATCGGTCAATTAACACCTTACTATAACACCTTCATATCGATATAGATTACATTGTACTATATACGATAAGTTAGACGAAATCTCTACCCCGTTTACTCTATAGTATCAGTTAGACGAAATGGTAGTTAGACGAAATCTCCAGAATCCCCTCTTAACTACGTTCTTGGCTCAGGTGACTTAAATATTCTGACTAAAGATGTGCAGAGAAGAACAGTCAAACTTACAAGAGGGAAATTAAATAATTTATAAATGCCATTTTCATTTGAACACATTTATAAACTTATATTCCAATTCTTTTTCCCTCTTACAGACTTTTGAAAACATTATTGGTACAGAAAAAAATGCACATGTTAAGTAAATTCTTCTTTAATATTTATGTATCCATTGTGTATTACTCCCTCTAAACATTATATCTTAATGCTTCAACATCCTTTTTACTATTCTTTGAATGTTTTCAATTAAGAAAAAATGCCTGAAATATTATATAAGGCAATTGTTTCACTTTAACTGTTGTTAAAACAACATAAATGCAGAGTTGACTCTGCAGCTAAGGCATCTTTAGTCGTCTTGATCAGGTTAAGGATTAAAAGAATTTAGCTCTTTAGGCACAAGGACGATTAGAACTTGGGTCATGACAGACAACATGTTGATCCAATAGTGCTCTTGTTCTTCACTTCTGGTATAGTCTTTAACTGGACTGATTCCCTTTTAACTAACCAATCTTTTAATGAGATAGGTAATGTGCACCAGTCACATTTATTAATGTCTCTGTGTTGAAACACAGCTTCCAAACACAGTCTAAAAAAAATAAACAAACAATATTATATAAAATTTAGAAACATTTTCTCCTTTAGAGAACAGGTTTTCAATTATATTTATTTGCTAGTTAAGCCCCCTTTCCCAGATAAATCAAATCTGCAGCAGTCCGCTTTGAAATGCCTTGGCAAAATTGTGAAAATCTCTATCAATAAAAGTCAAACTAGTGACAAGAGTTGAAAACAGTGTTACAAAAGGAGAAATTGCTCATTATGAGCAATTTATCCCTTTGTCACGCCGTTTTCAAAAGTCGTCTACGGCAAATGCATCAAAATGCGTGATAAGTTATTTATTTTGACAGAATATGACGTTTTATACGTCTCATCCTAAACCAAGCCAAGAGCCTGTAAGTGACTGTAACACTGAATTGACTTGGACGCCTGAAGAAAGATGAAGTTAACCATTTACCTGATATGATATTACATCTGCTTTGAAAATAACAGAGGAAAGAACTGTGACATCTCAACAATTTGAAGTATCATCACAATACAAAGTTGAAAAACATTGTGGGAAAATATGAAATTGCTAGTTTTTATCATTTTCTGCTGTGAATGTGTCACATGCAATCTGCTCTGGTAAACTAATTTTTTTTTTTTTAAGCACTTTACGGTAAAAATAATTTAACTCTAAATTCGAATGTTTAAACACTTTCCCACATTAAAAACAAGAGGCCCAAGAGGGCCAGTATCGCTCCACGGCCATAAGGCAAAACTCAAATCTCCAAACAGCCCTGCCCCCTGGTGGCCATGTTTTTTACCAACCACCATGGCTTAAAGTAATCTTGTAGAGTGTCACCCAAGGAATGTTTCTACAAAATAAATCAGCCCGACACTTTTGGAGGAGAGGATATTTTAAGTTTTCACCATAGCCATATAAGGCAAAATAGCCCCACCCCCTGGCGGCCATATTTTTCAACCAATCAACATGGCTTGAAGGAATCTGATAGAGGGTCAGCCTAGGAACATTTCTACAAAATTATTTGAATATCAGCCAGACACTTTCGGAGGAGAAGATTTTTTAAGTTTTCTCTTTAACCATATAAGGCAAAATAGCCCCGCCCTCTGGTGGCCATGTTTTTTTACCAATCAACATGGCTAAAAGGAATCTGATAGAGGGTCAACAAAGGAATATTTTTACAAAATTATTTGAAAATCTGCTCAACACTTTCGGAGAAGAAGATTTTTTAAGTTTTCACTATAGCTATATAAGGCAAAATAGCCCTGCCCCCTGGCGGCCATGTTTTTCAACCAATCAACATTTCTTGAAGGAATCTAATAAAGGGTCACCCAAGGTACATTTCTACAAAATTATTTGAAAATCGGCCAGACACTTTTGGATGGAAACCAGAATTATGGATGGATAAAAAAAAATTGAAGAGAGGACATTGAGAGGATGCTTCCTATGAAGTTTCAACCAAATTGGCTAAGTGGTTAGGGAGAAGAAGTCGTTTAAAGGAAAAAGTTAACGCACGTACGCACGATTCGCCATGACATAAGCTCGACCGGCTTTCAGCCAGTGGAGCTAAAAATCAAAAATTCTGCAGCAGGTGCCTTTGTTAACCATTTAGTAAAAATATGGAAAACATCTGTAATTGCAAGTATGATTATTGAATATAGTTGAAAACGTGTGGCAAATGGAGAAATTGCTCATTATGTGCATTTTTTCCCTCAATTTTGCCACCATGTTTCAAATGACGTGAGCTGCAGATGCGATCAGAAGGTGACTACAAGTGGGAAATGTTTTACAGGTAGACCAATTCACATATTCGTGTAACAATGCATATTTCTCACTTACCTTTGTAATGTTAAGGGCTGAATTAGGAATGACAGAACATCACTGGTTTGTACCTAAACATTAAAGAGAGCAAAGATAATATTTTTAACCCTTCGCTACATACAACAAATCTGCAGCAGACGATTGAAAAATACCAAGATAAATAAATAGCAAATATCGCCAAATAAAAGTAGAATTATTGTATCGAGTTGAAAACATTGCCGCTGATTGAGAGATTGTTAATGAGCAATTTGATGTTTTGCCAGATTGTTTTCAATATGAAGTTGAACGCATCATTCTAGACTAAGTCACTCTCTTCAATCATCATCCATTACATTCTAATATTAGAGATGGGCTCTAAATCAGGATTTGAAACTCAATAAAATATGTAACTGCCTCCTGAATGGCTTAAGTTTACATCAAGCTAAACCAATCAGAAAATAATCATCATATCTAAAACAGTAGTCTGGCTCTAAAGAAAAGTGCCTCTTTAGAGCAATTATATTTATTGCCTCCATCAGATGTTCCTTTGGAAGATTACACTATAGAAATCTGGATAAATTATGGTTTTTAAATAAAAATTACTAGGGATGTCAACGGTTACCGGTATTAATAACCGGTTAATCGTATAATCTTCTAACCGGTTTATCGGTTAGCCGGTAAAGCCATAGAAAATCAATATTCATTTGCTTCCAGGTTTTGT
This sequence comes from Serripes groenlandicus, assembly GCA_031761405.1. NCBI lineage: Eukaryota > Metazoa > Mollusca > Bivalvia > Cardiida > Cardiidae > Serripes > Serripes groenlandicus. The sequence continues at coordinate 58,078,211 of JASEVX010000001.1, forward strand.
TATTTCCCTTTTTATTATTATTGTTGTTGTTTTTACTCGCCTTTCCCGGTCTTGTATAAATTAGACTGGAACTTCGTTATCAGAACGCTTTCATTCATGTCAACCAATTTTTTTAATATTTTTTTTTTATTTGACAGTTTTGAAAATATGTCGTTAATGGCGTAAAATATTCTTTACCGCGTACTATAACACAAACAAACAAGAGCGCCAAATGTCACAAAATAGGCCCGTCCTGTTTTTTTGAGACCAATTAAGTATAGTGATAATTGGTTGTACATCAAGCAAATTTAGAGAGCACACACTGTTAGTACAGTTTTTGCCATTTCGAGGGACATAAGTGTGTAGTGACTAAGATAACGTGGTAAGTTATCGAACTTGTCCAAGATAGTATACCAATACACATTCTGACCAAATTTGGTGATGATTGAACAAAGGCTTGACTAAGGCGATATGGCTAATTATCAAACTTGTCCGAGATATTATGCCAATACACATTCTGACCCAATTTGGTGATGATTGGACAAAGGCTTCTAAAGTTATTGAGCTGACAAGACTAATTTTAGGTAATTTCTATAATTAAAGGGCAATAACTCTTGATTGACTAAAGCGATATGGCTAGTTATCAAACTTGTCCGAGATATTAGGTCATTTCACATTCTGACTAAATTTGGTGATGATTGGACAAAGGCTTCTAAAGTTATTGAGCTGACAAGACCAATTTGGGGTAATTTCTACAATTAAAGGGCGATAACTCTCGATTGACTAAAGCTATATGGCCAGTTATCGAACTTGTCCGAGATATTATCCCAATACACACTCTGACCAAATTTGGTGATGATTGGACAAAGGCTTCAGTTATTGAGCTGACAACATACTGGACGCCGCCAGCCCGCCCGTAAGCCGCAGGTAAAACTATAATATGATCCGTTTTTTTCAAAACGGGCGTATAAAAACACAAGAGAAACTTAGAACATTATTTTATCATAATCATGCAATTGCTGATAGATTCAGTGTCTTATTTACAATTAAAAATAGTAGTCTATTGTATAATCAATGACATGTAGTAATATTTGATTAACACTACAGGAACAAACAGTCATCAATAAAATGAGTTCGGCCGTTTTCACAGTTATGTAAACATTCATGATCGAGGTGTGAATAATTAAACTCTGGTCAACTACGTGTGACAAATCAAAAAGAACAAGAGGTGAAATACAACTGTGTATATATTTTATCTATTTTTCCGAGTACTCGGTTTCTTGAATTACTAACAGATTAAACGAATAACATACAGTCAACGATTAACCAGTTAACTGGTTGACACCCCTAAAAATTACACATGTGTCAAAGATGCTGAAAAGGGGAGTATTTTATTATCTGAAATCCCTTTTTGACATCAAAGCTCTATGTTTTGGGTACTCTTTTGAGTACCCACAACATAGGGTTTAGTAAAGAAGAAAGAGAGATATTGGGGGAGCAAAGACCTGTTAACCCCTCCTTAACTAGGCTTCTGCATGATGAACACAACTGGTTTTATTTACGTGTTATGTCGTTTTCAGCAGTATTTGAGTTGTCTCACTGCAACAGTACTTATCCATGATCCTGGATCAAGGCTAGGAAATCTGCCGAACACAAGGACACTCAATCAGGACTGCTGCAAGTGTGGGATTGATTCTGGGACGCCCTTGGAGACAACTTACCGCTGGCTCTTCCATATCAAGTATGTTACTACAACATCCTCCAAACACTAGGATTTCGCTATCTTTTGTACACACACAGGTATGCCATAATCGTGGGCAGTTTGTGGCCACCGTAATCTGTGACCATTGGACAATGTCTGTGTTTAATTGCCATGCATCACCTGAAATCATAGGGGCATGTACATCAGATGATTTTTTAAAAACAATGGGACAATGGAGAGACTGTTCAAATCTTCTTTTCTCATAATGGTTTTCCTGCGCCTCTGCATACATTGCCACAAAAAAAGAAGTCGAATCTTAAAACAATAATTCCGCTTTAAATAATATGACAGTATCCAAATACCATTGATACCTGCATGCGTCCACAGAAGATGAAAGGAAGGATAGACAGCTTGCTTAGTGTAATACAGTATGCCCCTGGCCAAGTTTTGGTTGTGAAATAGTTCATTGCTCATAACATGATAAGTGTTTTCTTCTTAGTGCCTTAATTATCATGTTTATTTAATACACCTTTCCAACATATAACAAATTTGCGGAAGACTTTTGAAAACATAGAGGCAAAGTCATGGAAATTCTTTTTAATCAAAGTCTAATTTTTTAATAGAGTTGAAATCATTTTGCCACAATAAATTCAAAAGTTGTCTGCTTCAGAAGCATCAGAATGCGACTGAAAGTGGGAAAGTGGTAATTTTAATGGCTTTCTAACCCTTTCCCATATACAACATTTCTGCAGCAAACGACTTCTGCTGCAAATGCGTCGAATGCGTCAGCAAGTGGGAAAGGGCTAAATATAGACATAAGATCTTATTCTAGTACTTACTTAATGGAGTTCTGGCATTAGAATATCCGCCATACAGGAATATCACATTTTCTGAGACTTTAGTAAAGCTGTGCCATGATCGACCACAAGGGCTTGCACCCTCTACATACAATCTGCAGGAAGATAAGATGAGCGGAGATGTGAGAAAACCAACCATTAATCATTTTTGACAAGTGTACATCCAGATCAGCAAGCACATCTATGAAGTCTGATTAGGCTCTGCACTGTTTTCAATTTATTCATAGAAGGTTTCAATAATCTTTTTTATAATAGTTTCCATTTGGATCCTTAGCGCGTATTAGCACACAAGTCCTTTGCAACATGTGCAATTATGTTATCGTTGGTTTTCCACAGAGCACCGCTATATTTTTATCCCCCGCTTTTTCGAAGAAAAAAAGGGGGGTTATTAATTTCGGTTTGTCCGTCCGTCCGTCTGTCCGTGCGTCTGTCCGTCCGTCACACTTCGTTTCCGTGCAATTACTGCCGCAAATGTGAACCGTTTCTTTTCAAACTTGGTAACAAGGTTAAATGCCTTAACGGCTAGGCCAATTTCGAATATCACTTTCGGCGGACTTTATTTGGTGGAGTTATGGCCCCTTATTTAACAAAATATGTTGTTTCTTGCCGTTTCCGTGCAATAACTGCCACAAATGTGAACCTTTTTTTTTCAAACTTGGTAACAACGTTAAATGCCTTAAGGGCTAGGCCAAGTTCGAATATCACTTTCGGCGGACTTTATTTGGTGGAGTTATGGCCCCTTATTTAACAAAATATGTTGTTTCTTGCCGTTTCCGTGCAATAACTGCCACAAATGTGAACCTTTTGTTTTCAAACTTGGTAACAACGTTAAATGCCTTAAGGGCTAGGCCAAGTTCGATCGTCACTTTCGGCGGACTTTATTTGGTGGAGTTATGGCCCCTTATTTAACAAAAAATGTCGTTTCTTGCTGTTTCCGTGCAATAACTGCCACAAATGTGAACCTTTTTTTTTCAAACTTGGTAACAACGTTAAATGCCTTAAGGGCTAGGCCAAGTTCGAATATCACTTTCGGCGGACTTTATTCGGTGGAGTTATGGCCCCTTATTTAACAAAAAATGTCGTTTCTTGCTGTTTCCGTGCAATAACTGCCACAAATGTGAACCTTTTTTTTTCAAACTTGGTAACAACGTTAAATGCCTTAAGGGCTAGGCCAAGTTCAAATATCACTTTCGGTGGAGTTATGGCCCCTTATTTAACAAAAAATGTCGTTTCTTGCTGTTTCCGTGCAATAACTGCCACAAATGTGAACCTTTTTTTCTTCAAACTTGGTAACAAGGTTAAATGCCTTAAGGGCTAGGCCAACTTCGATCGTCACTTTCGGCAGACTTTATTTGGTGGAGTTATGGCCCCTTAATTAACAAAAAATGTTGTTTGTTGCCGTTTCCGTGCATTAATAACTACCACAAATGTGAACCTTTAATACATGTTCAATAAAAAGTCTACTGACATGTTTAAACCTAACCTCAACATTTTCCTACAATATTTCCTGCAAGCGGGGGATAAAAATTTCATGAATTTGCTTGTTATTCTAGTTACATGTACATTCAAATTATACAACACAGCAAATTTCTTGTTCTCAATTCCATTTTTCCAAAACCAATGTTGTAAGTTCTGTGGACATTGTTTAGAGTAGCACAACATTGTTACAACTTAATTTTGAAATAAAAAGAGATATTCTCAGGCAAGGACTTATTACGCCTCATATCTATATCTGAATAAACAAGCAATGCTCCAGGAAAACCAACTTTCACGTAATTATTACACAAATAAGGAAAAAGACAGGTGTGTTGCCTGAAATTCCATGCTAAAGAAGATAAATAACTAATGCTTTACAGAAGTTTCTACAACTACGTGTCAGAAAGCGGAGAGCCACATCAGATTGTGCGGATACATGGGCTGATCTGGATCTAAACTGGTCACAAATGCCTTACAGTTGGTTTTCGCAGAGCACTGCTCACACATTGATTTATTAAATTAAATATTGCTTGAATAAATAATTACGATAGCAATTGTTTGAAACTTGTTATTTAATTAAATATTTGTTGATTTTGAAAGCATTTGAAGAAAAATGTGACCCATGTATATGAAAAATGAAGTATTTAATTTTAATACAATAGAGAAACATTTTGGTGTACAGGAGAATTTTTAAGTTCCAACAGTTTTTGAAGGGGAAATTGCAGGGCCACCAATAGTTGTCTTTACTAAGGCTAGGGTAAAAGGTGAAGGAATTGCATAACAAAATGAGAGAATGCTGGAATAATATAATGATCGAACCAATGCCTGCCAAATGGTAGCTTGCATCGATACCACTATGCAACACAGCTACCTGCTTTTAAAAGGAAAAGTATATACATTGTATGTTTAAGTATAAATATTATCGGCATTCTCTGTACCATGGATACATAAAACAAATGGCTACCAAAGAGTTCTAAAGAGTTGTACTTTCTGTAAAAATAAAATTAAAATAAATACATCATCATACTTGTAATTGTTTTTCATTTATTGATCCAAATCAGCCTACATTTGGGACTGACATGTTTGTATGTTTGTTTTTATTTACCCTCACCATGCAGAATTAACTATTTTGAGAGCAGACAAAGATACAAGGGAGTCAGGTTGCGATACCCTTACTTTTTTCGAAAAGACCCCTTGGTTCTTTTACTATCCCGGTGAATAGCACCAATATATGCAAGGTTATTTTTCCTTGAAAGGACCAGTACTTAACCTCTAGTTGAGTAGGAGACGCTTTAAAGCACCCCTTACATTTCCAGAAACCGGACTGGGATTTGAACCCCAGACCTCAGGATTGACAGTCCAGTGTGACTACCCCGCCACTTGAAGGGACTGACATAAGGCTAGACATCACTATTGTACAGTGTGGTTACTATAGAGACCTTGATCATTTTCCGTAACAATAAGTACATAAACAATTTGAAACTTTTTGTTTGTTTATATTATAGCATCATTTAAAGATTTGCTTCCATAAAAAAAAGTGATTTTTCATGTTGCATAAGGTAATGCAAAAATCAGTATAAATGTGGCAGATTTGCTGCCTTGATCACACACCTTCGACCTTGACCTTTCAGTAACTGATCAAGCCTTATATGCAATATAATCATCATACCAAATTGGTTATTTGTGCCTGGTAATTTGAAAACAAGAAAATGTGTCCATGGAACACGGATGCCCCGGTTGTTAACTATATTTTAAAACATCAGGTTCACTAAAATCTAACTTGACCAAAAACTTTAACCTGAGAATGGAATGGACGAACAGACAGACGAACAGACGGACGAACAGTTGGTCCAACCTCAAATTGATACAATTTTTTAAACAATGATATGTTGATTGTCATTTGTGTGAAGTTTCAAAATGATAGGACATCAGGTTCACTAAAATCTAACTTGACCAAAAACTTTAACCTGAGAATGGAATGGACGAACAGACAGACGAACAGACGGACGAACAGTTGGTCCAACCTCAAATTGATACAATTTTTTAAACAATGATATGTTGATTGTCATTTGTGTGAAGTTTCATAATGATAGGACATCAGGTTCACTAAAATCTAACTTGACCAAAAACTTTAACCTGAGAATGGAATGGACGAACAGACAGACGAACAGACGGACGAACAGTTGGTCCAACCTCAAATTGATACAATTTTTTAAACAATGATATGTTGATTGTCATTTGTGTGAAGTTTCATAATGATAGGACATCAGGTTCACTAAAATCTAACTTGACCAAAAACTTTAACCTGAGAATGGAATGGACGAACAGACAGACGAACAGACGGACGAACAGTTGGTCCAACCTCAAATTGATACAATTTTTTAAACAATGATATGTTGATTGTCATTTGTGTGAAGTTTCATAATGATAGGACATCAGGTTCACTAAAATCTAACTTGACCAAAAACTTTAACCTGAGAATGGAATGGACGAACAGACAGACGAACAGACGGACGAACAGTTGGTCCAACCTCAAATTGATACAATTTTTTAAACAATGATATGTTGATTGTCATTTGTGTGAAATTTCATAATGATAGTACATCAACTTCACTAAAATCTAACTTGACCAAAAACTTTAACCTGAGCGGGACGGACGAACGGACGAACGGACGGACGGACGGACGAACGGACGGACTAACAGACCGGAAAACTATATGCCCCTCATACTTCGTATGCCGGGGCATAAAAACATTAGGGATCTAGGATTGACCTAGTTACTGCCTAGACAAGACCAATTTATCCTTCTTAAAATTAAATCCTAAAGTTTGACCTTGACCTTTAAAAAAAAAATGCATGCCACACATGTTCTCACCTATGTTAAAGATTGTGCCAAGTACATCAATCAAGGATAAGCTAAATAATATATACCTTGAGAACAAGATCAGTTCATCCCACTTTTTACCTTAGACTTGAGTTTTGAAATCTGGGACATTGAAATAATATTTGTACCACATGTTTTATAAATGCACAAATATAGCTAATTCACAACTTTTGACCTTTTTCTGTTTTCCATGTGCAACAAAATTGTAGCAGACAATTTGAAAATATCTGGAAAAAATATGGAACCTCTATAACTAAAAGTTTTTGTTATTGAGCAGTTAAAAACATTTTGAAACAAGAAAATGTGTCCATGGAACACGGATGCCCCGGTTGTTAATGGACGAACAGACACACGAACAGACGAACGGACGGACGAACAGTTGGTCCAACCTCAAATTGATACAATTTTTTAAACAATGATATGTTGATTGTCATTTGTGTGAAGTTTCATAATGATAGGACATCAGGTTCACTAAAATCTAACTTGACCAAAAACTTTAACCTGAGAATGGAATGGACGAACAGACAGACAAACAGACGGACGAACAGTTGGTCCAACCTCAAATTGATACAATTTTTTAAACAATGATATGTTGATTGTCATTTGTGTGAAGTTTCATAATGATAGGACATCAGGTTCACTAAAATCTAACTTGACCAAAAACTTTAACCTGAGAATGGAATGGACGAACGGACGGACGAACAGACGGACGAACAGTTGGTCCAACCTCAAATTGATAAAAAAATTTAAACAATGATATGTTGATTGTCATTTGTGTGAAGTTTCATAATGATAGTACATCAACTTCACTAAAATCTAACTTGACCAAAAACTTTAACCTGAGCGGGACGGACGAACGGACGGACGGACGTACTAACAGACCGGAAAACTATATGCCCCTCATACTTCGTATGCCGGGGCATAAAAAAGAGTTTACAGATTATGAACAAATTCTTCATTTGCCACACTGTTTTTAAATTGTCATTTGACGCATCTATATGAAGGAAATTGATTGATTGATTGTTTAATGTTTTACATTGCTTTCAATAATCTTTCAGTTATATCACAGCGCTTTTTGTGTAAGTTACCAGCCAGTCAGTCGTAATGCTAACCTTTGAAACTAGGAGTGCCAAGGCAAGCAACCATTATTACCATTTTTATAGTTTTTGGAATCACAGGGTTCGAACCTGCGACCTTCCACACCCAATGCAGACACTTATATGAAGTATAGGTTTAAGTGTTTATTTGAGTTTTTTTAAAAGTAAAAGGCCAGAGTATTTCACTTAATGAATCATCATATCATAACCAACATTTGTATCTTCAGAAGTAATAATTTGGTTCAGTCATATGAAGTAAAGGCTACATGTGAACCAATTGACTTATACACTCACTCTCCACTCCAGGTGTAAGTCTCTAGATCTAAACAGTGTAGATCATCCAGCCTGGAGTCTCTGTGACGACCACCAAACAAGTAGACTTTACTACCAATCCTCTCTGTTCCATGAGCAGCTCTCGGTGAAGGCACAGTACCCTATCAAAAATAGTCTGTGTTCATTAACTATGATAAAGGACTCAAATCACCTTTCTTACCCCTTTCCAACATACAGATGCTTTCTGATGCCTCTGCAATAGACATCTTTTGAAAACATTGTGACATTTCACCTTTTGCCACAATTTTTCATACTCGATTCAGGTTTAAAACTTTCATTTACAAAGAATTTTGATATTTTGCCAAGATGTTTCAACGTTTTCTGCTGCAGATTTGTTGTAAGTGGGAAAGGATTATTCGCACCATAACAACAGTGTTCGAAGCAACACATAAGGTTGTCTGCAAATAACTCACACTGTGATGGACAGACAGACAGCGTAGAAGTTTAACCCTTTTCAATATAAAGACACTTGCTGACTCCAATTAAAACATTGTAACAAAAGGAAAATTGCTCAATGTTTTCAACTTTTTTCAGTAATAATACTTTCATTTTTAGACATTTTCCATGTTTTAAAAAGTTTTCTGCTGCAATTTTTTTATAAGTTGGAAAGAATCAAAGAAAACATTAAATCGACAATAAGGCAAAGCTTCAATGGGAATGGCAAATCTATAAATTTAATGTTCACAAAGGTTCATGGCATGTATAAAATTTAGATTGGACTTAAGTATCTAATAACAAGTTTTAAATTTAACCTATACCCACATACAACAAATCTTCAGCAGACGACATTGAGAACATCTGAGCAAAATATGAAAAGCCCTATCAATTGAAGTTTAATTTTTGAAATAATGTAAAAACATTGTGGTAAAAGGAGAAATTGCTTGTTTTGAACAATTTCCGGAAATTATTCAAAACAAGCAATTTTCGATGTTTTTTAATGTCTTCTGATGCTGAGGAGTCTGAAAGCATCTGTATGCGGGAAAGGTTTAAAATGCTCAACCTTTTAATGCTTTTTCTTCTTTTTCTTTCAAATATTTACAAAAAATAACCTTACCTACTAGCATGTTCAACTATATCAAACTAAAACTGAAAAATTATATGTTTTTTTTAAAAGATTGTCTTTCAAATTTATCAAACAATAATAACTCTCTGTGTAATGACTTACTTTTGAAGATGGGTTGGACCATTTTTTTGTATAAAGATCATATACTAGGATTTGATTATTCCATCCTCTACCAGTCTCCTAGAGAAGAAAACAAGAACGATGATAAAACCTATGGATGATCCAAGAATTGGTTGTAAAGTATCAAAGATTAATAACTCTAAAATGTTGAATCTGATATAAGCTTATATACATCTATGTTTTGTACTTATGAATCCATAAAGTTTCATAGAATTCCCATAATCGAACATTGACTAGATATCATCAAGACAAACATTCTGACAAAGTTTCAACCTGGTCAAAGTGAAAATGCGGCCTCCAGAGTTTTAACACTATTTCCCTTCAATTTGGCCTAGTGACCTAATTTTTAACAAAATTTTACCCATACTCGAGATTGGCCTAGACATCATTAAGGCAAACATTCTGATTAAATATTTAACTGCTGAAGCAAAGAAATGCGGCTTCTACAGCGTTAGCAAGATTTTCCTTCAATTTGGCCTAGTGACCTAGTTTTTGAACAGACATGACCAATATTCAAACTTGGCCTGCATATCATCAAGACAAACATTCAGATAAAGTTTGAACATGCTTGAATTAAAAATGCAGCCTCCAGAGTATTAACCAGATTTTCCTTTCAATTTGGTCTAGTGACCTAGTTTCTGACTAAATATGTCCCATATTCGAACTTGACTTATATATTAATCAGACAAGCATCTTGACAAAATTTCAAACTGCTGAAGAAAAATTGAGGCCTCTGGAATATTAACAAAATGTTCCTTCAATTTTACCTAGTGACCTACCTTTTGATCTGACATGACCCATATTACATATCATCAAGACAAACATTCTGATAAAGTTTCACATGCTCAAACTTAAAGTGTGGCCTCTGGAGTGTTAACAAGATTTCTCTTCAATTTGGCCTAGTGACCTAGTTTCTGACCTCATATGGCCCCGGTTCAAACTAGTCTTATTTCGTTGAGATGAATGTTTTGATAAACTTTCATGAAGATCGGATATAAAATGTAGCATGTAGCGTGTTAACAATGCAATTGTTGACGCCGGACAAAATGTGATCACAATAGCTCATCTAGAACACTTTCCTGCATGTTTTCAAAGGCATCTGCTATACTATAGGTTTGTTGTACGTAGGAAACGATTAACGTAATCTGCTTTGAAAACACATGACAAAATGTTGCAATCATGTTTTCAATGCAGTGTTGAAAAGATTGTTGGTTATGGGTAATATTCTAATTGAGTGTGATATTTCCTTTTCCCAACAGTGTTTTCAAAAGTCATCTACTACAGATCATAAGTTGTTTGTAAAGGGTTAAAGGACAATATTTCAAGCATATTTCTACAAATATTACTGCTTTAAATATTCACAATAAATTCAATGATGTTTGGATAGGAAATTATGCTAACCCTTTCCCACATGGAGCAAATTTTTGAAAACATACCCGAAAAAAATTGAAAACTCACTTTTAAATGAAAATACAATTATTGAATAGAGTTAAAAACATGTTGTCGCCATTTTTTTAAAAATCCGGCGGCTGCAGAGGCGTCAGAAAGCATCTATGTGAGGGAAAGGGTTAGAGAACCATCTGAGGGTACCAATGATCAATGTGACTTTTTAACATTTACCCAAGGGGAACTTATATCTGGGACAAACTGGCCCTGTCTCTGTAGGTAGCCTGTTAGCGGTGGTCCAAATCCTCCAAAACAATACAATCTGAAATGGTGTACAGAAACTTAGAATAATTTTTTTCTCAAAGAAGAAGTCTCTTTCAATAGCATGTTCATATTGAACTATTATAATTTTGTAGATAATCTATTATTATCTTCCCCATCTGCAACCATTTGAATACATTTGTAACTAATAAATCAGATATTTTAGTCATACAGACATTTTCATATAAGTTTATAAAATGTATCAGACAACTTTTGAAAGCGAGAAATTGCTTATAATGTTTTGTCTCTGTACCTTTTCTACATCTATTCACAAATACATAGAGGATGTTACATGAGTGGTCATTCAATACGACATTTTATTAAACGAGTTTTCTAAAATTGATAGAAACGAGCCTTGGCGAGATTTTAGCAATTTTAGAAAACGAGTTTAATAAAATGTTGTATTGAATGACCACGAATGTTATATTCCATTTATATCATAAATTCCAATTCGACAATTACTAGCGCAAAATATATATAACGTCGCTATATAGCGCGGTCATTTTCAATGCTTTTCATTATGATGTTACGTAGCATTGTTATTACACTAGTTGAATACGCAATTTATTCAATGGCTTTATTACACTCCCGGCGACGTCATTTATGATATAATTTTTTTTTCAACACTCTGCAATTTTTGAAAAGAATAAAAGTTTAACTTATTTCATAGTGTTTAGTATAGATTTGTATAGATTTGATTGTAGATGTTACATGCTTGTTTATAAATTTATGAATTAATGAATTAAGCAATATGCTTTACATGCATAATTTTTCGTTAACAGAATTGTATATCATTCTATTAACCCTTTCCATCGTACAATAATTCTGCAGCAGACGACTTTGAACATATTTTGTCAAACAAGAGGCCCATGAGGGCCTATGCTCTACAGGCATTGATCTGGCTTGTTTCAAAAGGAACCAATATGTCATCAATATTCAAATACCATCTAAGTTTGGTGAAGATCAGATAATAAATGGAAGCTCTATTGTGTTCACAAGCTGTATTATAGCAATTTTGACAATTTCAAGGGCCATAATCCAGTCATGCATGGGTAGATCTGGCCGTTTTTTAGAAATTAACCAAACGCTCATAGATATCTAACTACTGTATAAGTTTGATTGAGATACAATCAAAAATAAGGACTGTATCATGTTAACAAGCCCTATTATAGCAATTTTGACAATTTCAAGGGCCATAATTCAGTCACGCATGGGGCGGATCTGGCTTGTTTTCGAAAGGAATCAAGCTTTCATGGATATCTAACTACTGTATAAGTTTGATTGAGATACAATAAAAAAAAAAAGATACTGTATCGTGTTAACAAGCTCTATTATAGCAATTTTGACAATTGCAACGGTTATAATTCAGTCATGCATGGGCGGATCTGACTGGTTTTGGAAAGGAACTGAGCTCTCATGGATATCTAATTATTGTATAAGTTTGATTGAGATACAATAAAAAATAACGACTGTATCGTGTTAACAAGGTCTATTATAGCAATTATGACAATTTCAAGGGCCATAATCCAGTCATGAATGGGCGTATCTGTGACTGGTTTTCGAAAGGAACCGAGCTCTCATGGATATCTAACTACTGTATAAGTTTGGTTGAGATACATTCAAAAGTAAAGACTGTATCGTGTTAACAAGCTCTTTTATAGCAATTTTGACCATTTCAAGGGCCATAATCCAGTCATGCATGGGCGGATCTGGCTGGTTTTAGAAAGGAACCGAGCTCTCATGGATATCTAACTACTGTATAAGTTTGGTTGAGATACAATCAAAAGACTGTATCGTGTTAACAAGAAATTGTTTACGGATGGACGCACGCACGGACGCACAGACGACGGACAAATCGCCACGACATAAGCCCTTCTGGCCTTTGGCCAGGAGAGCTAAAAATAGAAAATCCCTATAACTGAATAGATAACCTATGAATAAAAGTAGAAAACATTGTGGCAAAAGGAGAAATTACATTTGGCAGAAAAATCATGCATAAGTGAATTGCATTCCTTGTACCCTATACTTTAAGAATAAACGATAATGAAAAATGAAAAAATTCAAACAAATTGTATAAGCCTTTCACTTACTTATCCTCATAACTCCAGTAGGTAAATTTATCCCGTGGACTTGGTAAATTGATTGAACAGCCTGCATCCGAGTTATCACATGATTTAGACAAGTGTGTCCACACTAAAGTTTTTAAATCAAGGCAATATAGGCTGTTGGAGTTCCCCTCAGTTGTAAACCCTCCAAATATGTACAGATTTCCATGAATCAGAAAGCTGCCGCATCCTGATGTACCTGGAGGTATCTCTCCACTAGTTTTGTGGATTGTCCTGAAATAACAAACAGCAAAAACAGTCATTCAAGGGTTTATACTTAATATGAAAGTTTAAACCTTTCCCACATACAACAAGCCTGCAGCAGATAACTCTGAAAACATCTGGGAAAGATTATGGAAAATATCTATAAAGGAAAATTGAAATGATTTGAAAATATTGTATCAAAAGGAGAAATTGATTTTTAGTAATTTTCCTTGTGTCACATTTTCAAAAGTTGTCTGCTGCAGAGGCATCAAATGGCATCTATCTGAAGGAACGGATTTTAAAAGGTTGTATACATCTTAGGAGGCAAATGTAAAATGTTGAAAGTTTGGAGCACAACATTGTGAAAAAGACATTGTGGGAAAAGGAGAAAGAGCTCATCATATTCTGTTAGGAAGTACATTTTGACCCTTTCCAAAACATAAACAAGAGGGCAAAGATGGCTCTAAATCGATCACCTAATTTATAGCATAGTAGCAAATGCTACCACTTATGAAGGTGAAAATTAAATCAAAAGTGGGAACGAACTGCAAATGAGACAGCTTATCAGTAAAGGACATGTGTAATAATGCATTAAATCTTCGAACAATTTCAAAGAGGACCACCATAGGAACATTTCTTTGAAGTTTGGTTGATATTGGTTCATTTGTGTAAGAGGAGATGTGGTTTGAAGCTAAAAGTTCCCTTTACCCTTGAACAGATTATGTAGAGGGTCACTCAAGGAACATTTTTACCAAATGATCTTAGAATCAGACAAGCTGGTTAAGAGAAAAAGAATTTTAAAGTTATGGAATTTTTGTCACATCCTGATGCAGCAGCAACCAAAGTTCTTTGCTATGTCTTTCAACCAATCATTATTGCTTGGAACAATTATGGAGAGGCTTAACCCTTTTCCAATTTTGCGCTTCCCCAGCAGAAACGAGCAATTTTTCATTTTGCAACAATGTTTTCAACTCATTTTAATAATTAAACTCCCATTTATGGAGATTTTTCATGTTTTTGTCAATATTTTCTCAAAGTCGTCTACTGCAGATTTGTTGTTTGGGAAAGATTTAAAAAAGGAACATTTCCACACATTTATCTTGAAATCAGACAAGCAGTTTCATAAAAATCTAATTTAAAAAAATATAAATATTTTGACCCTTTTCTGATGCCGCTTGGCTGCCACGTTTTTCAACCAATCAATATGGCTTGAACAAATTTTGTACAGGGTCACCCAAGGAACATTTCATTCAAATAATATTTTATCTGACGAGACGATTGAGAGGAGAAGAATTTTGAAGATTGTCACTTTTCCCCAATTTCTGATGACGAAGCAACCAAAGTCTTTATGGAATTTAAATCTTTGAACAATTTTGAAAAAGATCCCCCAAAGGTTCATTCCAGTGAAGCTTGGTTGAAATTGGTCCAGTGGTTTAGGAGGAGATGCTGTTTAAAGCTAAACATTAATGACGGCGGACAACGGTCAGAGAGTGATCAGAATAAATCAACTTCGGCTCAAGTGATCTAAAAATTTATGACTTTATAGGAGACAATATTTTGAAATCATCGTGGGGAAAAAAGAGAAGCAATTTCTGATTTTTCACCAGTGTTTTGAACTGTATCAAAACTGATATTCCCAATGTTCAAGTGGTTTTATTTTATTCCTCGTTTCCAAAGTGAAATGAAATATCAGGTAAATCTCATTTTGCAACAATGTTTTTTGGATAATTTAAATAGTTTTAACTTTTCTTTTTCAAAGCCATCCGTTATAGATTTGTTTGATGTGGGAAAGGGTCAATAAAAGTTGCTTAACCCTTTTCCTCATACGACAAATCTGCAGCTGCTTTGAACGTATTTTGTCAAAACATAGAAAATCTCTATAAATTATAATTGAATGGATAACCTATGACAAAAAGTAGAAAACATTGTGGCAAAAGGAGAAATTACACATTTTGTGCAATTTCTTCTTTTGTCACTATGTTTTCAAAAAGCCGTCTGCTGCAGAGGCGTCAGAAAGCGTCTATATGAGGGAAAGGGTTAACTACCTATCAGCAAATCTAACGAAGAAAGTTAGTACTCAATAAGAGGAAAAGAAATATTTTTGTCCGTTTCCCTCATACAACAAATTCTTAGCAAATGACTTTGAAATCATCTAGACAAAAAGATCAATAAATGTAAGTATAAAAGATGGATAGAGTTGAAAACATTATGGCAAAAAGAGAAATTACTTATTATTAACAATTACTCTATTTTCCACATTGTTTTCACAAGTCGTCTGTTTCAGAGGCATCGGAAAGCGTCCATATCAGAAAGGGTTTAGCTTGAATGAAATTTAAATCAAATAAGATATTTTTGGCTTTCAAATTCAAATTCAAATTGCCAATAGGCAACATGACATTGAAATTAGCGTGTACATAAATAGCATTACAGCATGGACTGTAAATTCAGCAACAAAAAATACTCAACCCCTTCCAACATACAGCAAGTTCTCAATACCTAAATGTATATCTATTGAATTGTGTTGAAAACCTTGTGGCAAAAGAAGTTATTGCTCATAATGAACTATTTGTTTTCTGCAGATGTGTCGAACTGCATTTTGCATGTGAGAAGTGGTTTATTTAACACTGTATTATCTTACCAAAACTTTGAATCTGAGTGATAAATGTTGACAATGCTTCCAGGTAAGTACTTTTCACTCTGTGTCACTCTATCTTCCTGAAATAATTTAACATAAATATCTTGTTACAGAGATGTGAATAAGATGAGTAACCATATAATAAGCTACATGTATCTGTAGAAAATGTATCTACTATTGCATCATAAAGCGTGCAGGAAATGGGTGTGAAATCCATCAGGCTTAACATGGTTTTTATCAGAAGCGTTATCTTTGGTGCTTTACCCCTTTCCCCCATAATGACGCTTTCTGACGCCTCTGCTGCAGACGGCTTTTTGTAAACATAGTGACAAAAGTAGAAATTGCTCAAAAACGAGCAATTTCTCCTTTTGCCACAATGTTTTCCACTTTTAGTCATAGGTTATCCATTCAATTGTAGAGATTTTCTATTTTTTGACAAAATATGTTTAAAGTCGTCTGCTGCAGAATTGTCGTATGAGGGAAAGGATTAACCCTTTCCCACATGCAAACACATTTTTACGTATTTGCAGCTTACGGTTTTAAAAAAAGCCACAATTTTCATCTCTATTCAATAATTAAATTATTATTCAAATATTTTCAGAGTCATCAGCTGCAAATTTGTTGTATGCGAGAGAGAATTAATATGTTGGTGGAGTGTGCCTACCGGTCGGGAGATTATATGTACAACTTTGTTGTTGGAACATGACCAATGTATCAAAAGGGATTTCATTACACAAAGCAAACAATGGAGATAACGCCTATGCAGACGGGCATTCTCACCAGAGCCTTCTCTTCCTGTTTTGATTCTAAACAGCAATACTATAGATTTACTTTCTGACAAAAAAAAAACTTTCATAGTAGGCTTAAATCCCAGCTGGTTCCACTTTCATACTAGAAAAAAGAATTTAACAACTTTTTGATTGATGGCACTCGTCTTGATAACATATATATATACGTTATCACAATCGCTTCTCAATTGTTCAGACAAGACCCCTTTAGTATTTCCTTAACCCTTTCCCACATACAACATGTAGAACAAATTATGGAAAATGTCTTAAAATAAGGGTATAATTACTGAAAAGAGTTGAAACTTTGTCGCAAAAAGAGAAATTGCTCCTTTTGAGCAATTTTTTCCTTTTGCCACAATGTTTTCAGAAGTTGTGTGCTGTAGAGGCATCAGAAAGCGTCTGCATGTGGGAAAGGGTTAATACATATAAGGATTTCAGAATATGAGCTATTGTTCAATCATCAGAGTAAGGAATTTATTAATCCTTCAGAGATTAATGCTTCATATGTTCATTTTGCATCTGCATTATATGTGACATATTTTGCAAAATAAATAACATGATAAGACTAGCAAGCGAAAGTCTAAATGATTTAGACATAGACATTATAATACAAAGCTAAGCATCATATGCAGACCATATTATTTGTCCTGCATGCGCTCACTCAAAACAACAAGCGCCTGAAGATCAAGATTACTCAATATGAATGCCCTTTTGGTGTATGCTGGCTGCTTGGCATTAAGAAATGTTAACAAATTATCGCTACATTTCAAATCTTCAATACACTTTATTCCACGGCTGTTCACATTAAATCAACTAAAACCACAAATGGAGCAAAGCTGAAATCATAGCTTGTGTAACGTATATGGGTCAATGAGCAATAACACATTTAACCCTTTCCCTTATATAGACGCTTTCTGACGCCTCTGCAGCAGACAGCTTTTTGAAAACATATTGACAAAAGAAGAAATTGCTAAAAACAAGCAATTTCTTCTTTTGACACAATGTTTTACACTTTTAGTCATAGGTTATCCATTCAATTAAAGAGATTTTCTATTTTTTGATAAAATATGTTCAAAGTCATCTACAGCAGATTTGTCGTAGGAGGGAAAGGGTTAAACAATGATTAGGAAGTAATGTCCGGACTGCCTTGTCCACTGCTTATAAATTTTATCGCAAAATCATTAATGATTGGTTAAACAACTGGAATCCTATCAGGAATGATGATTAAAGAAGGCGTTTGTTATGACAACTTTTGTCAAACTTTGACAATGTAAAATTGTAATGTTCATCAATCTAACATAATTTAGACAAGTGAATTTTTATATATTTAAATCTCCAACATGAAGTTCGTCAGCATTCACAAAGTTCTGCCTTATAGACTTCTGTCTGGTTCGGCAGTGCAAAATATCTGTCTTCCAACAGCAATGACCAGCTCTTGTTAGTTGTGCTTCCCTGGTCCTAGGTTGCCAAATACTCCCTGTGCTTGTCCACGTAACGAGACAGAAAGACACAACCCATTCTGTTCGTCTGACCAACCATTCAACTCTGCACAAGCATCTAAATGGGCATCATAGTCCATCTATGCTACACTACCATCAAACATAGCTGGTTTCGTCATAGCAGACTAAGCTGTATTAACTGAGATGGGCTTATCTTTTCTGTATGTAACAAATCTAACATGCTTACACTGAACGTTCGATAGCCCATCAAACATACCATCAGCTTTCTATGTGGTCTTCCAGATGGTATATCTGATCTTAAAATCTTTGGTCCCAAAGACTGCCCAGCCTTCACCTGTAGACATGGACCCATGCCTGGGATAGTCATGAAGCTCCTTTGAACATTGATATGTTACTCTCCATGCGATGAATTTTGTTCTGCTTCTTTAATTCTTCGATCTGATTATACAGAGTTTTTACGCTCATCCATTGTTATTGACCCACCTGGTAACCTGCTGCAAAAGTGAGTTGACTCTGAAACGACCTGGAGCAAACTCACTCATTCGGTATAAATTTGTGGTATTTATACTGACAGAGGCTTGATACCGGCATGGGATGGTACCACATGAATAAGGGGCGCAAATAAAGTCAGTTCCTGTACGTTCGTACCACTTTAATTTCGCCATATACTTGAATTAAGGGATATTGGAGTTACTCTACACAACCCCTACTTGATTTCTTAGTCAAGGGACTCACACATCTTGCCATTCATGTACCTGCAAGATTTCAGGGAGATTTGTTCTTTGTATAAACTGCAGATCTCAGGACCAGATAAGGATCGAGGAGTGAACTTGACATTTCCCAGGATATCTTTCTTATTACCCAACCAAACCCTATGTTGCAGGTACTCAAAAGAATCATCTCACTGAGATAATTCTTTTGAGTACCGACACAACATAAGGTTGGAGTAATACGTGTGAAAGCTTGAGCCGAAGGCTCGAGCGAAGCACGCCTATAGGTTACACGTACGAACACATCATACGAGATCAAAACAACGAGAATTCAGTACAATCTTACTGTTTTTCACATATCAAATCTCAACCCCATAGCACTTTTTTTCGGCCATTTTGCTTCCGGTCTTACTGGTGAATGTAGAGCGCCTATGTAATAGAGAGTGAGAGCGCCTATGTAATAGAGATTGCCAAATGTGACGTCATTGCAACGAAAAGTAACGTCATTGTAAGGCAAGTAATAAATAAATAACAAAAGGAAAACGACAGGAATGGTAGGAAAAGATAGTTTGACTCGTCACAAATGGATTTCATTCACTGGAAAGACTTTATGAAGGCTAAGTCGACTATTCTTTTGTACCTGTCATCATTATTTTATGGATTTTATATCTTTGCAATATAGAGAAGCAATAAACACTTGAAAATGATTGTAAATAATTTCAACGGAAGTTATCGTTCGTTACACTGGCCTCGGATATTATTTTAACTGAAAAGGACGAACAATTTTGTTTCTGTATCGGCATAGCTTCATTTCAAGGTAAGCTATTTATTATATCAATAATTTGCTTAAAAATGTAACTTCATTTCTAAATTATTTGTTATATCTGTTGGGAACGATCCACGATGCTTTCGTCACATCGCGTGACGTCACATGGTGTGTATCGTTTATGACTGTATCTGTCATTTGAAGCCGAAGCCGTCTTGTCAAATGTTGACTCCACTCAAGAAAATAGCTATTAAAACTATCATATCTTCGACTGTCTAGTTGTATTGACTTTAAGACGTTTATCTATTTATTGCAGTAAATGTAGCAAACAAACAAAACTACAGTCAATTTCAAATTATTTGCCTTCAATTTACATTATTTTTTTACATTGTACAGTTTAACAGTTTATGTCTATGACCTAGTCTTTGTCAAATCATGAAAGTATGACCAGAATCAGTTCACCCTGATTTTGGGGTATACATAGTAAATGTCTTAATGTCTATATCCTCCAACCTGAAAGAGAGGAAAACACTTTCATGCCTTCAAATGAGTCTATTGTTTTAAAGAAATGATGTTATATGTGGACTATCAGTAAAACACATAACTTTTCTTTCAATAGGCTGAATTTCTAGTAGTTTCATATTTTTTTTTATCCAAAATTTGTTTATTGATCAAACTCAAATGAGTCCATTGTTTTAAAGGAATGATGTCATATGTGGGCTATCAATAAAACACATTACTTTTCTTTCATCAGGCTGAATTTCTAGTAGATTTATCTTTTTTTTTATCCAAAATGTGTTTATTGATCAAACTCAAATGAGTCCATTGTTTTAAAGAAATGATGTCATATATATGTGGACTATCAGTAAAACACATTACTTGTCTTTCAACAGGCTGCATTTCTAGTAGATTCATCTTTTTTTTAACCAAAATGTGTTTATTGATCAAACTCAAATGAGTCATGATTGTTTAAAAGAAATGATGTCATATGGGGGCTATCAGTAAAACACTTTACTTTTCTTTCAACAGGCTGAATTTCTAGTAGTTTCCTTCTTTTTTTTTTTATCCAAAATGTGTTTATTGATCAGATTGGACAAACTTGGTACTAAGAATTTAAACATTATTTTCACTAGGTTATTTAAAATACTCTGCATGTATGTATTCAAACAATATTTGAAAAAGATTCAACATCTATTGACAGCACTATTTTCATACTTGGGAGCACAACAACCAATGATGTCATAGAACTCTTCAAATTGAAGAGCAAATGCAAAATAAAAGCCTTTTACGGTCACCGATTTAGGTCCGTCTATGAAACAGGGCAATGTACACTAACTATATCAAACTCAAATAAGGTAAAAACAAACTGAGCATTGAAATCTGTAGATAAAGAGGATCAATCTCTTTTTAAATTCAACAAACACTCAAAATACTTTTTATTCAAATAAATTTGTATAAACATTTTGGTTGAACAATAAAGAAAACGTAATCTGTTTTTCAACAGAAAAAGGCTATAAGGCAGTTCATAATTAATGTCAGTTATGTTAGTCACCCAGTGACCTCACATAAGTGTTCTGTCCTCTGATATAACTGAAATACCACAGAAATGTATCTGTTTTCTATGTAATTTATTGTGAAATCCATTTTTCTGTGTGAAATTGTATAATCTATACAATAGAAATGGTAAAATTTAAATTGGTATACATTCATTGTAACAAAAAAATTCTTATACTTTACTGGTAATAAAAGTACACATATTTTCATGAACTGCTGCTCAAAATAAAAACCTATACTGTAGTTTAATGGTAAAACACCTGGTCTAACAAGAGTTCTAAGATCAAATCTCAGCAGGTACATGTTTTGAAAGAGGCAACTAAACTTAACAATGTATACATGAAACAATTATGTTGTGGGGAGTTGTCTTACTTAAACACTTATTACATTTTTATCCAGGCTTCTAGTGAAAATAGTTTACTCCCTGTACCCTTTTCAAAAGCTTTTATAATTGAGCAATAACAATTAAAAAAAGGAATGGTTATCAACATTGATAACTCTGAGAATCTGTACATGTTCAAGGATTGATCCAGCTTTGATAACCGTTCTAATATCAAAGTTTTAACGAAATTTATACATCATATTTTTATAATAGAGCAATTTTAACATGATCACTAACAATGTTAAATTATTGCAAATTCTTCTGGAAAATCCATTTCTCTGTTTGTACTTTTTATAATTTCTTTATTTGCTATAAACATAATGTTTATTGTTTTATGCAATAAAATGTATATTGAATATATTGATCAGATCTTATATTATCCATTTTTTTTTCAAACAACATATTTCAGATACATGTATATATATTCAGTAACTGTTGTTGACACTAAGTCTGGTACTTATTAACAAATAATCTGATGCTGTTTTCATGTTTTACAAATTAAAAACCAGAAAAGGAGATAGGTGTTCAAAGTGAAAATGTTGTTGAATAGGAACATATTGTTCATGTTGGATATGTTCATTTTGGATCAATTACACCATTCCGACAATGTATTCGGATTAGTCACAGAAATCAAGTAATTTACATCAGACAAGGCCGGCTAAACTTTAACCTTTCCAACATACATCATTATAAATGGGACTTTTGAAAATATTTGTCAAAAATTACATTTTTCTCAGTCATCTTAAATTGTCTCAAGATTATACATTCAGCCAGATCATACAAAGTTAGCCATCTGCCTTGTAAGATTGTTGTGTGGAGTAATGTTAAGCGCAAGTCATTCAATCAACCATGGTAAGAGTCAGTTTTCAATTATATGTATTACTAGTTTACAAATAACTGGCATATAATTTGTAAAAATAAATCAGAACATTCTTCAATGCCTTCTAGTGTTGTTTTCCATCAACATCCTTGGAAATCTTACAGTCTATTACAATCCTGACCTAATAAAAAATAAAACAGATATATATGTACAAATTAAACTTAAATGCATGCTAAGTTTCGTTTTTTTCAATATGTTTTTCAAATTCTGTTTTTGTAACTTAAATTTCTACAATTTGCCTATTAATTTGTTTCTTGTTGGGGGACAGACAGTGCTTAATTAATTGTTCTTGCTTTCACACGACCTAGGCTTTGCCTATTAACATATTAAATAAGGATTTCATAACATGAAAAATGCCCCTTATCTGGAGCTCTGAATCTAAGCTTCTGTATTTATATGTCTCTGATTTCGACTAGGAATATTTAAGATTATATAATGATTCATTCTAAAGTAAAGTATTTCAAGTGGATATGAGGAGAAGCTAAATTTATATTCAGTCTTGCTTAGACTGCAGGACCTGTTCTATAATACAGAAGCCATAGTTCATGGATCCTTTATATTAAAATAAAATCAATGTTGTCAGTACTGTAAACGTTCGTGTCAGTGAGATTACCAACCACATAGGGTTACATGGATAATTAAATTAATAATTTAATGCATAGATCAGTGTGCTTATCCGTATATGGACCTCTGAAAAGACTGACAACGCTGTGACAACAAATGTAGTACGAACACAATCGTGTACGAATAACATGTAAATAAAATAAATTACCTTATAACCACCCCATATAAGCATAAAATTATCTAAAGTTACAGCTACGTGACCTATCCTTGGTAGAACTGTCAGTGATTCTTCTACTTGATCTCCATTATTTGCCATTACAGCTGTCAAATGTTTGTTTGTTTCATTCAAGCAATTATTAAAGTTGCTATATGCCGGAGTCCCCTGGATTCTCACCCGGCATCGTTTTTCAAAGTCATCTAGTGCTATATTATATCAGGGTCTACTAATTATATACATATTTATATATAAATGCTTGTATGATTTAACTATTTTCTACATACAAATATGAAGCAGATGAGATTGAAAACATTTAAATAAAAATTAGAAAAATCTCTGTAAATGAAAATATAATAAAATTGAAAACATTGTTGCAAAAGGAGAAATAGCTTACTATGGCAAAAAGCGAAATTTTCCTTTTGTAACAATGTTTTCAAACGTCTCGTGCTGCAGACGCGTCGGAAAGCGTCTCTAGTTGGAATGGTTCGGTTTCACCAAACAGAGTCTAGTAGAGTCCGGTACAGTCTGGGGGTCAAATATCCCATTATATCAATGTTTTGTGAAGTTTTTGTATTGAAATGAATAATATAAAGTGTTATTGTATGTTATAAATAAAATAATAATGTATTTTCCTATTTTAGTTCATTTTCGGATGAATATAGAAATATGATATGCGCGTGACAGTGACCGCCAGTTTGTTTAAGCAAATCTTCAAACCAAATCCTATTTAGTTCTGCGATATTAATTATTCGCCAAAATAATAATATGTTTTGGTCATATATACACTCTGTTTAGTGATACCCGGAATGGTTAAGTTCTGTTCACTTTTTTAGAGTTGGGGGTCCTGTGTTGATACAATGAAATCCAAATTCAAAATTTGCGCTACATTTTGGACTCAAACTACTGGTGCATAAAGTTTGCAGATCTGTAGGCCTTTGCAGTATTTACCGAGTTGGTCTCAAATGCTGTTAAAATCTATGTTCCTGAATGGTCGTACTGTTAATATCGTGAACACAGTATAGTATGGATTTGTAGTTTCATTTATTGTAATGCATTAATATAATTAGCTCTTTCCGATATACACACAATCTGTAGCAGACACATTTGAAACCATGTAGGAAAGACATGAAATTTCTCTATAAATGAAAGTTGAATAAGTAAATAGAACTGAAAACGTTGTGACAAATGAGGAAATTGCTCATTGTGAGACCCGATGTTCACTTTTTCAGAATTATTTCAAAAGAAAGTCTCCACTTATGGGAAAGGGTTCGCCTTTATCTTACTTACTTCTAGCAGGAACGCAGAAAAGCCATTCGCCTGATCTAAACAAATGGTACCATTATTGTTTATTTTTTAACCAACCCTTGCTTGTTAATGGAGTAGTCAATATTGTGAATTAAAGGTGCTGAACTCCAGATGGAGATCATTATTTTGAAATGTTGAAGCTTTTGCAAATATCGCTTATATATAGTGACAACAAAGTATTGAAAGTAAGAAATAAATAGTTCAAAACTGTTTTGTCAATAATGTTGATAAATAGTCCATTGAAAGTCATTACAATGTACAACATTTGGCTTACTGGGTATGTCTTCCCAGTAACAATGAAGCATAAACGATCTATATTTAGATGTTTATTGTACTGGAAAGTGCATGGTCTACATGGGTTGCAAATGCCGTTTGAAGTTTCTATTTATAAAAGCTTATATTTAACCCCCTACAATACAACTCCAGCAGATGACTTTGAAAATATATACGCATAATATGAGAAATCTCTATGAATGAAAGCATATTGTATTGAATACGGTAGAAAAAGTAGTAGCTAAAGGAGACATTATTCAATATAGGCATGATTTAAAAAGTCGGATACACCAAGTATTAATGCCTCAGCGCCTAGAATCAATGCCTTCAAAAGAAAAAAATCAACAAACATTGGGTCAACCACCCGTTCAAATTCAATTCACGCTGCTATATACACACATATTACGAGTAGCACAAACATAATAGATGGGCCACCAGAAGCCGTAGGTCTCCGAACCGTGAGTACATTTCAGTTTGCTTTAAAAGCTCAAAATAAGCCTTCATGTTGGAAAGGGGTTATCTGCATCCCGTCAACTCGGGATCTACGAGAAATACTGAACACTTGGCCGGGATAACGTCGATGAATAACAGAGATCTGTGAATTACCTATTGAATAGTGAATATCGTGATCTACATACAAGCGCAATTTTACGGAAATGCGAAAAAAAGATAAGGAAATGGGAGCACCTTTCCGCAAACTTTTTGAACATCCCTCGTATATATAGTTGTTAATTTTCCACACCGAAGCCTCTTTGATTGCCGTTACAAACGCCATTATAGTACATTCTACGGAGCACTTGAAGCTTGACTGCTTTTCCTAAATTCCTTCCAAACTATTTTGTGCCATTTTTTTTTTAATTGTGTCGCTATTAGTGCAATTTCATTCGAATCGTTCGAAAATGGTTTAGGACATTCTATTATGATATTGTCTTTAATTATGTGAAAAACAAAGTAGATTTGTTGTAACAAATGACGCTGAACTGACGTTTCTCCGTTTCTTTAAACACATTTTTGCTAGCATTACAGTTGTGTCGCTCAGTACGAAGTATGATCTTAACCATTCAATTATGGAGATTTTCTATGTTTTGACAAAATACGTTCAAAGTCGTCTGCTGCAGAACTGGCGTATGAGGGAAAGGGTTAACCTGTTCAATGATCAGTGAAAGTTCCACAGAATACCATTTGTAAATACCCCCATTATCATGCTCTTAATTTGAGTTATTAACACAAATCGTACTTTATGCCATTTTTTCAGTGTACTTGGGTCACATCGACGATTAATTGTATTTGTTTCATCTGTATATATGTTATATGTTTTGCTATATATATGAGCCGTCCTGCGAGAAAACCAACACTGTGTACTCTGCGTAAAGTATCGATCCGTATCAGCTTAAGAATTCCGCGCAGGCTAAACCGAATAGACAATATGTTCGCCTCCTGTGGATTTTCTGTTTCAGGAATCATTACTCTATCACCCTGAGTATGTGTCGGCCATGATTAGCTAGCGCGGACTGTGCATGCGGATCTGGATCGATACATTACGCAGAGGCCATTATGTTGGTTTTCTCACGGAACGGCTCATATATATGTTTGCCATATTGATATAATTTTTAAATGGCCAAAGGTAAAATGCTTTGCCGAAAAAAGTCAATAAAGTATTGAATTGAAAAAAAAATGAATTGTATTCATAGGAGATTCAGATGCATCTGTACATGCACATTATAACCATAACTTTCACTGTGTGTCAATATGCGTTACAGTCATGTTAGCTCTTGTGTCAAATAGACTACGTGTCCAGCCCTGCATGACCAACGTCATTGCACCTTAGCCTTTTCCCACTGGTAGACGTATTTCAACGCATCAGTTAATTGCAGACGACTTTCGAAAACATCACGATAAAAGGAGAAATGGTTAATTACGAGCATTTTCTTCTTTTACCACAATGTGTTCAAATGTATTATATATAATAATATATATACGTTCATTCGTAGAGATTTACTACATTTGTTAACACAGGTTTCAAAGGTCATCTGCTGCATATACATGTATGTTGTATATGGGAAAGGGGGGAGGGTATAAGTGATACCGGAAAGGAGATTACACAAGACCCCATTACCGTCAGACGCTTACGTCTGTTTGAAAAAAGAATATATATGTAATGTTCAATAGGAAAACGTCTGGGATACAGCGGACACGTCGGCGTAACATACAAAAGCATGTAAGTCAACTTCCTGCCAAGACATAATTGAGATATTCACAAAATTAAAAAGATATCATAAGGAGAATCATAATCATAAAACATATAATATATTTATTTAGACAAACATAACAAACTATCTCAAATCCAAGAGAGATTATGGGGCAATCGATGTAGTAGGTAAAAACGTCCCGTAAGTGCGTAAGAACGTGTTAACCCTTTCCAACTTGCAGACGCAGCTGCAAAATACTTTTGAAAACAGGGTGGCAAGAGCAGAATAATAAACAATTTCTCCCTATGCCACACTGTTTTCGACTCAATATGATAAGGATATTTACAATTGATGACATTTTCCATATTTTTACCTAAATGTTTTGAATTGCATCTGCTGCAACATTGCTAAACGCGTGAATGAGTTAAAACTAATAACGAGTCGACGATCCAAGCCAAAGTGAAGCAAAAGGAGAAGTGTGAAGCGTTTTATGTACAGAATTCCTCTGTTCTAGAGGATAAATTGTGTGTCCCTTTCCCACGGTGTCCTTCTTTGTCAGCCTTTGGAAACAAATTGTTAAACATTGTAAAAAGTATATCTTAAGGAACGGCACTCCTTTTACAACCCAAGGTTTGCTTGCAGTTTTCATTTTGATAGTCAAATAAAGAAATACGAGGTTATTATTTTGTATAAGAATGTAAATTATCAAAGAGTATTATTATCGAGGGCTTGGTGTGAAACGGTTGTAACTAAAAACCTATTTTGAAAACCCTGGTTTAGGGGCAATTTTGTCCCCTTTGTTTATTTATTGTATTTACTTATTTATTGGGGTTTTACACCGCTTTCAACAATATTTCAGTTATATCACGGCGACAGTTCACTTATTCATGATCCCTGGGTAAACAAACCATTACTAGGATAGAAAATGTGCCTTGCCCAAGGGCACTCCACCATGACCGTAGTGCCGCGACCGGGGATCGAACCCGGGCCGACACCCGGTTTCGAAATCCCCGATTGACCCCTTTGTAAACAATGCAAATTTAGGTACCATTGCTCAGAACGAGCAATTGCACCTAAATTTCCACTGTTTACCAAGAAAAATGATTTAACGCTTATAAAGACTTTATGGCGAGGTGATTAGCCTTGATAAAAAAAATACCAATTTTAGTTACAACCGTTTTACGCCAAGCCCTCGATATATAATTATCCTTGACACAGAAGCGTGTTGGTTACATGTTTAACCAGATAATATGATTGGAAAAGCGTCTGCTTTATAACAACGTGAATAAAAATAATTTAAGCATATGTGGAAACGTGTCAATATATTTGTAATTAATGGTTGCATACACTGTGAGGAAAGGAGAAAATACTCAAACCAGCCAGCATTATCTACTTTGCGCATGACATGTTTTCGATAGTCGTCTGTCACCGAACCATCAAACGCATGTCGGAGAGTGTAAACTTTATAAAGAAATAAACCCTGGGGATTCTGATTATCTAAGTGATGAGCTTATAGGTAGAGATCTATTACACACGACGATATCATTTATACCGATGTATATGTATGTTGAAGGCTATTCTGCATGAATATGTAAATCATCTGGTTATCTTATTCGTCGTGACACATTTCTTATTTCTTTGTTCGTTAACACTTTAATCGTTTGCGATTAACGCTTTAAAAATTGTGAAGTTTTGCCTAATATCAAAGTCATGTACATTGCGGAATAGCTAACAGCTGCTGATGAATTGATAAGGTAAGACGCACGTATCTTAACCTCTATTGTTGTAGCTTATACATTTCTGTTCAGATGGAGTAGCGTTTCTAAAGAGCGTTCGCCTGGAAGGTGGTTTACGCCGTTGGTGTAATCCCAAAGACTCGAATAAAGTAAAAGATGTGGACTGGCATACACCATTAAGACTGATATCCTGGTATTAGGAACCTAGAACATGTCGTGATTTGATTGTAATATTGTTGAAAGTGGCGTATAAACACAATCATCACCACAACCATCATTGTCCGCCCATTCGGCGCGGGTGAATTTACCCTAGAGTAAAATTTCAATGGCTGACATCAATTTACCTTATCAAACTGCTCTCTCGCTTGCCTTATAACGCTTATATCTGGCGTACCTTATCACACGTCTCTCTCGCGTGTCCTATAGCACTTATATCTTGCGTACTTACTTCTCTCCTGTGCCCCTATCACACGTATCTTGTGCCTCCATAACACTTCCCCCCTGTGCCCCTATAACATTTATCTCCGCACCCCAGATCACTCTTCCCTCCTGTGCCCCTATCACATGTCTCTCTTGTGCCCCTATCACACATCTCTCTCGCACACCATATCACACTTATCTCCTGTACCCCTATATAACACTTCTCTCTCGCACACCAGATCACACTTCCCTCCTGTGCCTATATAACACTTCTCCCCTGTGTCACTATCACGCGTCTCCCCTGTGTCACTATCACACTTCTCTCATGTGTCACTATAACACTTTTTTCTCGCACACCCGATCACTCATCTCTCCTGTGCCCCTTTAACACTTCTCTCCTGTGCCACTATCACGCGTCTCTCTTGTGTTCCTATCACGCGTCTCTCTCGCACACCCTATCACACTTCTGTCCTGTGCCCCTATAACACTTTTCTCTCGCATACCCTATCACACTTCTCTCTTGTGCCTTTATAACACTGATCTCTTGTGTCCCTATCACGAGTCTCTCGTGTGTCCATATCACGCGTCTCTCTTGTGTCCCTATCACGCTCTCTTGTGTCCATAGCACACGTCTCTCGTGTGCCCCTATCACGCGTCTCTCTTGTGTCCCTATCACGCGTCTGTCTCGCACACCTTATTACACTTCTCGCCTGTGCCCATATCACGCGACTCTCTTGTGCCCCCATAACACTTCTCTCGATACTGTGCCCCTATAACACTTCTCTCCTGCACATTTATCACACTTTTCCCCGCACACCCTATCACACTTCTCGCATGCCTGTGCCTCTATAACACTGCTCTCCTGTGCCCCTATCACGTGTCTCTCTTGTGTTCCTATCACGCGTCTCTCTTGTGTCCCTATCATGCGTCTCTCTTGTTCATTATCACGCGTCTCTCTCGCACACCCTATCACACTTCTCTCCTGTGCCCCTATAAGTTAACACTTCTCTCCTGTACGTGCCCCATATAACACTTCTCTCTCTCGCACACCCTATCACACTTCTCTCCTGTGCCCCTATAACACTTCTCTCTCGCACACCCTATCACACTTCCCTCATTTGCCCCTATCACACGTCTCTCTTGTGCCCCTATCACACATATCTCTCGCACACCCTATCACACTTCTCTCCTGTGCCCATATAACACTTCTCTCTCGCACACCAGATCAAACTTCTCTCCTGGGCCCCTATAACACGTCTCTCATGTGTCACTATAACACTTCTCTCTTGTGCCCCTATCACGTGTCTCTCATGTACACAAATAAAATGCAATGGCCTACGATTTCAGGTCACTACACTACACTCAAGGTAAAATTATGACAAATAATCCCTAAAAAAAGAAATTAGTGTATACCATCACCAGAATGCATTTAATATATGACATTGATTTTAATATCATTGTAAATGTGTATAGGATACACTGGAAAGGATTGATTTTATCACTTTTAGTATTTTGATCTTGTTTGAAAGTGAAAGTAGAGAATGCTAAACACCGGTTTGTCCGGGCCCGATTTGGTCCTAAATGACGGTAATCATTTTCGCCTGGTGAATTATTTCTTGCATAATGCATGGCCCTCCATTTTCTTTGGATTGTTTTAAAGCTTAGAAGTAACTCTTTTCAATGATATATGGTGTTCTACATGAGAAACGCTTAGAAAGTGTGACAACTGCATTGAAACAAAGAAAGAATTTAGTTGGAGTAAACCTCAATAGAAATTCAGTGATTTGCAAAGTTACCTCCCTTTAAATTTTGACGGCCATTTACTTTCTCATTTCGGAAAGATTTCAAGGTAGGTTATATCTACATTTACATTATTTAAAAGTTATTGACATGCCATGTATAGGGCGTGCATGTAACCTAAGGTCATTGAGTATGTCTGTTTGTTCTTCCTTCTGACGTTTTGTTGGCGCGGCGCAATATAAACAACAATTCTTCCAACAGTGGTGAGAATATTTGTCTCAAACATATAAATACAGTATCTATAACTTTTAATTCTTAAAATGTCGTATTCATGTCGGAAATAATTGATAGTTAACAGTTGCATATATCTCTGTTAAGTATCACATAAAATAAGCTCATTCCTCTTTCAACTCTTCAAATGCAACACAGAACTTTAGAACAGGCGTAAATTTCATGTTCTAATTAAAGTCCTTTTTCAACCACAAAGTCATGCTATGTTGTATGCATTGAGACAACTCTTTTGAGCACTCAAAAATGGCAGTAGTTTTGCAGTAAGAGAAATACTGTGGGGTACTAAAAGACCAACACTTGTAATGTAAAGGGATTGGGGTACAAATACCACTTCTACAGCCTTGCTGTTACAATAAGATCCAAGATTTATAGCCACATTGGTACACAAATAAGTGAACTGTCGGCCTTGATATAATTGAAATAATGTTGAAAGCCACGTAAAACCCCAATAAAACAAAAACATGTATAAGGTTGGCTTTTTCACGAAGTTAATCAACATACATCACGATATGTACCCCTCGATGGCTTAACTCCATGAAGAAACCAGTATATACATTTCAATAATCATTACTGTCAATACTCATTTTCTGCAAATGTATGTACAACTTTATGTACTGTTTAACACTTTACCCATATAATATATCTATAGGTGCTACCTATTTACGAAAAAACGCAAGATAATTATAAACAAAAATTAAAGAGCATACTTTGGCCATAAAAAAGGATTTATAAGTAATTGACTAGACAATAATAATGTTAATGTCATGTTTTGTGCATTATCAAAAAATATTTGGAATTCGTATTGCTGTCGTCTATTATTACGAACAGAAAATAATAAAGTAAAGACTTTCAGAATTTTTTTTTATAATGAACGAGGTTAAAACATGATGGCCAAGATGATCCTTAATCGATCACCTGCATTATGGTAAAGAAGCAAAAAGATCAGCTCTTTGCTGATGCCACCTGGCAACTGCCTTTTTCAACCAGTCAATATGACTGGAACAAATGATGTAAGGGGTCACATTTCTGCTAAACCCTTTCCCTATTAGAGACGGTTTCTGAGGCCTTTGCAACAGACGATTTAGGGAAAGATTGTCGCTAAAAGAACAATTGCTCCTTATGAGAAAGTTATCCTTTTGCCACAATGTTTGATAAATAGCTCATGTATAGGAATTTGGGGTATTTCATGTTGATACCACTTTTTTGCGGGAAACGACGTCGCTCCATTGACGTTACGCCAAGATGAAGTGTTACGTGACCTTCTTTGGATACGATACAGTCAACATTTAGGTTCAGGGTTAGAAGTCTAATGCTGTTGTTTTTTTGACGAACGGGAAAACATATTTCTTACAGAGTTCCATTTATTTTTAATGTTAATTCCCCAAAACCCAGCACTTTAATAAATATCGATTTAAAAAAAAAAAAATATTAAAAAGACGACAATAATTTAAAAAATCCGTGTTTTTCGTGTCATTTTATACATACCCAAATTATCGATTTAAAAAAATATATTAAAAAGACGACAATAATTTTTTTTCAATCCGTGATTCTCGGCTCATTTTATACATACCCAAAATGGCGGCCCCCATGGATTTGGCCAGTTTCATTTCAGAAAGCTTCATGGATTATTGAAAAAAAAAAAAAAAAAAAAAAATCTCACACCTGTTAACTAATATAGTTACCTATTTACGAAAAAAAATACGCAAGATAATTATAGACAAAAATTAAAGAGCATACTTTGGCCATAAAAAAGGATTTATAAGTAATTGACTAGACAATAATAATGTTAATGTCATGTTTCTTGCATTATTAAAACATATTTGGAATTCATATTGATGTTGTCTGTTATTTGAACAGAAAATAATAAAGTAAAGACTTTCAGACAATCAAGGAATACATTTATAATGAACGAGGTTAAAACATGAGGGCCAAGACGATCCTCAATCGATCACCTGCATTATGGCAAAGAAGCAAATAGATCAGCCCTTTTCTGATGCCACCTGGCGACTGCCTTTTTCAACCAGTCAATATGACTGGAACAAATTATGTAAGGGGTCACATTTCTGCTAAACCCTTTCCCTATTAGAGACGGTTTCTGAGGCCTATGCAACAGACGATTTAGGAAAAAGATTGTCGCCACAAGAACAATTGCTTCTTATGGGAAAGTTATCCTTTTGCCACAATGTTTGATAAATAATTATACTTTGAATGAGTGAGTCAATAGCTCATGTATAGGAATTTGGGGTCTTTCATGTGGATACCACTTTTTTGCGGAAAACGACGTCGCTCCATTGACTCCTTCTTTGGCTACGATACAGTCAAAATTTAGTTTCGGGCATAGAAGGCTAATGCTGTCGTTTTTTTGACGAACGGGAAAACATATTTCTTACAGATTTCCATTTATTTTTAACTTTTCGTACAAATGTTAATTGCCACATAACACAGCACTTAAATGATCTTAAATATCGATTTAAAAAAAAATGATTAAAAAGACGACAATAATAATTTTCAATCCGTGTTTTTCTGCTCATTTTATACATACCCAAAATACCGACTTAAAAAAAAAAAAAAAGACAATAATTTTCAATCTGTGTTTTACGTCTGCTTTTTATACATATCCAAAATGGCAGCCCCCATGGATTTTTCCAGTTTCATTTCAGAAAGCTTCATGGGTTATTGAAAAAAAAAAAAAAAAAAAAAAAAATCTCACGCCTGTTAACTAAAAGCGAAAAAACCCATTATGTTTTTTTTTCGTATAAGCGAAAAAACCCATTCATGTTTTTTTTTCGTATTATTAAAACAGTTCTAAAGCAGACAACTTTGGCAACATTTTGGAAAATCTCTCTTACGACAATTCTGCAGCAGACAACTTTGAACATATTTTATCAAAAAATAGAAAATCTCTATAATTGAATGGATGACCTATGACTAAAAGTGGAAAACATTGTGGCAAAAGGAGAAATTGCTCGTTTTGAGCAATTTCTTCTTTTGTCACTATGTTTTAAACCGTCTGCTGCAGATGATGATCGATCTATTTTAGATCAAATCAATAAACTTATGTTCTGCAGGGGGTTTTTTCTGAAAAAGGGGAAGGGGAAAATTTTGCGGCGTTTTAGAAAAAAAAGGGAAAAAATTGTAAACTAGTATAATGTGCATATTTAACTTTTATCATTACAAGGCTGGCCATCTCTCTATTTTTCATGTTCTTGAACTCCTCCACTAGATTGTCATAATCCAGTTCACTCAAACTATACCACTGTCAAGGGTTGAAATTAGCAAGATTTTCTACTTGCATTTTTTCGCAAGTGCTATTTTTTGTTCCTTGCTAAATGAGAAAACAACTTTAATTTTTGAGAACTTATTAGAACTTTAATTTTAAGCAACACAATGTGAACTACAATAGTGCAATACACTGTTATGGCCAATCATGAATGTAATGTTAACATGGTCCAAACCATGCATTGCTGTTAAAAGAAGCTGCTGAGACTGTCAGATATACAGCATAGTCTAGAAACTGTGTTTCAATTTCTGGCTCCATATGGCAAAGTATGGGGTCTTTTCTGTCTTAGTCCAGACAACAACCATCTTGTCACAGCAGTTTTTGGGTCATATTCTCTAAGCGCAACATCAGCAACTTAAATTCACATCAAAATATCAAGTATTTCAGCACCAAGCTTACACCTCAAGTCAAATATTTTTTTTTTTTTATTTATCGGAGGGGAATTGATATTTTTAGGGGAAAAACTATGCTTATTTTCCGAGGGGAAGGCGCCGTTAAACGGCCCCTTTTATATAAGGTAAAAAACCCTGTTCTGTTCTGTTCTGCAGAGGCGTCAGAAAGTGGGTTAATGAATGCATGGTTATTAATTTTAGCTGAAAACAATGTGGCAAAATAAGAAAATTGCTCAGTACCCTATTAGCACAATTTTTTCAAAACTAGTCTGTTACAGAGTTAGGAGAGTGTTAATGTATTTATTATTCAGGTACAACATATAATGATGATGCAGGAATATAGGTCAACCGAGGATATTTATACAAAACGCCCCAGATCCAACCGCTGTCTTATTATTGCTGCAGTTGTTGCTGCCATAGTAATATTCATAATTGGAATTCTGATTGGTCGGTACGCAGCATGCCCAGACAACACACCGAAGGAAAGAGATGGGGTGTTTCTGCCCGGTATTTCAAAAGCTCTTGTAACTGACGCTGATCCAGCAATTAGCGATTTACTTATCAACAACATGAAGAGTGAAAATATCAGGGAGAACTTGAGGTAAGTTGGAAAACAGTCTTAACCCTTTCTCACATACAGACGCTTTTTTAAGCCTCTGCAGCAGACAAAATTTTAAAAATTGTAGTAAAAGGTAAAATTGCTCATAATGAGCAATGTCTCCATTTGTCACAACCTTTTCATCTTGACTTAATTACTAGATTTTCCTTATTTTTGACCAGACGTTTTCAAAGTCGTCTGCTGTAGATTTGTTGTATGTAGGAAAGTGTTAAGTAAATCTTAAACAGAGATGTCTTAGGGTTTAACATGTGTGTAGAAAAATTGTAGTGAAACACAATAGACTAAGTCTTTGCAACCTATAGACCTAAAATAAAATAATTCTGTGTCAAAATCATCCTCCCAGTTTTCCGGAATGTTTCAAAGCAGACATCCCAGCCTGAAATATTTGGATAAGGTTTAAACAATACCCCTTTTCCCCATGACACATATGTTAGGTTAAAATATGGGAAATATCTAAAAATGAAAGTGTAATTATTGAATAAAGTTGTAAGCATTGTGGCAAAAGTAGAAATTGCTCATTATGAGCAAATTCTCCTTTTGTCACAATGTTTTCAAAAGTCGTCAACTTCAGATATGCCAAAAAAGAGTATGCAAGTGAAAAAGAGTAAAACTTATCTTGATTGAAAGCACTTGAGGAAACAGCAAGAACATGTAGAAAAAAGTATTGTTTGGAGACATTGTAGAGAATAATGTAGAAAAACTAGAATAGTAGAAAATATTGTAGGAAAACTATTTAGTATTCATCACAGGCATCTTTCTTTCAATTTCTTTTTTACAAAAGTCGTCTGTTTCAGGATAAAAGTAAGCCCTATTCCTGATAACATGTAACGTCTATCTTATTTTATCTATGATTATGTTTCTTTAACTCTTTCCTACATACAGATGGTTTCTGATGCCTCTGCAGCGGACGATATATTGGAAACACTGTGGCGAAAAAGAGAAATTGCTTCTTATGTTTGCCACAATGTTTTCAACTTGAATATATACCGGTAATAATGATTTCATTCAAATAGATTTTCAATGTTTTTGCCAGGACGCTTTCAAGGTCGTCTGCTGCAGATTTGTTGTGTTTGAGAAAGGGTTAACCTCTTCCCATATACAGATGCTTTCTAATACCTCTGCAGCAGACGACTTTTGAAAACATTGAGGGTTAAGAAGAAATTGCGTATTTCCAAATTGTCTGCTTCAGATTTGTTGTATGAGGTAAAGCGTTAACCCTTTCCCTCATACGACAATTCTGCAGCAGACGACTTTGATGATATTTTGTCAAAAAGTAGAAAATCTCCATAATTGAATGGATAACCTATTACAAAAAAATGAAAAACATTGTGGCAAAAGGAGAAATTGCACGTTTTTTTGCAATTTCTTCTTTTGCCACTATGTTTTCAAAAAGCTGTCTGCTGCAGAGGAGTCAGAAAGCGTCTATATGAGGGAAAGGGTTAACCCTTTCCCACTTGTAGACGCATTCTGAGGCATCTGCAGCAGCAACTTTTGAAAACATTGTAACAAAAAAAGAAATTGCTCAAATAAAAAAAATTCTCCTTTGTTCACAATGTTTTTAACTCGTTTTGATAATTAAACTCTCATTTAATAAGATTTTTCACGTTTTTGTCAGTATGTTCCAAACGTCATCTGTACTGCTGCAGAATTGTTGTATGTGGGAAAGCCTTAAACATCATGCCAGGTGAAAAGTTACATGAGTATGGATTGTTTTGCAGGATGTTGACTTCAGAAGCTCACATTGCTGGCCAAGAGAGAAACCATAAGTTAGGTCGCGATCTGATGGATCTGTGGAAGAAACAGGGTTTAGATCATGTGACAATGACGCCATATAAGGTGATGTTATCATATCCAAATGAGAATGACCTAAATTACGTGGAACTGCTTAATGGTACTGGTGATTCACAGTATAAGTCTGATTTGAGAGAGCCTTTTCTCACACCTGAGGAAAACAAGACAAATGTTGTTCCACCATTTAATGCCTACTCAGCTCCTGGGGATGTCAAGGTAAGTAACTGTTTGAATTAGTCTACAATGATTTATATTGATTGCTTGATTGATTGGGGTTTATCGGCATTTTCAAAAATCATATAATGTCATTTCATCTACGCATGTGTTACCTGACTTTCTCACCACATTAATCTTTCCAAGCAACTGACCGCTTTTCCACATAGACAGTTAGAAAGAAGACAAATGATGCTTATTGCATTGACTTGTCTCTGACTTCGGAAAAAATGTTGGCTGAGAAAGGGTTCAAATTCACAACCCCTGGATTGACAGCCTGTGTTGCGGACTGAACCACCAGGGCTTAGCACAATGATTTATATA
This sequence comes from Serripes groenlandicus, assembly GCA_031761405.1. NCBI lineage: Eukaryota > Metazoa > Mollusca > Bivalvia > Cardiida > Cardiidae > Serripes > Serripes groenlandicus. The sequence continues at coordinate 58,116,267 of JASEVX010000001.1, forward strand.
ACATAGATAGGAGTCAGAAACAAAGAATAACTGGTATATCTAAGGTTTTCAGCAATTAAGCCTTCATCGGGTTATACAAAATTATAAATAAATAAGAATATTATCTAATTAATGAAAAAAAGAGACAAAATTTTAATACAATTTTATACACCCTTTACAAATATGATTCTCATTTCATCAAAAATTGTCTAATTAGTTTTGCAATAGTTTTAATACAGAGTTGAAAACATTGAGGAAAGAGGAGAAATTGTTGACATTATCTTTCAGGGGGAACTAGTGAATTATGATCTAGAATGACAAATCAAAGAATATATTGTTACTATTGCATAATCCAAAACAATAAGAAACAGATTTTTCCCATAGCATGTTTAATTAACTCTTTCCCAAATGCAGAAACTTTCTGACACCTCAGCTACAGACGACTGAAATATGATAAATCTCTGAAAATGAATGTACACTAATTGTAACAGTTGAAAACATTGTGGCCAAAGGAGAAATTGCTCATTATGTGTAACTTTGCCTATTGCCACAATGTTTTTTCATTTTTTTCAGTAAATATACCCTCATTTATAAAGATTTTCCAGGTTTTTGCAAAGATGTTTCCAAAGTCATCTTGGAAAGGGTTAAGAATATGAATTATGCCCTTGTTCCTGAGATCTTGATGTACATTATATTTCAGGGTGATCTAGTGTATGTTAATTATGGTCGAGTAGAGGATTACCAAGTTCTTCAGAATCTATCTATTAATGTTACCGGTAAAATAGTGATAGCAAGATATGGGAAAATCTTCAGAGGCGACAAGGTAATGTACTCTCAAACAAGAAAAATAAAAATCTACTCAATAAGTGGTAAAGTTAGCCTTTTTAAATATGCATGTTTAATTTTTAGCTCCACTGGTTGAAAGCCAGTCAAGCTTATTTCATGGCGAATCGTCCGTTGTGCGTGCGTGCATGTGTCCATTAATGTTTTGCTTCAAAGGACTTCTCCTCACTAACCACTTGGCCAATAAGGATGAAACTTCATATGAAGCATCCTCTCATTATCCTCTCCTGAATTCCTCCAAATGTTTTGGATCCATGCGAAATTCTGGTTTCCATGGCAACCGCAAGAAAGTGTCTAGCCGATTTCCAAATAATTTTGTAGAAATGTTCCTTGGGTGACCCTCAGATTCCTTCCAGCCAAGTTGATTGGACGAAAAACATGGCCGCCAGGGGGCAGGGCTATTTTGCCTTATATGGCTATATATAGTGAAAACTTAAAAAAAAATTCTCCTCTTAAAGTGTCAGGCCAATTTTCAAATAATTTTGTAGAAATGTTCCTTAGGTGATTCTTTATCACATTCCTTCAAGCCAAATTGATTGGTCAAAAAACATGGCCGCCAGGGGGCGGGGCTATTTTGCCTATAGTGAAAACTTAACAAATCTTCTCCTCCGAAAGTGTTTGGCTGATTTTCAAATTATTTTGTAGAATGTTCCTTTGGTGACTCTTTATCAGATTTCTTCAAGCCAAGTTTATTGGTAAAAAAACATGGCCACCAGGGGGGGCGGGGCTATTTTGCCGTATATGGTTATAGTGAAAACTTCTCCGAAAGTGTTCAGCCGATTTTCAAATAATTTTGTAGAAATGTTCCTTGGGTGACCCTCAGATTCCTTCCAGCCAAGTTGATTGGACGAAAAACATGGCCGCCAGGGGGCAGGGCTATTTTGCCTTATATGGCTATAGTGAAAACTTAAAAAAAAATTCTCCTCTTAAAGTGTCAGGCCAATTTTCAAATAATTTTGTAGAAATGTTCCTTAGGTGATTCTTTATCAGATTCCTTCAAGCCAAATTGATTGGTCAAAAAACATGGCCACCAGGGGGCGGGGCTATTTTGCCTATAGTGAAAACTTAACAAATCTTCTCCTCCTCAAGTGTTTGGCTGATTTTCAAATTATTTTGTAGAATGTTCCTTTGGTGACTCTTTATCAGATTTCTTCAAGCCAAGTTTATTGGTAAAAAAACATGGCCACCAGGGGGGGCGGGGCTATTTTGCCGTATATGGCTATAGTGAAAACTTCTCCGAAAGTGTTCAGCCGATTTTCAAATAATTTTGTAGAAATGTTTATTGGATGACCCTCTATCAGATTCCTTCAAGCCATGTTGATTGGTCAAAATACATGGCGTCAGAGGGCAGGACTATTTTGCCTTATATGGCTATAGAGAAAACTTAAAAAATCTTTTCCTCCGAAAGTGTCAGGTCGATTTTCAAATAATTTTGTAGAAATGTTCCTAGTGTGACCTTCTATCAGATTCCTTCAAGCCATGTTGATTGGTTGAAAACTATGGCCACCAGATGGTGGGGCTATTTTGCCTTATATGGCTATAGTGAAAACTTAAAAAATATTCTTCTCTGAAAGTGTTTTGCTGATTTTCAAATAATTTTGTAGAAATGTTCCTACATAGAGGGTGACCTTCTATCAGATTTCTCCAAGCCATGTTGATTGGTCAAAAAACATGGCCATCAGGGGGCGGGGCTGTTTGGAGATTTAATTTAATCTAATGGCCGTGGAGCAATACTGGCCCTCTTGGGCCTCTTGTTTTTCTAGCACTTACTTCTGATAGCATAAATATAATCCAAACTGACATGAATATACAGTTGAAATCTCAAATTAAAGGGACTATGATCAGTAGTATTAATTGAAATTAAATAAGGGATTTGATGAAAAAAGTATTCTACAATACTTTCAAACCTGTGCTAAAGACCACCTTTTTTTTAGCAATTCTCTGTCTATAGCAACCACATTTTTAATTTCCCAGTAATCATTTTCTGCATAAATGACCCTGTAATTAAAGACCACCTGTGAACAAAAATGTAGTGGACTCAACCATCATCTTTTTCTCAGGAATATTGTTGATTCTCCCCTTTGTGCATGTGGACAAATTGAAAATACATTACATTACCTACTTGAATGTCCCCGCTATAACGATAGGAGACATGGCATGCTAAGAGAACTTCCTCAAAACATTAGGCTTGATACGTTGTTATACGGAAATCCAAACTCACCAATCGAAGAAAATAATGCTATTTTTGAATCAGTCCAACAATTTATAATCGGAACCAAACGGTTTAGCTCACGATAATTCACCTTTTTCCTTAATTGCTTTTTTGTTAACTTGCAACTTTTTAAGTATCTTCTTATGTTATATTTTATTCGGTATGGATAATCGACATATATACATTAACTAGCCTCCCATACGCGCACCACCCTCCTTTGTCTATTTCTGCTCTCTTTACATCTATCTCTTTCTTCCTCTTTCTCCTTCCTTGCTCTCTCTCTCCACTCTCTTTTATGTATCTGTTTCTTGTATTATAAATTACAAAGCTTAAGTAAGCTGATATTTTCTGCACATGTTAAATATTCACCGTGCTTCCTGTAAATTAATCTTTATTGGAGAGGACCTTCAATAAGCTATGAGCTTTCGGTCCAATCCATTTCTCCATTGTATATTTCTTGATGTAATCTACTATGTAAAAATATATGAGAATTAAATATGTTTAAACTAACAAAGACCAGATTGTTCTCTTCCCATGAGTGGTCTTTAAACACAGGTTGGACTGTAGTTGGATGAAAATACTTTTTCAAGAAAGGCTAGTGTCAACAATATATTGATGTTTCTGCATGCAAAATATCTGAATTTAAAAAAATTGCTTATTTTCCAACTGCAGAAAAATCATCTTTTCCAGTGTATATTTTGGCTACAACAACTGAAAGGTGATCTTTGAATGTTTAAGATTTGAATTGCTATCATACCTGTTTTATTCTTGTTCGATCCTGTTATGGTGTATCCCTTTCCAACAAACAGACGTTTTTCAAATCTCTATAGCAGAGGACTTTTGAAAACATTGTGGATAAAGGAGAAATTGCTCATAATGAGCAACTTCTCCATTTGCCACATTGTTTTCAACTCTATTCAATATTTACACTTGAAATAGTAGATATTTTCTATATTATTTTTGCATAGATGTTTTCAGATACTGCAGATTAGTTGTACATGTATATGTTTAACCCTTTCCCTCATACGACAATTCTGCAGCAGACGACTTTGAACTTATTTTGTCGAAAAATAGAAAATCTCTATAATTGAATGGATAACCTATGTCTAAAAGTGGAAAACATTGTGGCAAAAGTCGAAATCGTTTTGAGCAATTTCGTCTTTTGTCACTATGTTTTCAAAAAGCCGTCTGCTGCAGAGGCATCGGAAAGCGTCTATATAAGGGAAAGGGTTAAATCATTCTCCAGATGGTTAACCCTTTTTCCACATTCGACAAATCTGCAGCAGACAATTTTGAATACATCTACATTCTTCTTATAAATATAGAAAATCTATATAAAACTTTGATTAATTGATAGAGTGGCATAAAGAGAACTTGCCCATTATTATGCGAATTTTCATCATTAGCCAAAATGTTTTCAAAATTTGTCAAAATGCATCTGCATAATGGATGAGTGAAGGAATTACTTGGTAATTCAACTGGGTAACACATCTTTACAAATGAAACAATTTCAAACGTTTTTAAAAGTAGGATAATATTATCCATGATTGCAAATTAAGTTCTGTTATTTTATGAGGATTATGAAACAAGTTCTCAGAAATGTTATCATGTCTCATGATAATCAATTAATTGTGGGGTTCACACCCAAGACCCTGAATGTATCAAGTCAGGAAGGAATTTACTTGTATTGTACTTAATGCAGGAATTGCTCATGATAAGGAATATGTTTCCCAGCAATATTTTCTAGATTCATCTATTGCAGATGTATTTTAAGATATTCTTTGTTGAAATTTTTACAGATAGCTAAATCTACCTACCTATCTAATTCATTCAAATTGGCACATATAAAAAAATGAGGAATACAAGATTAACTACAATATAGATTGTTTTTGATACCACTGCAGCTGACCGCTTTTGAAAACATTTGGAGAAAAGGAGAAATTGTTCAAAATAAGAAACATGATGTTTTTATAGTGTTCTCAACACTGTATCAAAATTATACTTTTATATTTTTAGATCACCTGAGCCGAAGGCTCAAGGTGAGCTATTCTGATCACTTTTTGTCCATCGTCCGTCGTCCGTCCGGCGTTAACTTTTAGCTTTAAACATCATCTCCTCCCAAACTCCAAGGACAATTTCCGTGAAACATCACAGGATTGTTTCTCTGGTTGGCCTCTTTCAAAGTTGTTCAAAGATTTAAATTCCTTTGAGAACTTTGGTTGCTGCGGCATCAGAAAGGGGGCAAAAGGTCCAAACTTTAAAAATCTTCTCCTCCGAATCTGCCTGTCAGATTCAAATATAATTTGGTAGAAATGTTCATTGGGTGACCCTCTATAAAAATTGTTCAAGCCATACTGATTGGTTGAAAAACATGGCAGTCAGGCGGCATCAAAAAAGGGGCAAAATGACAAAATTTGAAAATTCCATTTTTTATGCAAATGCTTGTTTGATTTTAAGAAAATATAATACGAATCTTACTGTAATGATCCTCTATTTAATTTGTTTAAGCCGTTTTGATTGGTTTCACAATCATAGCAACCAGGCGTCATCACAAAAGGGGTAAATTGAACTTTTAGCTACAAATGACAACCATCTCCTACCATTCCAATAGACCAATTACCACAAAACATCACAGGAATGTTCCTTTGGTGGTCCTCTTTCCAAATTGTTCAAAGATTAAAATTCCAATGAGAACTTTGGTTGCTGCGGCATCAGAAAGGGGACAAAATGTCCAAACTTTAAAAATCTTCTCTTCCGAATCTGCCTTTCAGATTCAAATATAATTTGGTAGAAATGTTCCTTAGGTGACCCTCTATAAAAATTGTTCAAGCCATACTGATTGCTCGAAAAACATGGCAGTCAGTCGGCATCAGAAAAGGGGCAAAATGACAAAATTTGAAAATTCCATTTTTATGAAAGTGTTTGTCTGATTTTAAGAAAATATAATATGAATTTTACTGTAATGATCCTCTATTTAATTTGTTTAAGCCGTTTTGATTGGTTACACAATCATATCAACCAGGCGTCATCATAAAAAGGGTAAATTGAACTTTTAGCTACCAATGACAACCAACTGCTACCATTCCAATAGACCAATTTCCACAAAACATCACAAGAATGTTCCTTTGGTGGTCCTCTTTCAAAATTGTTCAAAGATTTAAATTCCATCGAGAACTTTGGTTGCTGCGGCATCAGAAAGTGAGAAAAATACCCAAATTTTAAAATCCTTTCCCTCCATAATCTACTTGTGCGATTGCAAGATAATTTGGTAGAAATGTTTCTTAAGTGACCCTCTAAATAAACTGTTGAAGCCATATTGATTTCGTTGAAAAACAGGGCAGCAAGGCGGCATCAGGAAAGGTGCAAAATGACAAAAACTTTATAATTCCATTCTTATTAAAATTCTTGTTAGATTTCAAGATACAAATGGCCTTTACTGATAAGCTGTTTCTTGAGAAGTGTCCACTCCTCTCAGTTTCATTTGCACTCCCTGATAAAATTTTCCAGATATTTGCAGTTAAATATTTGCTCCTAATTTACTATCAATTAGGTGATCGATTTAGGGCCATCTTGGCCCTCTTGTTTATCAAATGTCAACTTGTTTTCCTCGGGTATATTCAAATCAGTTGACATTCATATCAGGTAAACAAATTTTTGTTTAAGGTTCATCACGCAGAGGTTCGGAAAGCCATTGGTATAATTCTGTTCTCGGATCCAGAAGATTATACTGGAGGGGATATACACCAAGTGTATCCAAAGGACTGGTGGCTCCCTCCATCTGGCGCCCAGCGTGGCACTGTCTATACCGGGGATGGTGACCCACTTACAGCAGATTACCCAGCACTTGGTAAATTAAATACTACTTTGTGATGTTAACACTTTCCCACGTCCAACAAATCAGCAGCAGACGACTTTGAAAACATCTAGGTAAAAATATGCAAAAGTGTCGAAAACATTGTGGCAAACGCAAAAATTGCTTGTTTTGAGCAATTTCTCCTTTTGTCACAATGTTTTCAAAAGCCGTCTGCTGCAAAGGTGTGGGAAAGCGTCTATAAGTAGGAAAGGGTTAAGTATAGAATTGTTCATCCTTTCTCACATACGATAAATCAAACAGCAGAAGACTTTGAAAATATCTAGGCATAAAAGTGAAAAATCTCTATAAATTAATGTGAAATTATTGAAAAGAGTTAAAGAACTTTGAGAAAAGTTAAAAAGAGAAAATGCTCATAATGATCAATTGCTCCTTTTACCTCAATGTTTTCAAAGGCTCTGCATGTTAGAAAGGATTAATCTAAAGACTGAATCAGGGAAATATTGTCCATATTGTTTATTGACTAGATGTTTTCGAAATCATCTGCTGCAAGTACTTCAAATGTCTGTTCTGCATCAGGGAAAGGGTTAATTTATGTTACAAATCAACCAATTTCCCTTTCACCTTTTTGATAGAGCGAGCCTACAGAGAAGTAGATGAGTGTGTTTCATGAGTGTGATTATTGTTTATTTCTGATAGAGCGAGCCTACAGAGAAGTAGATGAGTGTGTTTCATGAGTGTGATTATTGTTTATTTCTGATAGAGCATGCCTACAGAGAAGTGGATGAGTGTGTTTCATGAGTGTGATTATTGTTTATTTCTGATAGAGCGAGCCTACAGAGAAGTAGATGAGTGTGATTATTGTTTATTTCTGATAGAGCGAGCCTACAGAGAAGTAGATGAGTGTGATTATTGTTTATTTCTGATAGAGCATGCCTACAGAGAAGTGGATGAGTGTGTTTCATGAGTGTGATTATTGTTTATTTCTGATAGAGCGAGCCTACAGAGAAGTAGATGAGTGTGATTATTGTTTATTTCTGATAGAGCGAGCCTACAGAGAAGTAGATGAGTGTGATTATTGTTTATTTCTGATAGAGCGAGCCTACAGAGAAGTGGATGAGTGTGTTTCATGAGTGTGATTATTGTTTATTTCTGATAGAGCATGCATACAGAGAAGTAGATGAGTGTGTTTCATGAGTGTGATTATTGTTTATTTCTGGTAGAGCGAGCCTACAGAGAAGTAGATGAGTGTGTTTCATGAGTGTGATTATTGTTTATTTCTGAAAGAGCAAGCCTACAGAGAAGTGGATGAGTGTGTTTCATGAGTGTGATTATTGTTTATTTCTGGTAGAGCGAGCCTACAGAGAAGTAGATGAGTGTGTTTCATGAGTGTGATTATTGTTTATTTCTGAAAGAGCGAGCCTACAGAGAAGTGGATGTGTGTGTTTCATGAGTGTGATTATTGTTTATTTCTGATAGAGCATGCCTACAGAGAAGTAGATGAGAGTTTCTACCTTCCAAAGATACCCTGCCATCCAATAGGATATGGTATTGCTATAAAGCTTATGGGGTAAGTTTACAGATTCTACCCATTTCCTGCTAAATTACTGCTATGACAGCCTTTTATTTTAGACTGCTTCTTACATCTTCATTGAACAGTCTTTGCAGCTGTCTGATAAATGCATAGCAAACATTTATAACACAGACTGATCTTGCTCTATATTTGTGTTAAAGTGTAATTAAAATAGGGTGTTATAGGATACAAATATGTTGTTGAACCCTTTTATACAAGTAGATGTATTTTGATACAGATGATATTGAAAACATTGTTAAATATTAAGAAAATATTAAGAATTTGCTCATAATGAGCAAGTTCTGCTTTTGCCACAATATTTTTAACTCTTTGCAATAATTATACTTTCTCTACATAAGACTACTGACTGCCAAAGACACCTTTAAAAAAAAAAAAAATCCCAATCATAGAATTTCATTATTCTTTGTATTTTGCTAGTACATACAATAACTAGTTGAAATGAGAAAAAAATAAAAAAGATTTATCGATTTAAAAAATATATATTGGCCTGTCAATGACATGACCAATTTCATCAAAGGCACAAATATAGGCATTTTGGTCGAAAACCTAAAACACACAAAAAAGAGAGAAGAAAACTAACAAATCATATCAAAGTTCATATATAATTTTATATATAGAATTTAAATCAATAAGAAAAGAGAATTTGTAATAAAAATATGAAAAAATATATTTTAAGCTGTTTTTCAAGGTCGAAATGGTGTCACATTTTACCCCTGAAAAGGTTAAAATCATACAATTTTTCAAGAAATTTTCGATTCTACATAATAGAATTTTCTGTAATTATCTATAAACACTGAACATGGTTCACTTTGATAAAAAATGCAAAAAAAAAAGATAAGTCCCCGTACTCCTTTTTCTGGTAAATCGACTTTTTCCTTGAAACACGGCCTGTTTTTTAAGCAAAACTGCTGTATTTTTAAGAAAACACAAGAAAAAGCATGGAAAACGTCCCTTTATTCTAAAAGGAGTACGGTGACCTATATTTTTTTTTTCATTTTTATACGACCGTTTCTTAAAAACGGTACTTATTATGGTATGGTCATGTCCCTCCGTCCCTCCGTCCGTCCGTTCGGGTTTTCCGCAATTTTTTCTTACATACTTTGAGCTATTGAGCTGAAAATTTGTATAAGGCTTTGTAGTGATGTGTCACAGACCAAGTTCATATTTCCTGGGATTTCGTCAATTTTTGAATAAGTTATGCCCCTTTTTGGACTTAGAATATTTGTTTTCCGCACTTTTTTTCTACATGCTTTGATGTATTGAGCTGAAATAATGTATATGGTTTTTAATCAAGTGTCACAGATCAAGTGCACATTTCCTCGAATTTCGTCAATTTTTGAATGAGTTATGCCCCTTTTTGGACTTAGAATATTGGTTTTCCGCACTTTTTTCCTACATACTTTGAGCTATTGACCTGAAATTTTGTATATGGCTTTGTAATCATGTGTCACAGATCAAGTTTACATTTCCTCGGATTTCGTCAATTTTTGAATGAGTTATGCCCCTTTTTGGACTTAGAATATTTGTCAATTTCTGCATATGCATTTTTCATAGTTTCCCATTATTCTTTAACAACTTATTCCTGAACGACTTTATTAACTTTTTACAAACAAACAATATATCAAAACAAAGAGGAAACTTACAAAGAAGTTCCTGACGGGCGTATTATGTACCGTTTGTGGTACTCTTGTTTATTAAAGAAAATTCTATTATGTAGAATGGAAAATTTGTATGATTTTAACTTTTTCGGGGGTAAAATGTGACACCATTTCTACCTTGAAAAACAGCTTAATATATTCTTTTTCCTTTTTCCTTTTTTTCTCAAAAATTCCTTTTTCATATTGATTTACACTCTATATATAAAGTTATATTTGAACTTAAATATGATTTGTAGTTTTCATTTTAATTTTTTTGTGTGTTTTAGGTTTCGGCCAAAATGCCTATATTTGTGCCCTTGTTGAAATTGGTCATGTCATTGACAGGCCAATATATTTTTTTTAGATCGATTACAAATATTTTTCTTTACTTATTTCAACCAATTATTGTATGTACTAATTCAATACAAAGAATAAAGAAATTCTATGATTGGGAAATTTTTGGTAACAAAACTGTAGCATACACCTTTAATTGTATGAGGAATGTGTGTCACAGTGTTTTTAAAATGGTCTGCAGTAGAGGCATCAGAAAGCATCTATATGTGGGAAAGGTTTAATGGTTGTATTTTGTGACAGGGTTTTACTCTTGATGTTTACTTTTACCTTGTATCATGTTTCACAGAGCTATGGGTGGAGATGAGGTGATCGCTGACTGGCAGGGGGGTATGAATGTTACTTATAGATATGGTGGATCATTCAGAGAACCAGACTGGTAATGTATCTTCAATTAACTATTGATTCTGTCCTTGATACAGACTTTTGGACCTGTCTGCAGTTGTTAAAATTGACCAATTATTGAATTAGGAGATGCATGGACATGTATTGCTCACATAAGTACAGAACATTGTTTATTGTCCCCCGCTTTTAGCGAAAGCTGGGGACTATTATTTCTCATTCGTCAGTCCGTCCGTCAGTCCGTCAGTCCGTCAGTCCGTCAGTCACGCTGTCACAAAAACTTTAACCTTGGTCATAACTTCTGAACCGTAATAGGTACTGCTTTCATATTTCACATGTGTATTCCTTGTGACAACCCCTTTCCATCAATACCAATTTTTTTGACCTTGTGACCTTGACCCTGACGAGTTATGGCCCTTTACCCCTATGTATGACTAAATTCATTTCCGGGCTATTTCTCTGCAACCGCTTTTTGGAATTTTATGAAACTTCATAGGAAGGATCACCACCAAGTTTAGATGCGCATATCGTGTTTGCGTTCCGGTTGGATTATTTTGCACGGAGTTATGGCCCTTTACCCCACCATCAGGCTATGTATGACTAAATTCATTTCCGGGCTATTTCTCTGCAACCGCTTTTTGGAATTTTATGAAACTTCATAGGAAGGATCACCACCAAGTGTAGATGCGCATATCGTGTTTGCGTTCCGGTTGGATTATTTTTCATGGAGTTATGGCCCTTTACTCCACCATCAGGCTATGTATGACTAAATTCATTTCCGGGCTATTTCTCTGCAACCGCTTTTTGGAATTTTATGAAACTTCATAGGAAGGATCACCACCAAGTGTAGATGCGCATATCGTGTTTGCGTTCTGGTTGGATTATTTTGCACGGAGTTATGGCCCTTTACCCCACCATCAGGCTATGTATGACTAAATTCATTTCCGGGCTATTTCTCTGCAACCGCTTTTTGGAATTTTATGAAACTTCATAGGAAGGATCACCACCAAGTGTAGATGCGCATATCGTGTTTACGTTCCGGTTGGATTATTTTTCACGGAGTTATGGCCCTTTACTCCACCATCAGGCTATGTATGACTAAATTCATTTCCGGGCTATTTCTCTGCAACCGCTTTTTGGAATTTTATGAAACTTTATAGGAAGGATCACCACCAAGTGTAGATGCGCATATCGTGTTTGCGTTCCGGTTGGATGATTTTTCACAGAGTTTTACCCCACCATCCGGCTATGTATGACTTAATTCATTTCCGGGCTATCTCTCTGCAACCGCTTTTTGGAATTTGATGAAACTTTATAGGAAGGATCACCACCAAGTGTAGATGCGCATATCGTGTTTGCGTTCCGGTTGGATTATTTTTCACGGAGTTATGGCCCTTTACTCCACCATCAGGCTATGTATGACTAAATTCATTTCCGGGCTATTTCTCTGCAACCGCTTTTTGGAATTTTATGAAACTTCATAGGAAGGATCACCACCAAGTGTAGATGCGCATATCGTGTTTGCGTTCCGGTTGGATGATTTTTCACGGAGTTATGGCCCTTACTTCTGAACCGTAATAGGTACTGCTTTCATATTTCACATGTGTATTCCTTGTGACAACCCCTTTCCATCAATACCAATTTTTGTGACCTTGACCCTGGCGGGGGACCATGATTCTCTGAATTTGCTTGTTTCTTTTGACTTGTACATAGCACATACAATCAAATACAAAATACAAAATATTCAATACATCACATGAAAACATGAACCAAACGAAAAACACAACAACAAAAAACAGGGTGTTTACTTGAAGTTTTTGAGGATAAGCAAATAACATGACGTTATTATAGAGAAAATATAAAAAAAGCAAATACTGTTCTAAGGTGACAATTAAATTAATGTAATGTTAGATCTTTCTTCAAGTAAATGGTGAATAAATCTTTTTTCAGGAAGGCACACATTTATGTGACTACTAATAATAGATCAGTTATGACTTACAATACAATTGGAATACTAAAGGGAAGCATAGAGCCAGGTAAGTCTATTCCATATGTAAAAAAGTTTTATTTAGATCTAAACTTTACTTTTGTATCTGTTGTTGAAAGGATTAAACTTTCTTTTTATGGTCATACGACTCTTAAGACCATTTAGGTCTGTACTGGTGTATATAGATCAACTGAAATACCAACATCAAACTTGATGAGCAAACTTATATAAGGTTCTTTTGATAAACAGATTAACTTGAACCTTTTCCCACATACAACAACTCTGCAGCAGACGACTTTGAAAACATTAAGGCAAAACGATGGAAAATCATTATAAATATCGAATAGGGTTGAACATTTGGGTTAAAAGGAAAATCTTTTAGAGCAATGTCTCCTTTTCCACCATATTTTCAAGGCTGCTGCTCCGGACATGTCAAAATTTGTTTCATGTTTAAACACCAACTGATTTGGATTTTAGCTATTAAAACAGAAGACATTATATAACTATTCTTAGCGATGAGGTCCTCGCTGGTCTATAGGGTTCAGCCCATTGGTACGGTTGTACATGTGTGTCCCAATGACGTTATCGCTCTAGTGACTTCATTTCTTATCAGATGTTTATGAAACTTCACACACATGTTCACTAGGATTGCCTCTTGTACTAGTTCGCGTTTCACCGACCTAGGATAAGGTCACAGTAACTATCATACAATATGATATTTAGCACACATGTTCACCAGTATCACCTATTAACCCTTTCCCTCATATAGACGCTTTCTGACGCCTCTGCAGCAGACGGCTTTTTGAAAACATAGTGACAAAAGAAGAAATCGCACAAAACGTGCAATTTCTCCTTTTGCCACAATGTTTTCCACCTTTTGTCATAGGTTATCCATTCAATTATGGAGAATTTCTATTTTTTGACAAATACGTTCAAAGTCGTCTGCTGCAGAATTGCCGTATGAGGGAAAGGGTTAAACAAGTTTGTTTAACCTACCTAGGTCAAAGGTCAAGGTCACATTGAATATTATATGTCTACAAAACAAAACCATCGCTCTAGTTACTTTATTTCTTCTCCTTTGGTTATGAAAGTTAAATCATATGTTTGCAAGCTTCACCTCTTGTACAAGTTGGTGTCGACCGACCTAAGACAAGGTCAAGGTCACAGTGACTATAATGTGTTTTAACAAAACAATGTCATCTCTCTAGCACTTTCATTTGTGGACAGAATTCCTTCATACTCCATTCATAGGTTCAGTGTAATGAGAACTTCTAGGGGTTCACTTTTACCAAGCTAGGTCAAAGGTCAACATCACAGTGACCATAATACATCTAAATGAATCTATTTCATTGCTCTAGCACTTTCATTTGTGGACAAGAATCCTCCATTCTTTATACACTGGATAATATTACTTCATGCACTGGTTTATTATCAAGTGAGCTAAGATGGGAACCTGTTTCACTGCCTTAGGTCAAAGGTCATGGTGACGGTGACTATAACACATCCATTCGAAACAACACTGTAAGTGGCAATGCTCTTGTTTATACAACTTTCATCTATTCTTTAGATAGGTATGTGCTTGTTGGTAACCATAGAGATGCATGGGTGTTTGGAGCCCTTGACCCATCGAGTGGCACGGCTGTCATGATGGAAATGGTTCGAGTGATGGGAGATCTTGTTAAAACTGGTAAATAGAGCAATTTTTATTTCTCAATGCTTTTCATTTTCATCAGGGGATAATACAAAACCCAAGCTTATTTTCTATCATAGGCAAATTTAAAGCAAACTATTGTATTTCTTTTTGCTTAGATTTTCCTTTTTAGCTCAACTATTCGAAGAATAAGGGGAGCTATTGTAGTCACCCCGGCGTCGCCGTCGCCGTTGGTTAAAGTTTTTGTGCAAGCTAGCATTTACCCTTATTACTTACATACGCCTAGGCCAATGATCTTCAAACTTGGTATGGACGTACATCATAGCAAGTTGGTGATGCCTAGAGAGTTTGGAGTCAATAGGTCAAAGGTCAAGTTCACTGTGACTTTCTATATAGAAACAGTTCATGGTTAAAGTTTTTATGCAAGCTAGCATTTACCCTTATAACTAACATACGCCTAGGCCTATGTTCTTTAAACTTTGTGTGGACATTCTTCATAGCAAGTTGGTGATGCCTATACACTTTGGAGTCAGTAGGTCAAAGGTCAAGGTCACTGTGACCTTCTATATGGAAACAGTTCATGGTTAAAATTTTCATGCAAGCTAGCATTTACCCTTATAACTAACATACACTTAGGCCTGTGATCTTCAAGTTGGTTTTGCCGAGAGAGTTTGGAGTTACTAGGTCAAAGGTCAAGGTCACTGTGACCTTTCTGTAAAGAAACAGTTAATGGTTATAGTTTTTGTTAAAGCTAGCATTTACCCTTATAACTTACATACGCCTAGGCCTATGATCTTCAAACTTGGTATGGACATACATCATAGCAAGTTGGTGATGCCTAGAGAGTTTGGAGTCAATAGGTCAAAGGTCAAGTTCACTGACCTTCAATACCTCAAAACCTCAAAAAAACTAAAAAATGCTCCGATTTCGATAAAATTTGGTTTTCAAGTAGACTGAAGACTGGTGTGGCGAGTTCATTTCCGGTATCGAAATGTTATCCCGTGGCAGCCATTTTAGATTCAAAATGGCCGCCAAAACCTAAAAATGCTCCGATATCGATGAAATTTGGTTTTCAAGTAGATAAAGGTGTGGCGAGTTCATTTCCGGTATCGAAAATTTATCCCGTGGCAGCCATTTTTTATTCAAAATGGCTGCGGAAACCTAAAAATGCTCTGATTTTGATGAAATTTGGTTTTCAAGTTCATATAGGTTTGGCGAGTTCATTCCCGGTATCGAAATTTTATCCCGCAGCGGCCATTTTAGATTCAAAATGGCTGCCGAAAAATAATAATGCTCCGATTTCGATGAAATTTGGTTTTCAAGTATATATAGGTGTGGCGATTTCATTTCCGGTATCGAAATTTTATTCCGCGGCGGCCATTTTGAATTCAAAATGACCGCCAAAACCTAGAATGCTCTGATTTCGATGAAATTTGGTTTTCAAGTAGATATAGGTGTGGCGAGTTCATTTCCGGTATCGAAATTTTATCGTCTCACGCCACTTTCAATATGGCCACCAAAAAGGCGGGAAAATATAATGTTTGCCGGCTTTGGGGATATATATGTAACTTCCATATCTTAGTAACTACTTGATGCATTCCATTGAAACGTTATACAGCCCTTCCCAACCATCACACCTATGAAAATAATCAAGTTAAATAACTCTATCCTGCATATAATGCAAATTATCACCCTTTAAGACATTGTGGTTAATGTTTAGCATGCAACTACATTAGAGTCCCTTATCTCAGTAATCAAATAAGCGGTGGAATAGTCGAGCATGCTGTCCTCAGGCAGCTCTTGTTTTATGTTGCTCTGAGTGAAAACCTTTGTAGAAAAATAAAGAAAGCTGATTGTGTTGAGCAGAAATAAAACTCTTCCTAATCTAAGTACAGTGGACCTACGCTAACTCTAACATCATAAGGGACCATAAATTACTGGGTAATAGCCATGTTTGAATGATTCCTTCAGACATGCCGAGATATCAAATGTCTATTATATGAAGGAACTTTTTAATTACAAAGTCCATAAATAAGAGTAACCCTACTGACCCACATGTTATATATCACAGGTCGATGGCGTCCAAGGAGATCAATTGTATTTTGTAGTTGGGGTGCTGAGGAATATGGTCTGATTGGTTCTACAGAGTGGGTGGAGGTATGATTCTTTAATCCTTTTCCACATATATATATAATAGCTTTCTGACACCTCTGCAGCAACTTTTTAAAACATTGTGACAAATGGAGAAAGTGCACATTATGAGCAATTTCTCAGATTGCCACGCTGTTTTCAACAGTTGAACTCGATTCAATAAGTATACTTCAATAAATCATTTACAGAGGTTTTCTATTTTTTCTGCAAAATGTTTTTTAAAAGTTATCTGCTGCAGACCTGTTGTTTGTGGGGAAGGGATCACCCTTTTCTACAATTACATTATCTATAGCACACAGCTTTGTAAACATATAAGCACAATATGGAAAATCACTAAATATGAAAGTAACACTAATGAATTGAGCTAAAAGCATTGTGGCAAAAAGAGTAATTGCTCACCATGAGCAATTTCTTCTTTTGCCACAATGTTTTCAAATGGAGTCTTATGCAGATGTGCTTTTTGCAGATGTGCTTATGGGATACAGTTTACTCTGTAAACATACATGTTTAATTCTTATCCATTTTTAGCTCGACTTTTAAAAAACATTTTGCAGAAAAAATAGAAAACCTCTGTAAATGATTTATTGAAGTATACCTTGATATACCTCTATGACTTTTGAAAAAACGAGAGCTATTGTCATGACCCTGGCGAGGTCGTCCGGTTAAGGCTTTTTAGATCACCAGAGCCGAAGGCTCAGGTGAGCTATTCCTATCACTTTTTGTCCGTCGTCCGTCGTCTGTCGTCCGGCGTTAACTTTTAGCTTTAAACATCATCTCCTCCCAAACTCCAAGGACAATTTCCGTGAAACATCACAGGACTGTTCCTCTGGTTGGCCTCTTTCAAAGTTGTTCAAAGATTTAAATTCCATTGAGAACTTTGGTTGCTGCGGCATCAGAAAGGGGGCAAAAGGTCCAAACTTTAAAAATCTTCTCCTCCGAATCTGCCTGTCAGATTCAAATATAATTTGGTAGAAATGTTCATTGGGTGACCCTCTATAAAAATTGTTCAAGCCATACTGATTGGTCGAAAAACATGGCAGTTAGGCGGCATCAAAAAAGGGGCAAAATGACAAAATTTGAAAATTCCATTTTTATGCAAATGCTTGTCTGATTTAAAGAATTTATAATATGAATCTTACTGTAATGATCCTCTTTTTAATTTGTTTAAGCCGTTTTGATTGGTTACACAATCATAGCAACCAGGCGTCATCACAAAAGGGGTAAATTGAACTTTTAGCTACAAATGACAACCATCTCCTACCATTCCAATAGACCAATTACCACAAAACATCACAGGAATGTTCCTTTGGTGGTCCTCTTTCAAAATTGTTCAAAGATTAAAATTCCAATGAGAACTTTGGTTGCTGCGGCATCAGAAAGGGGACAAAATGTCCAAACTTTAAAAATCTTCTCCTCCGAATCTGCCTGTCAGATTCAAATATAATTTGGTAGAAATGTTCCTTGGGTGACCCTCTATAAAAATTGTTCAAGCCATACTGATTGGTCGAAAAACATGGCAGTCAGGCGGCATCAGAAAAGGGGCAAAATGACAAAATTTGAAAATTCCATTTTTATGAAAGTGTTTGTCTGATTTTAAGAAAATATAATACGAATCTTACTGTAATGATCCTCTTTTTAATTTGTTTAAGCCGTTTTGATTGGTTACACAATCATATCAACCAGGCGTCATCACAAAAAGGGTAAATTGAACTTTTAGCTACAAATGACAACCAACTCCTACCATTCCAATAGACCAATTTCCACAAAACATCACAAGAATGTTCCTTTGGTAGTCCTCTTTCAAAATTGTTCAAAGATTTAAATTCCATTGAGAACTTTGGTTGCTGCGGCATCAGAAAGTGAGAAAAATACCCAAATTTTAAAATAATTTTCCTACATAATCTACTTGTGCGATTGCAAGATAATTTGGTAGAAATGTTTCTTAAGTGACCCTCTAAATAAACTGTTGAAGCCATATTGATTTCGTTGAAAAACAGGGCAGCAAGGCGGCATCAGGAAAGGTGCAAAATGACAAAAAACTTTATAATTCCATTCTTATTAAAGTTCTTGTTAGATTTCAAGATATAAATGGCCTTTACTGATAAGCTGTTTCTTGAGAAGTGTCCACTCCTTTCAGTTTCATTTGCACTCCCTGATAAAAATTTCCAGATATTTGCAGTTAAATATTTGCTACTAATTTACTATCAATTAGGTGATCGATTTAGGGCCATCTTGGCCCTCTTGTTTTCTGTTTTCTATCAGTCGAGCATCTGTGCCGTACGCGGTGCTCTTGTTCAACAATGTTTTAAAATGTTGTCTGCTGTAGAGGCATCTTATACATCATCTCTATCAAGGATGGGATTAATTCAAACTAGATTTTGTTTAATCCTTTCCCACCTACAACGAATTTGCTGCTGACAATCTTGAAAAAAATCAGCAATGATATTGAAAATCTATGAATGAAAGCATTGTGGCAAATAATCAATTTCGCGTTTTCAATATTTTCAAAAGTGGTCTGCTGCAGATGCGTCAAAATGCGACTGCAAGTGGTTGAGGCTTAACCCTTCCTGTAAGAGAAGATTCTAGAATCAGCTTGAGATTGACAACTTTGAAGCAAGTAATAGAAAAAATGCTTAAATTGAAAATAAACAGTTGGAAAGAAGTTTGAGAGAATGAGAACTGTTGTATTTGAAGTTATTTATTCTTTGTCCTAAATTATAAAATTTGTCTGATGTTTAACATCTATGCAAAGTACAAGAAAGAATAGAAAATACGAACAAATTGGGATGAAACTTGAAGATTTCATTTAGTCTGTATGTCAATATAACACATGCAGGTCCTAAACAAAGTTTATACAAAGTGATATGTTATCAGGCCTGTATGTTATATATTTCAGCACTACACAAAATCATTGGGAGCGAGGGCAATTGCCTATTTAAATATAGATATTGCAGTGCAAGGTACCTATTATTATTTCTGACACTTCTGAGGCAAACGACTTTCGAAAACATTGTTGCCAAAACGGTTTTAACTCTATTAAATAATTATACTGTTTTATATTAAAATTTTCCACTTATTGACCCACTGTCAATCTTGTCTTAAGCAGCCATCGAGAGAAGAGTCTTTTGATCCTGAACACAGGAGACTGCTTAATACAAGCTAAATAAAGAAGAAAATCGTGTTTTGGTTTATCCTCAAGTGGCTGCTTAACAGACATGACTGTTAACACAAGATTGACTGTATAACTGTTTCAAAGTTGTCTGTTGCAAAAAAAGAAATTGTGGTAAAGGGTTAAGCAGGAGTCTGGATCAAACCTTCCTCTTAATTTTTTTTTTAAAACACTTTTTGAATCACTTCATTGTTTTTAACTGTTTATACCTTTGACAATGTGAACTAAACAAATAAATGACAGATATAAGTACTGTAATATACACTTAACCTTTTCACACATACAACAAATCTGCAGCAGACGACTTTGAAAATATCTCAACAATAATATGGAAAATCTCCCAAAATGAGCAACAATTCTTTCTTTTGTCACAAAGTTTTCAAAAGTTGTCTGCTGCAGAGGCATCAGAAAGCGTCTATATGAGGGAAAGGGTTAATACAATTATAATAAGAATACACTCATTATAGATACTAGGCTGAATAGCATGACTTAATAATCTTCATATTTTGACCAAAAGTTGTTTTCATGCAATTTGGCCTTACTGCTATTCAGCAGTTTTGTATTTGATAACTGAATTGAAAATGTTAGAAGAAAAAAGGACAAATTCTGGACAAATGGAAGTATATCTTAGACAAAAGATAGAAAATGTAGTGGGTATAGAAGAAATGGCTCATGATGCACAATCACTTCTTTTTCACTTTTGTCCCTTCTGTTTTAGTTCTCATCATGATCATTTGCTATTTTTTTCAAACTTGAAATGTACAGAGGTACTAAAAGTCAATTGTATAAAAAATAGTGTGAGATATACCCCTTTGCCAAAAGCAAACAGCAATTTAGGTATGTTCAGCACTCAATAAATGAAAACCGTGCGGAAAAAATAAAATAATTCAAAATCATCAATTTCACCTTGTCTAATTATCTTTTCAACTGAAATCACAATTATAGTCTAATTTTTCTAGATGTTGCACCTTTTCCCCAAGATGTTGTTAAATAACCCTTTGCCTCCTGTAGACTCATTTGAAACAGACAACTTTTGCAATAATTTTGCCACAATGATTTCAACTTTTTAGCTCACCAGAGCACAAAGTGCTCAAGGTGAGTTTTTGTGATCGCCTTTTGTCCGTTGTTCATCGTCCGTCGTTTACATTTGCTTCTTAACACTCTAGAGGCAACATTTTGCATCCAATTTTCATGAAAGTTTATCAGCACATATATCTCGATCAAATCTAAGCCAAGTTCGAAACTGGGTCATGTTGAGTCAAAAACTAGGTCACTAGGCCAAATTTAATGAAAATCTTGTTAACACTCTTGAAGCCGCATTTTTGGAATGAGCATGTTGAAACTTTGTCAGAATGTTTGTCTTAGTGATATCAAGGCCAAGTTCGAATATAGGTCATGTTAGGTCACTATGCCAAATTTAAGAAAAATCTTGTAAACACTCTGGAAGCCACATTTTTGGCTTGAGCATGTTGAAACTATGTCGGAAAATTTGTCTTAGTGATATCTAGGCCAAGTTCGAAACTGGGTCATGTTGGGTCTAAAACTAGGTCACTAGGCCAAATCTAATGAAAATCTTGTTAACACTCTTGAAGCCGCATTTTTGGCTTGAGCATATTGAAACTTTGTCAGAATGTTTGTCTTAGTGATATCTAGGCCGAGTTTGAATATAGGTCATGTTGGGTCAAAAACTAGGTCACTAGGCTAAATTGAAGGAAAATCTTGTTAACACTGTGGAAGTCGCATTTTTAACTTGAACAAGTTGAAACTTTGTTAGAATGTTTGTCTTGATGATAGCTAGGCCAAGTTTAAATATAGGTCATATCGGTTCAAAAGCTAGGTCACTAGGCCAAATTTAAGGAAAATATTGTTAGCACTCTTGAAGCCACATTTTAAACTTGAGTATGTTGACACTTTATTCAGAAAGTTTGTCCTGATGATTTCTAGGCCAAGTTTGAATATAGATCATGTCCTGTCAAAAACAAGGTCACTAGTCCAAATTGAAGGAAAATCTTGTGAACACTCTGGAAGCCACATTTTTGCATTGAGCATGTTGAAACTTTGTCAGAATGTTTGTCTTAGTGATATCTAGGCCAAGTTCGAATATGGGTCAGGTCAGGTCAACAACTAGGTCACAAGGCCAAATTGTAGAACAATCTAGTTAACACTACTAGATCGCATTTTTGAATTTTTGTGAGAAAGTTTGTCTTGATGATATTGCCAATGGCGCTGAAAGAGTTAAGTCTTGAATAGCCCATTCTCAGGTGAGCGATTCCAGGGCCTCATGGCCCTCTTGTTTTAATAATTGTACTTTCATTTTTAGATTTGTTTATGTTTTTGCATACATGTTTTCATCTGCTGCAAATTCGTTGTATGGGGGAAAGGGATAAGACGAAGATAAATTAGTTGCTAGCGCAAATTTTTTTTTTAGACAATGGATGATTATTCAGTCATTGTCTCATATAGAAATTGTGGTCTGATATGTAGAGTTTGTAATTTCAGGAAATGTTTCACTCCGAGCACTTGGTACACCATTAATCCATCAGTCCTTATTTGAGGCTACAAAGAATGTCCCGAACCCGAACGATACAGAGGTGGCGGCAGGAAGGGCTACAGTCTACGACACCTGGATGAACACATTCCCTTCAGACAAATACAATGTACCCAAGTAGGTTTCCCTACTATTTATTAGCTTGTCTGTTTTTCGATTAAAAGAATAATCTAGATATTGTGATACCCTTGGATTTGTTGTCACAAAACTTTAATCCTACCTCTTAACTCAAAAACAGTTACACATATTCAATGTCTGACATACATAACACACATTTGAATAATTGGTTCACAAATAGAAAATCTGTGAGATTTTAAATATTGTAAATACCTTTGGGGCGGGCCACGGTAGAAAAGTTATTTTGAAGTGAAAAAAGTTTGTTTAATATCGATAATAAATCTCCTAGTAATATTTATATCTACACACTTTTTAGCTCACTAGAGCACAAAGTGCTCAAGGTGAGTTTTAGTGATCGTCTTTTGTCCGTCGTTCGTCGTCAACATTTGCTTGTTAACACTCTAGAGGCAACATTTTGCATCCAATCTTCATGAAAGTTTATCAGAACATATATCTCAATCAAATCTAGGACAAGTTCGAAACTGGGTCATGTCGGGTCAAAAACTAGGTCACTAGGCCCAATTTAAGGAAAATCTTGTTAACACTCTGGAAGCCACATGTTTGGCTTGAGCATGTTGAAACTTTGTCAGAATATTTGTCTTGATGATATCTAGGGTAAGTTCGAATATGGGTCAGGTCAGGTCAACAACTAAGTCACTAGGCCAAATTGTAGAACAATCTAGTTAACACTATAGAGATCGCATTTTTGACTTGAGCAGCTGGACATTTTGTCAGAAAGTTTGTCTTGATGATATTGCCATTGGTGCTGAAAGAGTTATGTTTTAAATAGCCCATTCTCAGGTGAGCGATTCCAGGCCCTCATGGCCCTCTTGTTTGAATCAGCTTCTCAAGTAGCCATTGCTGTAATACCAGAACCACTGTTCACCAAAATCCACAAAAGATTGTGTTTAACAAATGATTATTCTTATGGTATAACTCAATACTTGCTTAAGGGTCAAAATCATATTGAGTCAAAACTAGGTCACTAGGTAAAATTGAAGGAAAATCTTGTTAAAACTCTGAAGACTGCATTTTTATCTTGAAACATTGTCAGAATGTTTGTCTTGATGATATGTAGGCCAAGATTGAATATGGGTCATGTACGGTCACAAACAAGGTCACTAGGCCAAATTTAAGAAATATCTTGTTATCAATCTAGAGGCTCATTTTTTCATTGAAATTTTGTTTGAATGTTTGTCCTAATTATATCTAGGTCAAGTTTTAATAGGGGTTATATTGACTCTAAAACTAGGGCACTAGATCAAACTGAAGGAAAATCTTTTCAGCAATTTGAGACTCCTCTGTTTTTCATTAAAAATCTCAATGCATAACTCAGGTGAGCGATCTAGGGCCATCATGGCCCTCTTGTTTGTAATAAAAACAGCATCACACTATGTCAAGTAAATTTTTGTTAACTTCTACCAGTCTACACATTAGATATATACAGTGAAAAATGGAACCTCAAAGCATTTCTATGACAGCAGATTATAGCCTATGACAAAATTAAAAATATTGAGCCATCAATAAGTCGAGCATAAGTAAATAAACATATATGTAGTACGAATTTCATTAAAGTGTATATAACCCATTAAAAAAGTAATAAAGAAAGTTCTATTACTTTTCGATCAACACATATAAGTGCTGTGTAAATGAGAAGATTGTTTGGTGGTTTACGCAGTTTTCAACAATTGTTCAATTATATCACGACATTTCCTGGGTAAGTTACCAGTACTACTGATCCATTTATTCTGACACCAGCCAGTCAATTGTAATGCTAACCCTGCAACCCTGAGTGCCAAGGAGGGCAGTCAGTTACTACCATTGTTATAAAGTCTTTGGTATCAACCCTCGTAAATGCTGGGGGAAATGAGAAGATACTGATCAGACTGTTTTGTTTCTTTTCAGGGTAACATTACCTGGTTCTGGCAGTGACTATGCACCTTTCAGGGACAGAATAGGAATACCCTGTGTAGATATAAGATATACATGGAACTCGGTAATCTATATGAGCCACATCTGGGGGTTTAACTCTCTTCCAACTTGCAGACGCATTTCGACGCATCTGCAGCAGACGACTTTTGAAAACAATGTGGCAAATGGAGAAATTGCTCATAATGAGCAATTTCCCCATTTGCCACAGTGTTTTGAACTATATTCAATAACTTTATCATCATTTTATAGAGATTCACCATACTTTTGCCTAGCTGTTTTCAAAGTCGTCTGTTGCAGATTTCCTGTATGCGGGAAAGGGTTTAGGGTCTTACTGCATCTGTGTGCACCAAAAGAAGCAGGTGAGCGTGTGCATATGCACAGTCTCTTCACTTCCTGCCCATCTTGAATATAAATCTTAACCCTTTCCCTCATATAGACGCTTTCTGACGCCTCTGCAGCAGACGGCTTTTTGAAAACATAGTGACAAAATAAGAAATTGCACAAAACGTGCAATTTCTCCTTTTGCCACAATGTTTTCCACTTTTTGTCATAGGTTATCCATTTAATGATAGAGATTTTCTATGTTTTGACAAAATACGTTCAAAGTCGTCTGCAGCAGAATTGCCGTATGAGGGAAAGGGTTAAACCTTTCCCGCATGTAACAAATCAGCAGCAGATGACTTGGAAAATAAATAGGCAAAACTATAATAAATATATACTAATTAAAGAATACTTACTAAATAAAGTTGAAAATATTGTGGCCAAAGGATAAATTTTCTCATCATGAGCAATTTCCCCTTTTGCCATTATGTTTTCAAAAGTTGTTTTCTGCAATTGTATCAGAATGCGTCTGTATGAGTGAAAGGGTGAATGTATCTCCTGACAATTGTACAAGTGCAGCCCTCTAGGTGTATGCCAGTTTGAAATTAAACTCATTCTCTCATATAGACACTTTTTGACGTCTCTGCTGCAGATGTCATTTGAAAACATTGTGACTAAAAGAGAAATTGTTTAAAATAAGCAAATTTTAGCTCCACTGCCTGAAAGCCAGTCGAGCTTATGTCATGGCAATTGTTAGTTGTGCGTGCGTGCATAAACTTTTTGCTTCAAATGACTTCTCCTCCCTAACCACTTGGCAAATTGGGATGAAACTTCATAGGAAGCATCCTCTAAATGTCCTCTCCTAAATTCCTTTAAATTTGTTGGATCCATACATAATTCTGGTTTCCATGGCAACCGAAAGAAAAAAATAGTGAAAACTTAAAAAATCTTTTCTTCCGTAAGTGTCGGGCCGATTTACAAATAATTTCGTAAAATTGTTCCATAAGTGACCCTCTATCAGATTCCTTCAAGCCAAGTTGATTGGTCAAAAAACATGGCCGCCAGGATCGGGGCTATTTTGCCTTATATGGCTAAAGGGAAAACTGAAAAAAATCTTTTTTGTTGTAGAAATGTTCCTTGGAAGACACTATCAGGTTCCTTCAAGCCATGTTGATTGGTCGAAACACATGGCTGCCAGAGGGCGGGGCTATTTTGCCTTATATGGCTAAAGTAAAAACTTAAACAAATCTGCCAGAATGTGGGGCTAATTTGCTATAGTGAAAACTTCAAGTGTCAGGCTTATTTTCAAATAATTTTGTAGAAATGTTCCTAGGATGACCCTCTATCATATTCCTTCAAGCCATGTTGATTGGTCGGAAACTATGGCCGCCAGAGAGTGGGGCTATTTTGCCTTGTATGTCTAAAGTGAAAACTTTTGTAGAAATGTTCCTAGGGTGACCCTCTATCATATTCTTTCAAGCCATGGTGATTGGTCAAAAAACATGGACACCAGGGGGCGGGCCGTTTGGTGATTTATTCTTGCCTAATGGCAGTGGAGCGATACTGGCCCTCCTGGGCCTCTTGTTTCCTTTTGCCACAATGTTTTCAACTTTTCTCAGTAATTATACCTTGTTGTCAAAGGTGTCTTCTGCAGATTTGTTGTATGTTGTAAAGGATTAAATGATGTCAATCTGGAGATACATTAAGACCCAAATTCTCCAGAGACAGCTTATATGTTTCATATTCTTTTCCAATATAAACCTGTAAGATGATTATAATCTTTGTGCATAATCTTTGTGCAAATATGTATTTTGGTAAAATGGATTTGTCGGAAAGGGTTAAGGTTGTTGACATTGCTTTAATTTTCAGAACAAGCTGAAGTTATCCAGTTATCCAATGTATCATTCCGTTTATGAGACATTTTACCTGGTAGACAAGATTATGGACCAAGGATTTAAGGTAAGATTGATCTTTTCATAAATTTCGATGTAACATTGAGTGTTACTTTTTGATGTCTGTATTTGTTTCTCTTCGTCTTCGTTGGAAAGCATTGCAGATACGATTTTCGGTGAGTGAACTATTGTATTATAACAGAATACAGGTTATGGTTGACCATGGACTGTTCAAGCAAAGTTATTGCGATTACATAGAAAATGCCAAAGAATGCCATAGATTGATAGATCATGCACTTTATGACTTAGTTCCCTGAGTGGACACCTGACCTGTGTCGTTTCAACCCATTTCTAGTTTCAAAATTTTAAGAATTGATTCTTGTTGCCCTGATATGATATTTTTTAGATATCTTACTTTAAAAACTTCAGATAAAAAAGGGTAAACATCTGGAAAATTAAAAGTGTAAATTTGATTTTGAGGTGAAAACATTGTTGAGGAAAGAAAACTTATTCGTTTGCAGTAATTTCTCCTATTTCAAATGTCTTCTGAAAGAGATATTTCCCTTTTTTACATGTTTTCATTTAAATCTGCACAGTGCTGAAATGTCAAAGGTTATCTGTAATAGATAAAGTGTTAATTCTGATTTTGTAATTACCAGTATCACAGGGCTACAGGACAAGTATGGATTGAGATGGCCAGGCTGTTATCCGACAGTCTGATCATACCATTTAATGTTACAGACTATGCAGTGGTACTCAAGGATCTGTACGAAGAACTCATGGCTAAATTTGGTCCATTGTTGGATAGCAAGGTGCAAACAGGTACGTATATTATTTACGATAATCGTATGTTAGTATTACACCATAGCTCTAGGTTAGGGGTATGTGACATGCTGTTAACCCTTTCCACATACAACAAATCTGCAGAAGACCACTTTGGAAACATAGTGACAAAAACCTGAAAAATATCCATAAAAGATAGCTTAATTGTTAAATAGAGTTGAAAACATTGTGGCCAAAGGAGAAATTGCTCATCATGAGCAATTTCTCCTTTGGCCACAATGTTTTCAAAAGTCATCTGCTGCTATTGCGTCAAAATGCGTCTGCAGGTGGGAAAGGGTTAACCCTTTTCCATCTGCAGACACAAGTGCAGCAGACGATTTTTAATAACATTGTAACAAAATACTTAGATTAAATGTGTAATTGACGTAATTATTTTGAGAACCCAAAACATAGGTTTGAATTAACAGTAATAAAAGAGATAACGTAGCACAAAGACCAAGTTACTCCTTAACCCTTTCCCAGATACAACAAATGTGCAGGAGGCAACTTTGAAAACATCTTGGCAAATATGTGAAAAAAACCTCTATAAATAATGGTATAAAAATTGAATGAAGTTAACCCATTTCCCTCATAGGACAATTCTGCAGCAGATGACTGAACATATTTTATCAAATAATAGAAAATCTCTATAATTAAATGGATAACCTATGACTTGAAGTGGCAAACATTGTGACAAAAGGAGAAATTGCTCGTTTTGAGCAATTTCTTCTTTTGTCGCTATGTTTTCAAAAAGCCGTCAGAAAGCGTCTATATGAGGGAAAGGGTTAAGATCACTGTTAAAGGAGAAATTGCTCGTTTGGAGCAATTTATTCTTTTGTCACAATGTTTTCAAAAGTTGTCTGCTGCAGAGGCGTTAGAAAGCTTCTATATTTGCGAAAGGGTTAACCCTCCCTTTCCCACATACAACATTTTCTGATGACTTTTGACATCTTTGTGGCAAGAGATATTGCTCATTTCGCCACAATGTTTTTTGCTTTTATCAACAAAGTTTTATTATTTATAGACTGTTTCCATATTTTTAACATTTAGTTAAACTAAATGTTTCCAAAGTCGACTGCTGCAGATTTGTTGTATGTGGGAAAGTGTTAAATAGGTCTCAGAAGTTAACCCTTTTCCTCATGCTGTAGCAGACAACCTTGTGAACATATAGGCAAAAGTATGTAAAGACAAAATGGTAGTGTAATAAATTTAAAAGGTTAAAACATTATGGCAAAAGGAGACAGTGCTCATTTTAAGCAATTTTTCTTTGTGTCACCATGTTTTCCAAGTCATCTTCTGCAGGTAATTTAGATAATCTTTCTACAATATCTTCCTTATTTCTCTACCAAACCCTGTGATGTGGGTACTCTAAATAAGCATGTCATTTAGACAGTTACTTTGAGCATGAACAATTAGATTGCAAGTCACAAGTTGTCATAGTTGATGGAATATGTTCATGTGATATTCTTCAGAAAATCATATAAGATCATGTGAGATGAATCAAATCATGAAATTTGATTGAAGTATCTTTCAGCCATGATATCAGCTTACGACATATCTATATATGTCTTTTTCCTTGAATAGGCCCTTTTCCATATCAAGAAAATGGCAGAAGACAACTTTGAAAATATGAAGGCAAGACATGGAAAATATTAAAAAATGAAACTAGTTATTATTGAAATTGATTGTGGCAAAAGGAAAAATAGCTCAAAATTTGTGATGCCACAATGTTTAAAAAAATTCTGCTTCAGATGCAACAAAATGCATCCACACGTGGGAAATCGGTTAAGTTTGGTATTTTCACAATTTTAGAACTATTGGATAAAGCTATACGAAACTTCACAGATCAGACTCATGAATTTGAGAAGCATAAAGATTCAATCAACAAAAACAAGTAAGTTGTTGTTAGCTTGACTATTCGACGAATATGAGACCTATTACAGTCACTTGTGCGTCGGCTTCGCCGTTGCAACTTTGGTTAAAGTTATGCATGCAAGGCTTTTTCTCACAAACCACAGACGCTATTGCTTTAAAACTTCACACACTTACTGGACATCATCAAATGACCTGGCAGGACAAGTCCCAAAACTCTATATTACATTTTGACACAATTATGCCCCTTTTTGGACTTAGAAATTCTGGTTAAAGTTTTGCATGCAACTACATTAAGAGTCCATATCTCTGTATTTACTTGATGCATTGCATTGAAACTTTATACAACCCTCCCCAACCATCACACATATGTAAGTTATCAAGTTAGATAACTCTATCTTGCATTTACTGCAAGTTATAGCCCTTTTTAGCTTGACTTTTCAAAAAACGAGAGCTATTGTCATGACCCTGGCGTGGTCGTCCAGTTTAGGTTTTTTATTCAGCTCAGCTTTTTTTCTGTTTTCTATCAGTCGAGAGTCTGTGACGTACGCGATGCTCTTGTTTGAAATTCTAGTTAAAGTTTTGCATGCAATGACATTAAGAGTCCATATCCTAGTAACTACTTGATGCATTGCATTGAAACTTTATACAACCCTTTCCAACCATCACATTTATATAAACAATCAAGTTTGATAACTCTTTCCAGTATATAATGCAAATAATGGCCCTTTTTGTGTCACCTGCGTAGCATGGTAGGCACTTAGGGATTACTGTTTTTTTTTTCCGGCGTCTGTCTGTCTGGTAGGCACTTAGGGATTACTGTTTTTTTTTTCCGGCGTCTGTCTGTCTTTCTTGGCACACGAATAGACACTTGTAGGGTACTGCTGTTTTCCTAAAGCCCACCCACCACCCTTATAAGACACTTTGATAAGTTTTTTTTTTATATAATTTTCTAATGGGTATCTAATTAGCATATTAATGCTATTTATTCCGTAAAAGGTTGATTATTACGGAATAAACCGTATTCTTGTTGGGTATACCCAAGAAGAAAACATCAAAGGAAAGTACCCAACAAGTGTCCTTTCGTCAACATGTCTGTCTGTCTGTCTGTCTGTCTGTCTGTCCATCCGTCTGTCTGTCATCACACTTTTTTGTCACGTTTTCAAATAACTTTTTTTCTACTCAAAGGATTGGATTGAAACTTCTGACAAATGTTTATATCAATCTTTGTGATGGGTTCACAAAAGGGGGATAATCCAAATATTTTTATATCAGAGTAATTGCCCCTTTTCTGTCAAAAATTTAAATTTTCTGACAAGGCCCTGGCAGGTGACACACGTGCTCCGGGGAGCACTCCATTCTAGTTTAACTTAGAAATTCTGGTTAAAGTTTTGATAAACTCTGTAACCTTACAGCCCAATGGCAGTCCGAGCAGTTAATGATCAGCTGATGCAGTTGGACAGAGCCTTCATTGACCCAGCGGGACTTCCAGGGAGAAAATTAAAGAGGTAAATATCTATAGGCATTCTCTTAACCCTTTTCCACATTTAACAATTTTCAGGCAGACGACTTTGAAAAGAAATTGACAAAAATCAGAAAAATCTCAATAAGGGTTGAACTATTAAATCGAGTTGAAAACTTGTCTAGAGCAATTTCTCCTTTTGTTACAATGTTTTCAATGTAACTCCCCTTTCCTACATACAGAAGACAATTTTTGAAAGAATATTTGCAAAAATGGAAAGTCTCGTTATATGAAAAGGTACAAATCTGCAGCAGACGACTTTGAAAAAATACCCGAAAAAAATTGGAAACTCCCATTAAATGAATGTACAGTAATTTAATAGAGTTGAAAACATGGTGACAAAAGCAATTTCTCCTTTTGTGGCCATGTTTTCAAAGAGCCCTATGTGCTGCAGAGGCCTCAGAAAGTGCCTATATGAGGAAAAGGGTACACAAAGTACATCAAAAAAATAGTAACATTACCCGACTTGTAAAAGCCAAAGAAGTCCAGAAAGTGTGCATCATTGTTAACCCTTTCCCACATACATCAAACTTGCAGCATACAACGAAAACATCTTGTCAAACATGTGAAAAAAAATCTCAATTAATGAGTGTTTAATTATTAAATAGAGTTGAAAATTGTGTGGCAAAAGATGAAATTACTCATTATGGGTATTTTCAAAAGTCGTCTGATGCAAGAGGCGTCAGAAAGCTGCTATATGTGGGAAAGGGTTAGCAATGTCCATCTTCATAAATGGCCAGGTTTGCCAGTCAGTAGTTATACATTTGAAATGTATATGGAGTGTGTTGATTATAAAGCTTTCCTCCTTAAATAATCTGCCTTACCTATTACAGGCATATCATATTCGCGGAGAGCATCGTTGATAATTATGCTGGTAGCAGTTACCCCGGGATCGCAGATTCACTCATCAAGATCGGTCTAGGAGAGAATGTGCAAGAAGAATGGAAATCAGTGCAGAAACATTACTCAGTACTTCTGTTTACCGTACAGTCGGCCACCTCCATACTGAAAGATGTGACCAATTTCATGTATGATTATTATTAAGAAGATG
Source organism: Serripes groenlandicus (assembly GCA_031761405.1). Lineage (NCBI taxonomy): Eukaryota > Metazoa > Mollusca > Bivalvia > Cardiida > Cardiidae > Serripes > Serripes groenlandicus. The sequence goes on from JASEVX010000001.1 coordinate 58,148,071, forward strand.
TAAGATCCCAAAGCGATCGGTCATTGTGAAATGTTTGCTACTGTATGTTAAGTATAGACATATCCCAAATCTCCATAATTGAATGGATAACCTATGACAAAAAGTGGAAAACATTGTGGCAAAAGGAGAAATTGCACGTTTTGTGCAATTTCTTCATTTGTCACTATGTTTTCGAAAAGCCGTCTGCTGCAGAGGCGTCTAAAAGCTTCTATATGAGGGAAAGGGTTAAATGAAATTACAACCATTGTATAGAGTTGAACACATGGTGACAAAAGAAGAAATTGCTTTTTTAAGCAATTTTTTCTTTTGGCCTAATGTTTTCATAAGTCGTCTGCTGCAGATTTATGTGTAGATTTAGTAATTTAGTCCTCTACTGGTTTCATAGGAAGGGACTATAAGAACCCTCAGTCCATCCAACAAAAATGTAAATTATGCAATAACTCAGAAAATGTTTAAGATAATGCCATATCATATGGTAAATGCATTAAGTGACATTGCATGTCATGAATTATTCATTTTACTTGAACATCAAGTTCACACTTTATGGTTAAAGCTTTATAAGATGTGGCCTGTGAGTGGTAAAAAATATTATTTCTGCTTCTGGCTGGTCTATAAGTGGTAGGGAACTTTTAAATTGCATGCAATACTTTAGATACTTGTTAATATGATTTTGTTGTCAAACTACATAGTAAGCTGGTAGCAATTCATGTGCTGAATTGGATTTGTTCTTAGACTAGAAAGGATTTTAACAATATTCCCCCTACCATATTGCTTAATAGTAATGTAAATAGTCTGTATAGCCTACTTATAGCTTAACCCTTTCCCTCATACGACAATTCTGCAGCAGACAACTTTGAACATATGTTATCAAAAAATAGAAAATCTCTATAATTGAATGGATAACCTATGACTAAAAGTGGAAAACATTATGGCAAAAGGAGAAATTGCTCGTTTTGAGCAATTAGTTCTTTTGTCACATTGTTTTCAAAAAAGCTGTCTGCTGCAGAGGCGTCAAAAAGCGTCTATATGAGGAAAAGGGTTAAGATTAATATAGATTTACCAGAATCAGTCATATATAACTGTTATGAATGTATATATAAACAGACGTAACTATTAATCAGGAAGTAAACATCAATTTATTCACCGTTTTTGCCACATAGTTTACCCTCCTCTCTTTGCCTCAGCATCAGACTACTTTTGAAAACAATGTGGCAAAGGAGAAATGGCTCATGATGAGCTATTTCTCCTTTTGCCACAATGTTTTAACTTTCATTCATAGTGGTTTACCATAATTTTAACCATTATGTTTTCTAAGTTGTCTGATGCAGATTTGTTGTATCTGCAGCAGAGGATATTACAAAATCTAGGCTAAAATATGAACAATCTCAACAAATGAAAAAATAACTATTTAATAATAACGAAAAATATTGTGGCAAAAGGACAAATTGCTCAAAACATATGGTGGCTAAAGGAGAAATTACTCATGATGAGCAATTTCTCCTTTTGTCACAATGTTTTCAAATGTTGTTTGCTCTAGACACATCAAAACGTGCCTGCAGGCTGGAAAGAGAAAAAAATGAATTGCATCTGAAGTCTTTTAAAATTGGCTTTCAATGATAAATGTTACATATCAGAGTTCTAGAAATGATGCCTTGTTGTTCGAATCATTCCGGGCAACATTTATATTTGTTAACTCCTTGCTATATTTTTAGTGAAAAAATAGTTGTGATTTAAACTCTATGCTTTTCGATAGGTTGTTATGGGTTTTTTAATGCTCCCTGGGAAGATTTCTGGGGAGCATAAAATCGCCGCTTCGTTCGCCATTCCCGCTTTTGACCAGACTATTTCTCAGTAACCACTGATTTGATTTAAATTAAACTTTATGATAACATTCACTAACAAGAGATGGGCATATTACAATATTTACAATCGGACAAAAAACTTTGATGTACATATAATTATTAGAGTGTGCAAGTTTAGGTCTGCTTTTACTTAGATTTGGTATATTATCAACACATACAGGTTCAATGATTTTTCATAAGAGTTATATGTACCTTTTTAATTTCTATATCCGTCTGTCCAAATGTTGCCACTGCTATTTCTCAGCATCCACTGACTACTGATTTGATTTAAATGAAACTTTATCGGAATCTTCACTTACAGGAGGAGATGTGCATATTATCAACATGTTCTGGTTCGATGATTTTATCTGTTCTTCTTTTGTCCGGGCTATTTCTCAGCAGCCACTGACTTGAATTCAATGGAACTTTAAGGAAAGCTTCACTAACAAGAGATAGTCATATTATCACCATATTCTGGTTTGATGATTTTTGACAGAGTTATTGCCCTTTTATATAATATGACAAAGGCGACAACCACCAGTCAGAATTCAATAACACTTAATGGGAAACTTCAGTATCAAAAAGATGTGCATATAAACAGCATGTTCTGGCTTAATGATTTTTTACAGAATTGTGGCACTTTTAATATGGTATGATATAGGATCATTTGTATCCAGGCTATTAGCAACCCCCAATCACAATTCAATGATACTTAACCCTTTCCCTCATACGACAATTTCTGCAGCAGACGACTTTGAACATATTTTATCAAAAAATAAAAAATCTCTATAATTGAATGGATAACCTGACTAAAAGTGGAAAACATTGTGGCAAAAGGAGAAATTGCTTGTTTTGAGCAATTTCTTCTTTTGTCACTATGTTTTCAAAAAGCCATCTGCTGCAGAGGCGTCAGAATGCTTCTATATGAGGGAAAGGGTTAAAGGGAAGCTTCAATAACAAGAGATGTGCATGTTATCAACATGTTACTGCTGGATAATTTTTCATAGCATTATGGCCCATTGAATTTCTATAAAGTATGTTATATGACTATTCCTCAGAAATTACATGTTGGAATTCAATGAACTTTTAATGGAAGTGTCATTAACAAGAGGAGATGAGCAAATCATAACTATTTCAACATTTGTGCTTACATTTATTACTTGATACAACCATACATGTTTCAACACTATACTTCAGGGGAGCATTCATCGATTCAACCGATATCTTGTTTTTAGCTCACCAATGCACGAAGTGCAAGGTGAGCTTTTGTGATCGCTCACCGTCCGTCCGTTCACATTTTCCTACAAACGACTTCTCCTCCTACACCAATTAACCAAATTCAAAATATTTTTACAGGAATGTTTCTTGGGTGGATCTCTTTCAAACTTGTTCAAAGAATTATATTCCATGCAGAACTTTGGCTACCATGGCAACACAAAAGGGGAAATTAACCAAAACTTAGAAAATCTTGTCTGAAAGTAGAAGGCCCATGCCTTTGATATTTGGTATGTAGCATCATCTAGTGAACCTCTACCAAGATTGTTCAAATTATAGCCCTGGCGTCAAAAATGACCCCTCCGGTCACTTGTTTAACATAGACTCATATAGGGGAAAAACTTTAAAAATCTTCTTGTCTAAAAGTAGAAGGCCCATGCCTTTTATATTTGGTATGTAGCATCATCTAATGAACCTCTACCAAGATTGTTCAAATTATAGCCCTGGGGTCAAAATGACCCCTCCTGGGGGTCACTTGTTTTACATACTCATATAGGGGAAAAACTTTAAAAATCTTCTTGTCTAAAAGTAGAGGGCCCAGGCCTTTGATATTGGGTATGTAGCATCATCTAGTGGACCTTTAACAGAGTGTTCAAATTATAGCCCTGGGGTCTATTGTTTTACATAGACTCATATAGAGAAAAAACTTAAAAAATCTTCTTGTCTAAAAGTAGAGGCCCCAGGCCTTTGATATTTGGTATGTAGCATCATCTAGTGGACCTTGATTGTTCAAATTTTAGCCCTGGGTCAAAATATACCCCTCCCCAGGGGTCACTTGTTTTACATAGACTCATATAGGGAAAAATTTTAAAAGAAATTTGGTATGTAGCATCATCTAGTGGACCTCTACCAAGCTTGTTCAAATTATAGCCCTGGGGTCAAAATGGCCCCACTCCGGGGTCACTTGTTTTTCATAGACTCATATACGGAAACAACTTTTAAAAATCTTCTTGTCTAAAAGTAGAAGGCCAAGGCCTTTGATATGTAGCATCATTGCGGACCTCTACCAAGATTGTTCAAATTATAACCCTGGGGTCAAAAATGACCCCTCCCCGGGGGTCACTTGTTCTCCATAGACTTTTTAAATCTTCTTGTCTAAAAGAAGAGGCCCAACCTTTGATATTTGGTATGTAGCATCATCTAGTGGACCTCTACCAAGATTGTTCAAATTATAGCCATGGGTTCAAAAATGACCCCATTCCGGGGGTCCCTTGTTTTACATAGACTCATTTAGGGGGAAAACTTTAAAAAAGTAGATGGCCCTGGCCTTTGATATTTGGTATGTAGCATCATCTAGTGGACCTCTACCAAGATTGTTCAAATTATAGCCCTGGGGTCAAAAATGACCCCTCTCTGGGGGTCACTTGTTTTTCATAGACTGATATAGGGGAAAGAACACTGAAAACTTTTTTAAGTTTGGTTAAATCAGGTGAGCGATATAGGACCATCATGGTCCTCTTGTTACTCTTTCCCACTTCCAAATGCAATTTGACACATTTGCAGCAGATGACTTTTGAAAATATTCTTTTGACACAATGTTTTCAACTTTATTCATAAGAGATATTCTATATTTTTACATGGATGTTTACAGTTGTCTGCTGCAGATTTGTTGTATGGGTTGGTGGATTGGGCGTGTGGCGGGGGTTTAACCCTTTCCAACATACAAAAGCTCTGCAGCAGAACACTTTGACCTTTGAAAACATTACAAAAGGAGAAATTGCTCATTTTAAGCAAATTCTTCTTTTATCACAATGTTTTTCTAAAAGACGTCTGCTGCGGTGGTGTCAGAAAGCGCCTATATGAGGGAAAGAGTAAAATATATTGTGCCTTACATCATTATGATCTGAAATTGTTGATGTTTATTTTTTTCCATGTTAACCCTTGTATTTTTATACAGAAATAATAAAACATTTACCAACATTTTTAGTGCCAAGCTTTCATATGTTTCAAGCTCACCTCTCCAAAAGGGTGAGCTTGTGCCTGGATTCTTTTTAATGACACAATTTCAGCAGAGCTTTGGAAAACATTTTAAAAAAAGAGAACTTGTTCAAAAAATGTCCTAAACTCAAATACAGCAATATCCTGTTTAAATTGGGAGTAAATTTTCACTCAAGATATTTCAAAAATAAACAACCAGTTAAATTGTGTCTGGTAAAGGGTTTAATGATTTGATCATCAATTCTCAAGATTTATTAAAAACTTCCAATAGTAGATTTATTCTTCCATGTCAAAATATTATTAAGTACTGTACATGGTAAGTCATGAATAAGTGAACTGTCACCGTGATATAACTGAAATGATGTTGAAAGCGGCGCAAAATCCCAATAAAACAAAAACTTGGGAAGTCTCATATTTGCATGGTACAGTATGGTGTGGCCAAGGTTTGTGCTATAAATGTCCTTTAACCCTTTCCCTCATTTGACAATTCTGCAGCTGACGACTTTGAACATATTTTGTCAAAAAATAGAAAATTTCTATAATTGAATGGTAACCTATGACTAAAATTGGAAAATATTTCGGCAAAAGGAGAAATTGCTCGTTTTGAGCAGAGACAATCAAAAGGAATCATCTTGTCTGAAACTGAAAGGCCTAGAGCTTAGATATGTAGTGGGTCCTACAAAGATTGTTCAAATTATGCTCCTGGGGTCACCCGTTTTACATGGATACATTTAGGAAAAAACTTTGAAAATCTTTTTGTCTGAAAACCTTAAGGTCTAGAGCTTAGATATTTAGTGTGTAGCATTATCTAGTGGTCCAATAAAAATATTGTTCAAATTATACACCTGGGGTCGAAATTAGCCGCACCCCGGGGTCACCTGTTTTATTTAGAGATATATAAGGATAAACTTTGAAAATATTCTTGTCTGTAACCTTAAGGCCTACAGCTTAGATATTTGGTGTGCAGTATTGTCTAGTTGTCCTCTACCATGATTGCTCAAAATTGTTTTACATAGATATATACAGGGTAAAATGTTAAAAATCTTCTTGTCCGAAACCAAAAGGCCTAGAGCTTAGATATTTGGTGTCGAGCATTGTCTAGTGGTCCTCTACAAAAAGATTGTTCAAATTATGCTCCTGGGGGGTTTATCTGTTTTATAAAGAGATATACAGGGAAAAACTTTGAAACTTTTCTTGTCCTGAAGATTAGATATTTGCTGAGTACAATGGTCTAGTGGTCCTTTACCAAGATTTGTCAAATTATGCCCCTTGGGTCAAAATTGGGGCCACCCTGGGGGTCACCTGTTTTACATAAAGGTAAATTGAGAAAAACTTAGAAATCTTCTTGTTAAATACTAACTGTGACCTTAGTCATATTATATATGGGAGTGGAGCAATACTTGGTGGTCCTCTATCAAAATTGTTCAAAGATAAAAATTCTATACAGAACTTTGGTTGCTGGCATCAGAAAGGGAGAACAATTCCATAACTTTAAAAGTCTTCTCCTCTAAATCTGCTTGTTGGATTCCAAGATAATATGGTAGAAAGGGTCCTTGAGTGACCCTCTACAAAATTTGTTCAAGCAAAATGACAAAACTTTCAAATTCAATTATGATCAAGTTCTTGTCAGGTTTTTAAGATGGTTCAGCAAAAATACTCCTTTAGTGACACTACATAATTTTTCAAACATATTGATTGGTTGAAAAAGATAGCTACCAGGCGGCTTCAGAAAAGGGGTTAAAATGAACATTAGATTCAAACATCTGAACCAATGAAATGAATTCTACCGAACTTCACAGGAATGTTCCTGTGGTGGTCTTCTTTCAAATTATTTAAAGATTTTATGCTTTACAAATGTCCTTTATTGATATGCCGTTACATTTTCATTTCATTCCTACCCTTGAACAAATTTTCCCTATTTTTAGCAGTTTGTTTAAATACTAGCCCTCCTGTGATCGATTTAGGGCCATCTTGACTTCTTTTTCTCATTGCTATGGTAATCAGTTATCCATGGAATTCTATTCTTTGAACAATATTTAAAGAGGAAGTTTCTGTGAAATTATTTTTGAAATTGATCCATTAGTTAAGGAAACGTTTTTTGGAGGTAAAAGTGAATGTACATGTGTACCTAAGGATGACAAGGACAGACTTGGTGATCACAATCGCTGACCGTCTTCAGACTCTTGTGAACTAATAACTCCCTAGAGAAACACTATTCTATGGCACAAATTCAAGAGAGCAAAACTCTTTCAAAGTCAAAATATGAATGCAAGAGATTACCGTTAAATTAACATCAGATGAGCCGTTCCACAAGATAACCAACATTATGGACTCTGCGTTATGTATTGACTCACATCAGCCTGCGGAGGCTAACACATTCTGTCTCAGGGGGATAGAGTAACGATTCCTGAAACAGAAAATCCACAGGAGGCGAACAGTGTCTGGCATGCTGATCCGGGTCGATACTTTACGCAGAGTCCACAAGTGGAACAGCTAAGATTTGATAAGAACTGGTAAAGAAAGGGAGCCCACACACACTACTTATCCATAAGTTATATATCCGAGGTGACTGGAGCTATCCAACGTAGTATCATACATAGTTGAAATATTATGCTCATAAAGTTTAACCCTTTCCCTCATATAGACGCTTTCTGAAAACATAGTGACAAAAGAAGCAATTTCTACTTTTAGTCGTAGGATATCCATTCAATTATAGAGATTTTCTATTTTTGGACAAGTCGTCTGCTGCAGGAATTGTCGTATGAGAGAAAGGGTTAAGATTTACAGGTAGTTTAATGAAGATTTGATCTAAACTATTTAAATTATAGTGAAGACTTCTAATTTAGTCAAATTCTTCTCCTTCATGGGTCATTACTTGGGGGTTACATAGGGATCTGGTGATGTAATTTGGTAACCACATAACCATATACATGTACCAATAAACATTTGCAGCAAGGCTGAAGAAGAACTGGTATTAATTGGAGAGTGGATACTGTTTATTTACCAACTTCTTTGATAGAAAACAACAAGAATATATGCCTTTATAACATGAAATACTTTATTTACATTTAAAACAGTAAAAAGATTAACTATAGTCATGCAAAATATCCCAAAAAGGATGCCTACAGAGATCTACAGCATAGAGTAATGGATTTGACAAGTGACCTGCAATTTGGAGTCTTATTGCACAGTCTCACCTTCTGCATATATAATATTATAATACCGTAACACATTTTCTAATGTGACACTGGAAGTGAAGCCCTAATACTTAAATGTCAATAAAATATTAAATGATGTCAAAGTGAAATGACATTGTAAGAGCCCAAATCGCTAGAAACGGCTCGTTTATAACTTCATGTGATTGTATAAGCCTACTGATTGGTCAGTGATACTGATAGTGTGACTTCCTAAAAGTAAAGAAATCCTTTATCATTATCCTATGGAATTTCAGGATATGTAATCATCACCCCTGATTTTTGTCCTAACATATTTATGGACTATCCTTTCTTAATACTGATGTATGAGTAGCAAATGATGAAGACCAAGATGAGACTGATTGAACATGCAGGTTGATCTTGGTCTAAATTGTTGGCAATTGGACTGATATGAATAAACATTGTACACTGAATATATTCTTTTAATTTGATTGTGTTTTCCTGAAATATGCCTTTTTTTTTTAATTATCCTCTCCTTTACAAAAAAAGACTTTAGAAAATATAATATCTGGAATAGTGAATGTTTACTTTGTATTTCATACAGAGTTGAAAACATTGAGGAAAAAGTCATCTGCAACATAGAAGAGTTTTTAATGTTAAAGGCTGGGGAAGGACAATGAAAGGTTCATAAGCATAAAGATGGCCACATTTGGTTTTAAAAAAAACAGGTCAGAGATCTAACACAATTTAAACAGAAATAAATGAACAGGTTCATCTAAAACGTTGCAATAATGTTTGTTAGTTTACTTGCTTACCTTCTCGAAAATATGAAGTTTTACATCTACATAGAAACATGTTTTTAAAAAAAGGTTTATAACCTATTCATACAACACATCCATAACTGCATATGGATATGGAAAAGACCAGCATTTAAAGTATTTCAAATCATGTTACAACTCTTAGTTTGTATGTATACATTAATATGTCTTTTGGGCCACATGCTTGAATAATGAATTCAATATCTTTTACAGTTAAATACATTTGTAATGTTAAGCTGTAAGTGTAGCTAAGTGTAAAGAAAATACAAGTACTGTAGGGACAGTATCTGCTTGACTAACCAATTTACAATATCATATATTGTTTGTTCATGATTTCACGCACAAAATTCTCTTTGCTTTAAATTGATAGCTTGAGATCATAACTACTTAAGTCAAGAGAAACAAACCTATATTATCAATTCTGTGTCAGAAACATGCTGGCTGGTCTGGATTTACACTTGTTGACTCATGACAATTGTCTCATAAGGACAATTCTATAAGATTTTCCAAAAAAATGAAGATTATAGTGACTAAAACAGTATTTTATCAAAATCTTGTTTTCTTTTCCAAGCCTACATCTTATTAAAGATTTTTGTGGAAAACATGTTATGTCAGATTAAAACCTGGTAAAACTCATAGTTTATCCAATATTAATTAAAACTGGTAAAACTAAACATTTGGTAAAAAAATAAACTGCTAATCTCTTTCTAAAACTTTGGTGTTCAGTTATATATTTAGTAAATATTCGGGAAGATTCTGTATTTGACCCTAGCACAATATTGGTTCCAGCTGTCGCCATACTTCTTCCTGCATATAGCATCATCCCTCCTCTCCCGGTGAATCAGCAGAATTGTGAAATACACTGGGTAAAACCATGGAATAATGCTTGTAAACCCTATTGAAAGAAATAACATTTATATCATAAACTGTCAACCCAATCTGATATCTTCGAGTTGACTGTATTTCAGTTGTCCAATGAAGAACTTGAAATAATTTTGATGAAAAGCTGCCAACTCTTGTTTCACCTAATGTTTTCAAAAATCCTTTACTGCAGAGATGTATAAAATAATCTGGTGTGCGTGAAATTATTTGATTCAAATAAAGTTATGCTTTGTCAATCTTTATATAAATGGAGACAGAGTAATCAGTTTTATCTAATGACCCTAAAGAAATGTATAAAGTTTGAATAACATACCTTAGATTGGTAATGGAGGTATTAATTTATCATAGCATTTCTATTTCTTCAGATATTTTCAAAGCGAAAGTCATTAACCCTTTCCCACATACAGATACTTTCTGCAGCAGACGACTTTTGAAAACAATGTGACAAAAGAAATTGCTCAAAACAAGTAATTCCTCCTTTTTCCACAATGATTTCAATTTTTATACCTTCATTCATGTGTCTTTTCCATGTTTTTGACTAAATGTTTTTAAAGTCGTCTGGTGCAGATTTGTTGTATGTGGGAAAGGTTTAAAAGAAGCATATATCAGGTAAATGTAATAGGTTACACAAAACTGTCATAATGATCACATGTGACAACAACATGTCATAAACAAGAGGCCCATGCTCTACTGGCATGGTTCTTTGGTCATTTTCAATCCAGAGCATGTATGTATGGTGAAGATCAGATAGTAAATGGATGCTCTATTGCATTCACAAGCTGTATTATAGCAATTTTGACAATTTCAAGGGCCATAACCCAGTCTTGCATGGGCGGATCTGGCTGGTTTGTGAAAGGAACCCAGCTCTCATCAATATTTAACTACTATCTAAGTTTGGTGAAGATCGGATAGTAAATGGAGGCTCTATTGTGTTCACAAGCTGTATTATAGCAATTTTGACAATTTTAAGGGCCATAATCCAGTCTTGCATTGGCGGATCTGGCTGGTTTGCAAAATGAACTGAGCACTCATGGATATCTAACTACTGTATAAGTTTGATTGAGATACAATCAAAACTGAAGACTTTATTGCGTTCACAAGCAATTGTGCACTGACGACGGACACAACACCATCACAAAGGCTTTTCTGGCCTATGGCCATTAGAGTTAAAAAGACAAAGTGTGATGGACAAACAGACAGGTTAAGGAGAAATGATCCCTGGGTCACCCTGTGTTACAGACAGGGCCCACCAAATGTTATGGTTAAAGAGGCTTTTGAAGTGAAGTTTACAGCCCTGGTCCATTGGACACTATCAGACTTACCACAAGGCATAGACCAAGCAGTAGACATCAGTATGTCACCCAGGTAGTTAGGCTTTCGACACATCCCCCACCATCCAGAACAAAGTAACTTCTTTCCACTTTTAGTTGGAATAGTTTCAAGATCTGCAATTACAAATATAAGATATAAATTAGTTTACTGTGTTTTTTTAAAAATCTAATGGCTTTTATAACAAATTTCATGAAACTTCATTAACAGGAGACAAATAAGACCGGATGATATCATGGAAGTTTTATCTTCAAAAATATGTCTTACCTCTAAATTCTAATGGTAATTGTGTTTTCAAAGCTCACCTGAGAATGTGTTATTTAAGGCAAGAAAAGAGATCAATAATTACCATGTTTTTCATAGGATTACAGTAAATTGAACAAGTAGTCACCAAAGGAACATTTGTGCAAAATTATTTTCAAATAAGGCAAGTACTTTCGAATAAGAAGATATAAGAAACAAGAGCACCAACTGTCACAAAATACGCCCGTCCTGTTTTTTTGAGACCAAGTAAAGTGATAATAGGTTGTACGTCAGACAAATTTAGAGAGTGGACACGGTTAATACAGTTTTTGCCATTTCGAGGGACATAAGTGTGGGTTGACTAAGATAACATGGTTAGTTATCGAACCTGACCAAGATATTCTGCCCATCAACATATTGCCAAAATAAAATGACTTGAGCTATTTATGGCTGATTGTAGCACTTGTCCGAGATGTTATACCCATACACATTCTGACTAAATTTGGTGATGTTTGGATAAAGGCTTCAAAAGTTATTGATTGGACTAGACTGATTTGAGGTAATTTCTATAATTAAAGGGCAATAACTCACAAGTGACTGAAGCAATATGGCTGGTAATCGAACTTGTCCGAGAGATTATGCCAATTAAAAATTCTGACTAAATTTGGTAATGATTGGATAAATGCTTCAAAAGTTATTGATTGGACAATACCGATTTGAGGTTATTTCTATAATTAAAGGGCAATAACTCTCGAGTGACTACAGTGATATGGCTGGTTATCAAACTTGTGCGAGGTTTTATGCCAATACACATTTTAGGTAATTTCTATAATTAAAGAGCGATAACTCTCAAGTGACTAGAGTGATGTGGCTAGCTATCAAACTTGTTCAAGATATTATGCGAATACACATTCTGACCAAATTTGGTCCTTTTGGACTTCTAAAGTTATTGGGCTGACAACATACTTGATGCCACCCGACCGCACATCCGTCGCAGGTAAAACTATATAATATGTCCCTTTTTTTTTCAAAACAGGCACATAAAATTAACCCTGCCCCCTGAAGGATTTTTTTTCAATGGATCCAATTGATTTGAACTAACTTGAAAGAAAGAGGGTCACCCAAGGAACATGTGTGCTAGAGTATTTTCAAATCGGGCCAGAACTTTCAGACAAGAAGATTTTTAAAGATTTTACTATACATGTATACCATATAAGGAATACAAGCAATGCCCTGTGGTGGCCATGTTTTTCAATGAAACGTAATTATTTGAACAAATTTGATAGAGGACCATTTGTGCTAAATTATTTTCAAATCAGGCAAGAACTTTTGGTATTAAAGAAGATTTTTAATGTTTTGGCATTTTTTCCTTTTCTGAGGATGAAGGGACAAAAGATGTGAATTTATTTTTATTACATTGGTAGAGGGTCAGTTACCAATGGATCCGAATTTTTTTAACAAACTTGGTAGAGGGTCACCCAAGGAACATTTGTGCCAAAGTTTTTCACTATTTCCCTTTTCTGATGCCGCAGCAACCAAATTCTAGGGAACCTTCCTGTGTAATCACTTTGAAATTGAGCTAGTAGTTTTGGGAAGAAGATTTGAACTGATGATAAGTGATCACAATAGCTAACCTCGAGCACTTTGTGCACAGGGGAGTTAAAAAGAAGAAAATGTTAACCTTCATAAAAAAAAAAAAAAATATAGGAAGGGGTATCTTGCTCTCCACAGCCATTATGTCCCTGTCAATAATATAATTGGATATTTGTTTATTTATGACAACAACAGTCTACAAAATTAGCAGTGGTCCTATGGTACGTGGCCCGTAACTTTTGGTTCGCACCATTGAAACCATTTCGGGATTTTCCATTGGCCTGTATAATTTTACATGTAATATAACCAAACATTTAGGACTTTCCAGCCTGTGAATAAAATATTTCAATGACTGCAACAGTTATACAAATGAAAATGTTACTTACTGGCTAAAGCAGGGTTGCGTGGATTTTGTCTGAATTGATTTTTCTGAGAGTTACTAGCCCTGAAAATGTAGTAGCCTACAGAATTGATCACTGCTATGCTCCCTAAGCAGTACCATGGGAGATGGTATGGATGTTCGAGGAGGTAACGACCCTGTAAGGTGTACATGAAAGGAACCCAAGCAAGATCACCAAAACTTAACATCAATCCAAATCCTTCATACACAATGTCCATTGTAGTCAAGATGGCATCCTGAAATTGAAAACCAGACATTAACAGTTATGTTACTTTTTATTTCTTCACAAAAATAAAATTTCCATTTTAATGCATCTTGCAAGCAAAACCTTTGAAGGACTACATATATTTGCTTGTGATATTCTCTGTATTCTGAATTTGAGTATAACTTATTGTTCAAATTAAATGACAGATTATTCTTTTCTGAGTACAATTTAACCCTATCTCACAAGGACTTTTAAATATCATGATTCTGCATTAAAAGGACTTGAAATCAACATTTAAAACAGCAGTCCAATGTTGTTTGAGCACTTGAAATCAACATTTAAAACAGCAGTCCAATGTTGTTTGAGCAAATTTTTACCAACTTGTTCAGGGTTTGTATTAAGGTAATGATCAAGGCATGAATACTATATACTGGAAACAAACCTCAAACCAAAGGGCGTCTGCTATGTATAAAGCCTGGAAGCAAGTTACAAGTAGCAATGAATAGTCGATGTTCCCAGTCTGTTCAAAGTTTTTCGTGACAAAAACAAGATTCAACATCACCCAACCAATTAAACCTGGCCTCATTTCACAAAAGAACTTAAAGTCAAAGCTTCCAATTCTTGGATTCAGTTCACTGCCCATGAAGAAATCATAAATGATGTTTCCTGAAATAAATCAATATGTAACAGATGACAGGAAATTTTCTTTCATACAATGTCCAATAAAGTTGGCACCAAAACATTCTCCAATTTCTTTGGAAAGCAATGAAGAAGGAAATGAGCATGTGGAGAAATTCAATTCAGTTTAACAACAAATCTAAAGCAGAAGATTTTGAACAAATACGGAAAATCTATAAACAAGTTTTATTATTTAATACAGTTGAAAACATTCTGGCAAAAGATTATGCTCATTAAGAGCAATTTCTCCTTTTTCACAATGGTTTTAATAGTTGAGTTATTCGAATGGGTCAGAAATTGGTATGTAATAGACATCACTAATGAATAGGTTGATGAGGATCTTAAATATTTGCTTTTTGTACATTGTAATCCCTACATAATAATGAGGAAAAGGCAGCACTATTTAATTGCCTCCGTAATGATAATTTATCAACCAATTCCTAAATGAATCATTGAAATGTGTTTATAAGCATTGTCTAATTCAAACAAGTTGATGAGCATCTATTATAAAATTTATCTGAAAACAAATACAAAGTTTTAGTGAGTAATACAGCAAAATCCCCTTCCAACAATCAATTAAAACATCGTTATGAACATGATAAATTGGTATCATTTATCTACAATCTACACCTATAAAAATAGCCTTTTCAAACACTGTCTATGTTTTTTATTTTATTTTATTGTACATACCTGTATTACCACCAGGTGAACGACGATTTAAAGGTCCTAGCCTAGCCTTTATGTACAGTAGGATAGCTAACACAAATGAAAACACGATGGCAGTGGTCATCAGGGGAAGAAACTTGTCATACACTTTTGTGACAGGAACTTTCATGTAAACTGCCACAAAAAACGCTACCAGGCTTACAACATAGGCAAAGAAACCTGAAAAATAAAAAAAATAAAAAAAATTATAGAACTTTGCCAATAAATATTAGATTTGGAATAACACAATTTTCAAATAAATTAATTTCAGCAAAAGAAAACAATGTATCCTCCTTACACCTTTGCCTGATACTAATAATTATTGTAGCATCTGTGACATTTAAATCATTGCAGAAATTGAGAAATAGCTCATTATTTATAAAATTCAAACACTTTTTTCTAGTATTTTATTAAACTTAAGTTAACCTTTATATTAAATTTGCCATTCAATTACAGATTAGTTTGGACAAACAAGTACACAAAATAAGAAAACCTTCATGCAGTTACAAGAGATTCTAAAATCTCAACAACTCAAAGAGTCTATTGTTTTCCTACTTATCGGTAATCATTATCTTTCTTTGAACTTTGTTTCAACAAAACATGTTTTCATCATAAACAGCCCTTTTAATAGTGTCAAATTGGTACAAGTACAGAACTGTACTTAACTAGTAAACACAAAATATTCTTTAACTTTATACTGCTTTTAGTAGTTAGAATTTAACTGTCATTTACTCGATTAAACTAGTTCAGAAATCATAACTGTAAGAAATGTAAAAGTTCAATTTTCAAGGCAACAAAGTGTTAGTTTCATTCATACGAATAAGTTCTATAAAGGGTTGGGAGGTGAACTTACCATTACAACGGTATGGCAGCCTGGCATGGGTTCCGATGGGCTGGGGTTGGCCCTTCACAACTTTGCCTACAGGAAGCATGTACAGAAAAGCTTGAAACAGAAACCATCCGAGGAAAATCAATGCTGCTTCTATATCAAAATAGGCAGCAAAAGTAGTGGGAAAACTTGGAATATTTTGTATGGAACATTGATTCTGAAAAAAGAATGTTTGGGAGATGTCAGTCATAATCCAATCTGTCCATCATGTACAAATATAATGAAGTGTTTCTTAAGGAAAGGACAATCTACACCTCCCTATCTAAACCTCAAATTTGAATTTCAAAAGCTGCAGCATAGAAAAGCTTAACATTGTCCATTTTTACAGCTGTAGCAGACCAGCCTGGGTAAGGCCATCATAATCAAATTTAGATATGAATAGTATTCTTCGTCATAGTTTTACCCCTTATTTATTTGCCACATGCAGACCATGTTGTCCTTATCTGCAGCAGACAACTCTTTACAATAATGGAAAGAGAAAAAAGTTTTCATATTGACATCTTTTTTTCTTTTGATACAATGTTTCAACATTTCAATATTAACCCTTTCCCTCATACGACAATTCTGCAGCAGACGACTTTGAACGTATTTTGTCAAAAAATAGAAAATCTCTATAATTGAATGGATAACCTATGACTTAAAGTGGAAAACATTGTGGCAAAAGGAGAAATTGCATGATTCATATTTGATGTATATAGATCCATAATTTGTTTTCCAGGACTTACTGTTACATCTTAAAATGCTTTGTCCAATATTCTTTAAAACAATTAGGATGTTCTGACCTGAAAAGTGGATTTTTTATAGTATTTAACTTATGTTGTAACATTGTTTGTTTTTTTAAAGTTGAATGTGTGGATAATAAAAAAAAAAACAGCGAAATGGCATGTTGCTGTGCTTGATTTTATGCTAGATTAATATATGATATGCATTTTTTTTGCTATTTCAGCATGTGAAAAAAACATGTTTTCATGCAAATTACCAATATTTGAAAGATGATATGCTAATTGTTTGTTTTCTTGTGGTTTAAATTTCATGCTGAGGTTATTTAATCCATATCTTTGGACGTTCAAGTGATATGTTGTAATTAAACCCAAACAAGAGGACCATGATGGCCCTGGAATCGCTCACCTGATTTTTTTTTTTCACTTTAGCTATATAAGCCCCGCCATCTGGCGGGCATAGTTTCCAACCAATCAACTTGGCTTTAAGGAATCTGATAGAGGGTCACCCTAGGAACATTTCTACAAAATTATTTGAAAATCGGCCTGACACTTTTGAAGGAGAAGATTTTTTAAGTTTTCACTATAGCAATAAAAGGCAAAATAGCCCCGCCCCCTGGCGGCCATGTTTTTTGACCAATCAACATGGCTTGAAGGAATCTGATAGAGGGTCATCCAAGGAACATTTCTACAAAATTATTTGAAAATCGGCCCGACACTTTTGGAGGAGAAGATTTTTTAAGTTTGCACTATAGCTATATAAGGCAAAAAAGCCCCGCCCCCCCTGGCGGCCATGATTTTCGACCAATCAACATGGCTTAAAGGAATCTGATAGCGGGTCATCCAAGGAATATTTCTACAAAATTATTTGAAAATCGGCCTGACACTTTTGGAGGAGAAGATTTTTTAAGTTTTCACTATAGCCATATAAGGCAAAAAAGCCCCGCCCCCCCTGGCGGCCATGTTTTTCGACCAATCAACATGGCTTCAAGGAATCTGATAGAGAGTCACCCAAGGAACATTTCTACAAAATAAGTTCAAAATCTGCCAACCAGTTAGGGAGAAGTAGAATTTTGAAGTTTTTTTTGTTTCGTTGCCATGGAAACCAGAATTCTGCATGGATCCCAAAAATTTGAAGGAATTCTGGTGAGGTCATTGAGAGGATGCTTTCTGTGAAGTTTCATCCCAATTGACCCACCGGTTACAGAGGAGAAGATGTTGAAGATTTGTTAAGTTTGCACTATAACCATAAAAGGCAAAATAGCCCCGCCCCCTGGCGGCCATGTTTTTGACCAATCAACATGACTTGAAGGAATCTGATAGAGGGTCACCCAAAGAACATTTCTACAAATTTATTTGAAAATCGACCTGACACTTTTGGAGAAGAAGATTTTTTAAGTTTGCACTATAGCCATATAAGGAAAAATAGCCCCGCCCCCCCTGGCGGCCATGTTTTTCGACCAATCAACATGGCTTGAAGGAATCTGATAGAGGGTCACCCGAGGAACATTTCTACAAAATTATTTGAAAATCGGCCTGACACTTTCGGAGGAGAAGATTTTTTAAGAATTTTGAAGTTTTTTCATTTCGTTGCCATGGAAACCAGAATTCTGCATGGATCCCGAAAATTTTAAGGAATTCTGGTGAGGACATTGAGAGGATGCTTTCTGTGAAGTTTCATCCCAGTTGACCCACCGGTTACAGAGGAGAAAATGTTGACGGACGATGGACAACGGACGCCGGACATAGGGCGATCACAATAACTCACCCTGAGCACTTCGTGCACAGGTGAGCTAAAAATAGACGCTATTTAGCCCTTATGAGAACCCATATCTGTCAGGTGTAAGAATAGACAAGTTTAAAACTTTGAAATCAGGAAAAAACACATTTATAATATTTTACTATATCTGAAACTTCTTCTAAATATTGTAATAGCTATCATTTATCAATATTTAAAAAGAAAAGTATATGTCATTGAGTAAAGTCTTCAGTTTTTCTTGTCTGAATGTCTAAAAATAAATGTGAATATATATTTATTTATTTTTGAAACACTTCTTCAATTGTCATTAAAGTATTCCAATATTTTCTACTTATTTCCAAAAGCATATGATACTATACAAGTTCTAGATTAAAATTTATATACATCGATTTTAATATGTTCTTTTTACCCAGCTATATTATATAATCAACATGGCTTCTGGACAGCATTTGGAAGGCTCACGATAAAATTCAGCTCTTTATCTCAAACAAATTTAATCCACCATGTTTTAAATTTTGAAGCATTATAAAACAAGAGGGCCATGAGGCCCTGGAATCGCTCACCTGAGAATGGGCTATTTAAGACTTAACTCTTTCAGCGCCAATGGCAATATCATCAAGACAAACTTTCTGACAAAATTTCAAGCTGCTCATGTCAACAAGATTTTCCTTAAATTTGGCCTTGTAACCTAGTTTTTGACCCGACATGACCCATATTCGAACTTGACCTAGATATCACTAAGACACATTTTCTGAGATAGTTTCAAAATGCTCAAGTTTAAAATGTGGCTTCCAGAGTGTTAACAAGATTTTCCTTCAACATGGCCTAGTGACCTAGTTTTTGACCTGACATGACCTATATTCAAAATTGGCCTAGATATCACTTAGTCAAATATTCTGACAAAGTTTCAACATGCTCAAGTTTAAAATGTGGCTTCCAGAGTGTTAACAAGATTTTCCTTCCACATGGCCTTGTGACCTAGTTTTTGACCCGACATGACCTATATTCAAAATTGGCCTAGATATCACTAAGACAAACATTCTGACAAAGTTTCAATATGCTCAAGCTAAAAATGCGGCTTCCAAAGTGTTAACAAGATTTTCATTAAATTTGGCCTAGTGACCTAGTTTTTGACCAGACATGACCTACATTCGAACATTTGGTTAAAAATTTATCTAAACAGCCTCTAGAATTATTGGTGACTAAAAGGCTATTCTAAAGCAGCAAATTACGCACCTTATTACATGCCAAGTTGATATAATAGACTGTAATTGGCAGGGATAATGTCATACACAAGGTTCCTATGGCTCCTCCAAACTCCCTCTCGTGTTTCTCGGCATGCTTTGCAGCCTTTTCTGATCTCCTCACACTTTCTCTCACCTCCTAGAAAAAATAAAGTACACCGATTAAATCTATCTCATCTATTCCTCTGCAATTTGCCAATTCTGCAGCAGATAACTGAAAATATCTTGGCACACATACAGAATATATCTACCAAGTTTTATTTAGTGTTGAAAAAATCATGGCAAAAAGAGAAATTGCTGATATGAGTCATCCAAAGTTATCTACTATGGATACAGTTTTCATAGGTCATCATCAGTTGGTGATATCTGCAGCTAGGGTACAAAAATGTTATCTTATTTAAATCTTAGGTAGCTCTGAGTCTGAGTTCCATAAATCCAGCGCTCACGTTAATGGACGTATTGGGCGTTTTTACGCCCGAAAATCGATCCCGTACGCCCAAAATTGACAAGGGAGACGTCCAAGTACGTCCAGGAATTAAGGGTATACGCCGACAATCAAAACACAGGATGTATATATGTCCACTAGACACTAGTTATCAATTGGTAGATTTAAGCCAATCACGATCGAGAATGCGCACCCCACCCACCCCCAGATTTGACACTTGATGACGACTTCACACCAATCAATTCTATTTTTCATTATAAACAGCGTAGGGGTAATTAATTTCAATAACCCATGTAAAAACATACTAGGATATGATAAAAGAATGTCCCTATATTAATTTAACTGTTTAAAGATTATTATTTTGTTTGCCTGAATCCATAGGAAGCACTTTTTAATTGCCGATTTTTTAAAAACAAAGTTGACATGAAGATCTATCAAAATCACAGCCAGCTGTCAAAAAGGACTTGCCTATGAAATAAATTGCATATAAGCCCATTTTAGTTCATTCTTTTTTTAAAATATAAAAGAAACTGAAGTCTTGAGGTGAAAATACATATTGTAAATTGCAATGGGTTTTCGTGCATTTTGGAAATCAGAAATGCCATTCAAGAAAGTATTACTCGCACCAAAGACCTAATAACATGTGTTATTTGGTCTTTGCTCGCACTCATTCTTATTTGTTTTAAAGTTGACTATTATGAAAGTTTAGTGCCCTTAATGTGTGTTTGTAATATGTCTCACTGCAGAACACTTTATTTACTGGTGTTTAAAATAAAATCAATAACTCATTAACAGAAATCATTCCTTTTGCCATACTGAATGTGATTTAAGAACATAATTCATGTTTAATGTGAATGTAATGAATCATGGCCATGCCAATCTTTTGATGAATTTTATGCTGGATAGCTTTTGACACATGACTGGGAAAAAAGCATTCTATATCACATAAAAACCTACTGGTTTAAAAGTGTTATGATAGAACCAACAATAGCATTGTTGACAAAGGAGCAATATCCACTTTCTGTATTAATTGGCTTTTTTTCCAATAATGTATTTAAAAATAAAACAAAGGGAAACACAATAGAATGTGCAAGATGCGAAAAAAGCCAGTTAGTGCAAGCACTGTAAATCCAAGTAATATTTCTTGTAAACAGGTCAATGATTGCTCTTGATCAATCCAATCTATAACAAAGCGTTGTTTGATTTGTTATCAGTTAAAACAAAGTCCAGTTAACTCAGTTAACTTATCTTTACATAAATAAACAGTGTATTTTGTTCTTTACCTCTTTTGTACTCTTGGCAGCAATTCTTAATGACATCCTAGTTGGAGTGGCTGGTCTTTCTTTAACAATTCTTGAACGTGATGAAGAACGAGAGCGAGAGCGAGATCGAGAGCGAGACCTAGATAGGCTTTGTTTTCTACTGCGACTTATGCTGCTTGATCTTTTCTTAGTTCTCGGTCCTATGCTCCTTGATCTTGATTTCCTTCTAGCTTTACCACTTGGAGTGACCTGAAATAATGTTTTTATCATAATGAATAAAAGACAAGAGGACCTTGATGATTTGTTTGTATGATGAATTATGATGCTTTCAACAGTATTTCAGTCATATCATTCATTTCATCGGTAAATTACCAGTAGTGCTGGTCGATTTGAATGTGACATCAGCGATTGCGAACTTTTTCACAAAATTTTAATTGGCTCCAGTAACATGGAAATTGTAAAATTAAATCTGATATTGTTAATTTCTATACAGTTACTAAATAGTATGCAGATTCGAGGTCTTAAAATGCAGCCCAATCTTCAAGACAGTATAACACTTCAGTATATACATTAGTATATAATGTAACCAAGTTATTAATCGCATAGTTGGTGCTTACAGTATGATATATCCTAGTAAAACTCGTTGTTGACAAAATAATTTGAGCTTACAACTGGCATGTTACACAAACAAAAGTAAACAAGAGGGCCATGATGGCTCACCAAAAATTTGCATATCACAAACAATCATTTTGAGGTCAGGTAAGCTATTACTAGATAGTTAACAAGATTTCCTTTCAATTTTAGCCTAGTATTTACTGTAATCTAGTTTTTGACAAGACTTGAGTCTAGCCTAATGCCTGCTCCAAAGGTTTTGAGGTTTTGTCAGACATAGTGCTCTTTCATGCAACTGCAACACAGACTGACAAACATCTGATAGTAGTTAATTAAGAGCCTAGTTAATTATGAGTCACAACACGTCTACACGTTTTCTTTTCTGCCATGATCACCTCATCATGGTGAACATGTGTGAACAGTAACTGCGGAATCCTATGATGCATGGTTTTTCATTTTGATCTTTGACCTCTAAGTGTGACCTTGACCTTTAAGATACAGACACATGCCTGGGTATTGTGCACAACACTTCACTTCATCATGATGAACATGACATTTTTTTAATTGGGTGCCCAGTAAGTTGGGAATCAAATGAAGCATGGTTGAGATGTGGGCCGGACAAGGAGCATTCCTATATTCATTTTGATATTTGACCTCTAAGTGTGACCTTGACATTTACAAAACAGGCTAGGGTCTTGTGCGCAATATGCCCCTCATCATGGTGAACGCTTGTGCCAAGTTTCTTAGAAGTCCTATGATTGATTGGTAAGATGAGGGCCAGACAAGGTTCTGACAGACGCACCTACACCGAACCACCATTGAGACAGCTATATTGAGCTCACGGCAAGCATGCATGACAAAAACAGTTTCCAGAGTGTTAACAAGGTTTTCCCTAAGAATCGAATTGGCCTAGTGACCTTGTTTTGGGTTGGACATGAACTACATATACAAACTCAGCCTAGATATAATCAAGACAGACAAATTTTACTTCAATTTGGTCTACTGACCTAGTTTTTTACCCAACATGACCCATATTCAAACTTGGCCTACATATCATCCATTATTCTGACTTTGTTTCAACATGCTAAAGGTAACAAGAGAGCCAAGATGGCTCTAAATCAATCACCTGAGTGATAATAAATTGGCAGCAAATATTTAACTGCAAATATCTGGGAAATTTTTATCAAGAGTGCAAATGAAACTGGAAGGACTGGACACTGTTAAAGAAATTACCATTTTTAAAGGTCATTTGTATCTTGAAATCTAACAGCACCTTTAATAAAAATGGAACTATAAAGTTTTGTCATTTTGCCACTTTCCTAAAGCCGCTTGCTGCCCTGATTTTCAACGAAATCAATATGGCTTGAAAAGTTTTTGTAGGGAATCACTCAAGATACATTTCTACCAAATTGTCTTGCAATCGGAAAAGTAGATTATTGAGTAAAAGGATTTTTAAAATTTGAGTGTTTTTCTCACGTTCTGATGAAGCAGAAACCAAAGTTCTACACAGAATGTTAGTCTTTAAACAATTTTGAAAGAGGACCAACAAAGGAACATTTGTGTGAAGTCAAGTTGAAATTGGTCCAATGGAATGGTAGGAGTTGTCATTTGTAGCTGAAACTTCAATTTACCCCTTTTGTGATGATGCCTGGTTGCTCTGATTTTGTAACAATTCAATACGGCTTGATCAAATTAAGTAGAGGATCACTGAGGTAAGATTCCTATTCAATTTTCATAAAATGGAAATTTCAATTTTTGTAATTTTGCCCCTTTTCTGATGCCGTCTGACTGTCATGTTTTTTGACCCATCAGTATGGCTTGAACAATTTTTGTAGAGGGTCACCCAAGGAACATTTCTATTAAATAATATTGGAATCTGACAAGCAGATTCGGAGAAGAAGATTTTTAAAGTTTGGACATTTTGCCCCCTTTCTGATGCCTCAGCAACCAAAGTTCTCAATGGAATTTAAACCTTTGAACAATTTTGAAAGAGGACCACCAAAGGAACTTCCTGTGATGTTTTGTGGAAATTGTTCCAGCGGTTTAGAAGATGATGTTTCAAGTCAACGACGGACGTCAGACAGAGAGATCAGAATAGATCACCGTGAACCTTCAGCTCAGGTGATCTAAAAATGCAACCTCACGATTTCTCAAGATTTTCCTTCAATTTGACCTAGTTATTGACCTCGCATGCCAAAGTTTCAACCTTCGCCTAGATATCATTAAGACAAACATTCTGACAAAGTTTCAAGCTGCTGAAGCTGACAAGAGAGCCATCGTGGCCCTGGATTGCTCACCTGAGTTAGGTAATGTGATATGTGATTATGTCATGCCAACCACGATAACTCATTTTGTGGTCAGGTAGGCTAATAAAAGAGGCAGACAGGGTTGTCAAAATGTTTTGTTGTAACAGAGCAAATGAGAAAAGTAACTGATCAGGCTGAGGGCAAAGCCCTGGTAGGGGACCCAGGGGAGCAAAACTAACAGATCAAATAGTGTTTTTAACAGATAATTTTGGTCGGCAATCGGTTAATTTTGACAACACTGGGCCTAAAAGGACCAGTATAGCTCCACTGCCATAGAGCGAAAAACCCATACCCTATGTTGTGTCTTTTGTCAAGTTAATATGACTTAGAAGGTCACCAAAGAAATATTTATGTACCAGTTAGTATTTAACAAGAAGATTAACAGTAACGAATTGGCTTGAACAAGAGGGCATGATGGCCCTTGATCAGTCACCATAGTTGCATTGTGCTGTAATAACATCAACAATAATTATTTTTTTTACCAATCAACATGGCTTGAAGTTATCTCCTACAGGGTCACCCAAGGAACATTTCTACAATTTTTTTTGGAAATTTTCAATTAACTTTTGGAGAGGAAGATTTTAAAATGTTCACTAAAGCCTTATTTGTATATACGGCACAACAGCCCAGCACCCTGAACTTTTTAAACTCTGTACATGTATATATATCTTTATACTAGTACTGAATACTTTACATGGACACCCTCAAGGATTTATTGTTGGACTAGTCTGTCATGGACAAGGGCTGCATGAGCTAATTTTTCATCATAAGCCAGTCCATGAGAAAACCAACATTGTGGACTCTGGGGAAATCATTGACCCTGATTGGATTAAGCATTGTGCGCAGGCTAATTTTTGCCCCCTGTGGATTTTCTGTTTCAGGAATCATTATGCTATACCTCTATCAAACAGAGACGGAATTTGTTGACCCAGATTAGCCTATGTGGAGTGTACAGGCTGATCTGGATCAATACATTACGCAGAGTCCATATTGATAATGCTGGTTTTCTTGTTGATGGGCTCATATAAAAATCCATCGGTGTGGACCCAGTTACTGTCTTAGATTTGGACGCACAACAATAATTATGGAGTATGCTTTGGCAGGGCACATTTCCTACCCTTGTACAGGCTTGTTTACTCAGGGATCATGAATTCTTTACTGGTAAGTGATTTGTCATAATGACGGAGCTGAAATATGTTGAAAACCACGAAAAAACACACAAGTATTTTAAGTCAATTTGACCTAAACATTATTTTTTTTTGTTATCCTGCATATGTCACTTGTCAAATAAATAACAGATCATTAAACAAGTAAGCTGATCTAAAGATTTGGACGAAAGTTTAAATTAAATTAGGAAAATAAAACACAGAGCTGCTTACTTACCTCAAATAGAAAACTTACACAATCATTTACATAACTGTTTAATATAGGCTACCATCCAATATTAATCAGACCATGTTTGACCTATTTATTTACACTAAAATGGGAACCACCTTCAACAAGCTATTTTTAGATTTTTTACATATATCCTATGTACAGAAGGCTGAATATCATAAGTGTTAATATTTGTTGTGTTTATTTAATTTCTTGAAAAATCAAGTTTACCGTAAGACCCTTCGTTTGCACCATATCTTCCAAGTAAACTTTGATCTACGTATCTGAAAATAAAAAGTAAACAAATGATCATGGTAGTTAACTGTTTAGGCCGCAAGTGTTTTACTGAAATATGGACGGTCCAATTCATATTTCGAGTTTAGTTGCACTTCGCAACGGTGAATTATCATTTGAATAAACTTGCTTAAATATCTTAAATAAATCAAATGGCAGAGAGGTACCCTTTATATCGGTTTTTGACAAAGGCAAAACAAACCTCAAAAGAGTTTTGAGACCGACGACAAATGACCTTTGTAGTTCCGTTGAACTCCAAGCCGCTGGAACAAACTGCGTGTGTGTGAAAAGTCAATGCACCAACGTAATGCCGTTGAGTTGAGTACAATAATTTAAATCACTTACTCTCAAAATATATAGATATGTGTGCGTAAAATACAGATCGAAAAGCACAATGTAAACAAAAACACTCTACTTTTAAAACTAGTTTGAACTGTAGCGGCAGTTGGTAGACTGGATATCTGTTTCTCTGTCAAGAAAATGTGCTGGTTTAGATATATATGATGTACCAGTCTATTCTCCGAAAAGACTTCTATTAAAACTACAGTTGTATTTAGGTTTCTTAAAATAGTCCTTATTTGTCTGATAGTGAGGATACCAATGATATTACAGAGTTTCGTAAACCTTTGCATGTTTTAGTTAGTTTCAGACAGTACTAGATGCTAAGTCAACCAGGAACATATAAATACATATCTCTGATACAACAAACAAACAAAAATAAGGTAAGCAATCTAAACATTGCAGCGTGATGAGCACTAAAAATACCGATTTATCTTTGCGATGGCTCGATTCTTATGCTGAGAATACAGTGTGTATATACACATTTCACTCTATATTTTGTATATCTAACATGACATTTTACTATTATAGTTTAATGATAATACTTAATTAAACCATGCACTATACAAAAATAAGGTAAGCAATCTTAAACATTGCAGCGTGATGAGCACTAAAAATACCGATTTATCTTTGCGATGGCTCGATTCTTATGCTGAGAATACAGTGTATATATACACATTTCACTCTATATTTTGTATATCTAACATGACATTTTACTATTATAGTTTAATGATAATACTTAATTGAACCATGCACTATATTGAATTTTTATTTATATTAGGCTACCTCAAATCGACTTCATTGCTATAGCCGCTTCTTTGAATCAGAATTAAAGCAAATGTATATATGGAATGTTCTTAAATTGTAAAGCACATCATGGCGCTCATGATTTTGGGTGACGGTGGAAACGTCGAATGTCTAAAACGTCGAATTAATAAAACAGAACAAAATGGGAGTGGAAACGTCGAAAAGGAAAATGTATAGCCTATATATATAATTGTTTTAATTATATACCACAATTAAGAGTTTCCACTCCCATTTAAGAAGTAATATGTGTAAACGACCTCCGAAAGCATATGTATGCAACATGTAACTTTTGAAAACGTTTTTGAACAGGGAGAACTACCCAAAAAACATTTTTGTTTTCTCCTTTTACCTCAATATTTCCGAAAAACGGTATTAACTTTTCAATATCTCGACCTTTCAATCTTTTCCGAGGATGTTTGCAATCCAGACGAATCAGTCGAACTGGAAGCAGACATCGAGCATGTAAATAAAACATAAATCGATGTTGATTAAGTTTAAACTAAATCTAGGCAAAATGTTTTAAACTCTGATTTCATAATTACTTCAGTAAGCGTATTATAATCATTAGTGTTTAAATAATTTTGAAGTGAACGGATTCAGTATTGTATTTGTGAACATTGCTAACCGAGAACTCGGACGTCTTCAAATAACTACTAGCACATGTCCGAGCGTTCAGTGTGTTAGTGAAATCTCAATACACCCAAGATACCTCTTTATTCCATAGAAAAATAAATATCGTGTTAAAATCATGAATACATAATCGTTCTATTGTTTTGTTAATTCATTTACAGACGATGCAATAAATCTGCTTATGCTTATGCCTAGTTTATGTTTTCTGTATGTGCCAAAAAGATGCTCCTAGAAGGCACCAGATGCAATGTTGGATTTTAAAAAAAATCCCGGGGAGCATGCACGTCTGTGCGTATACTTGATTTAAATCCAGGTACGCCCCTGCCTTTATAAATGCATTGATAAAAAATGTCCATAAATGTAGTGGTACGTAACTTCCCGTAAACTACATGACTATAACAGATATTATTAACTTATAAGCTACTAATTACATTGTGCAAAGGAGGGACTGTCATTATTAAACTATTTGCTATGACCTGATCAATGATTTATCAAAACGAATAATGTACTGCATTTCTAGTTTTCAATTTCTTTTAACCTGGTAAATATCCTATAATAGATGTCTTCTTATGTATCACATCATAAGGTTATCAATGGAAATGTATAATTCAATGTAAAAACAGAATTGGCACACATTTACTTAACTCATTTTTAGCAAGGGGCTCGTTAGAGCCAATTGCTATAGTAGCTTATTTTCGAAACGACGCATCATTTTGAGACTGGAATCTAGACAGGCGTTTGACGATATCGGCATTGTCATATCTGTCTTTCTACATCAGTTCTCCGTTTCTGAACACCATCTCGACTTCATATAGATGTATTGGTGGTTGCAGATCGTACATAATGTCAATGAAAGTGGGTGATTTGTGAAATATTTTTTTAAAATTGAAATGACTGTTGCCAGCTAATTCCCATGTTGGTCATCTCGTACCGCCAATAGTTCCTGTCTAAAAATCAAAATGTGGTAACTTGTTGACATATGAAGCCGAAAATTGATTTGATTCGACATCACTAACCCAAAAGAAATAACTCATATAAAATATATGAATAACATGATTAATAATTAAAATGTATTTCTACGCTTTCAACATACTTGATTGGTAATTCCTAAATATTGTAAATCGAATGGAGTAAAGGCAACTTTTTGATTCCGACTTATTCACTTATGCATTGTGAAACACTAAGAAATTATTAAATCGTGTGTATGATGTTTTACGTCGCTTTTAACAATATTTCAGTCATTGCACGTTGTAGATAACACAGGATTTTATTTCTGCTTTGAAAGTAGAATTGGACTCTCAATATAATTATCATTGTTAGGTTATTGTTATTTTGATATGAAATGTATATGTGTTAATTGCATTAAAAAAAACACGGCTAAAGATCCATTGTAAACCAGGAGGTGTGCTAAGCAGAAACTATCCAGATAGCAGATGCATGTGTATGCCAACTTTTAGTATATCGATAGACCATCATACTGTCTTTACAGTATTTTGCTTTACTCCTTTATCATTTAATATATGGATATAAAGTGCTTACTAAAAAATTGCTAGTGTAAACTGTTCAAGTTAGACTTTTGGGATCGGTAAATCCATGTCCAAATGTTATCTGCAGTTAGCCCCTTGCTGCAAGCACTTTCAGTGCTTTGATTTGCCATATGAATTTTAATTGAAACACGCAGTGACATATATACAACACAGTTATATATCTCTGAAAAACTTATAGTTTGCTATAAATAAACATGTTTGAACCGTTAACTTTTCACTTGAACAGGAATATTTGAAAATGTTGAGCATTCTATTAGAATAGTCTACTTGTTTAATACTTAATTCCTCTGCAACGAACTACAATATAATTCAAGTGCACTCATTTAAACAATAAAAGAACATTTATTGAGGATATGTGGGAACTATACATGTACACGCCGGAATAATTCCATCAATTGTTTACAAAATAGAGAGACAATACTGTCTGTTTACTGCAGGGACACTATATTACAATATATTGTATTATAGTGTCCCTGGTTTACTAGCTGTTAGTACTTTTTACCATTTTGATACATACACCGGAGCGGACGACCTATGACATCATCGATACAAAAGGAGAAAGCGTTCATAGTGAGCAAATTTTCTAGTTACCACAATGCTATAAACTCTATTTATTAATTTATTTATACTACAAGAGAAAGTTGATGCAAGGCATCAATGTCGCCGGAAAAGACTGCATTGATTTATTTATGTATTCTTGACTTTCCTTAGTCTATTCAAACATTAGGAACGTTGAAATGAAAACATTTGCTTATAAATTTTATATTCATACCTATACATTAGGGTATCTATAAAAAATTAACGAAATGTGTACACATTTATCTTGGCTTAAATTTAATTTTGCTGTTGTTACTTATTTAAATAATAGTATTCATTCATATAATTTCAATGTTTGTCAATCTTATTCGAATCACAAGGTAAATATCCTGGTATTGCTTTAAAGGGAGATAATTTGAAGTAAACAAAAGTCTTCAAAAGGAGAAATATATCAGCATTACCGTCTACAGTTTAAATTGTTCTATTGTTTGTGGATTTAAAAAATTTCTTTTTTTCTTATTTCTACATGTACAACGAAATATTGCGGCTTCTCTTTGACGCTTTGCGTCAAACATTCGTCTTGTACTTGTCTAAAATAAAATAATATCACTCGCTTTTTCATATCGAAATGCGCATGCGCGAAAATCGATGTTAAAGGTCACGAAACTACACAACAGAATAGGGTCTATATTTAGCTTAGAAACAGTTCCTACTTTAGATATTCATGGATAAACATTATTAAATGAATTCTACACAAATCAAGACATCTCTTTGAACATGAAAACAACATTTAGTAAGTTAAAATTGCTATTAAAAGGAGAATCCGAAATTGACCTCAATGATGACACATACGAGTCTGCATTAGGGGGTGTTGGTTCACGTCTTGAAGGGACCACTTTTGTCTTCGTAAATAAGACAAAAAACTTAAATGCGAGTGAAATAAAAAAAACTGCAAACATTAAAAAATCGGAATATTTATTTCATTTTAGATGTGTCATTTATTAGTGTTCGTAAACAACCACAATTGTAATATGTTCAAATCATCTAGATTTGTTTCTTTCTAATAATAAGCCGCCCTCCCATGTGATTTCCGAAAACCTATTAAAAATAGAAGTCGCGGGCTTCTGCCCGGCGACTAATAATTACTATAGATATTTTTCATATTTTTGCCTAGCAGGATTCAAAGTCGTCTGATGCAGATGTGTTGGTTAACCCTTTCTTACATACAACAAATCTGTAGCAGGCGACTTTGAAAACATCTTATCAAAAATGTGAAAACATTTGTGAGCAATTTCACTTTTGTCACGATACTTTCAAAAGTCGTCTGCAGCAGTAGCAGTATGAGTAAAAGTGTTAAAGTTACGATTAAATTGTGGATGATAGTCATACATGTATGTATACACTGATCACCGGGTCAGCCGAACACTGTTTATTTGACTTGCTTCATTGAAACGACTGACAGTCTATAACAGTTTATAGGTATTCATCATACGACAATTAAATTCACACCGACTATTATATACCAAAACATTGTTAGAAACCGAGGCATTTAAAACGAGCAGTTTCTCCTTTTGCCTATATATTCAGCAATTACCTAAATCTTTACAAAGTTGCCTGCTGCAGATTTGTTTGTCTTCAATAACATAAGCAGATACATATATAGTCTTAATCGCTAGACGCGGCTCAAATATATGTAGAAAAAACAATGTCAGCCCACTAGTTAAGATCTGCACGAAGCTATGCCACTTGTGGCACTTTACGTGACACGGGTTGAAATAAAAGAAACGCTGCACATTCAATCATGTGATCATTGAAGGCGGGGCATCAGTGCACTTGTTAAGGTAGGTCATTACGCATGCGCACAGTAAGCGAATTGACTGCCATGTTGGTTTGTAATTTAATAGTTTGATACGGATACTAAACGGCACGAATTTTGGATAATTTGCGAATAAATGACCTTTAACGATCGACTCACATGCTTTTAAAGGATTACCGTTTATGTAAAATACCATTCTGTATGAACAACTTATTTCCCTACTTTCCAAATCGACGTAAATCCAGTGATGTCCTGACGGGAATTTTGTAATTATCAAATTTGACAAGAAGTTGACATTTCGAATTATTCAGGTGAGTCACAAGACACAGTACCTCTGAAAAATAAGTAAACGTTTGTTTACATCGGAAATACGCATGAATTTATGATATTTTGTACTTCAATTATGTGGTTACATAAACATTTATGGTTCTTCTCAATAACAACAATCATAACCCTCGTCTCTATATCTTGGGCAGGAATCCCCAAAACAATCATGAAAAGATGTAGATTAAAATCTATGTATCAAAGTTAGAGGAGATTCACCTGTGTTATTAAATGTTGATGTATTCGATGTAATTTCTTAAAAACTGCAAGATTGGACAATGGACATTGAAACTTACATGGAATATTTATAAACTATACAATCATATTTATTGCCTTCTGAAAATTCTCCTTTTCTTACAATGTTTTCAAGTATGTATAAAAATATTACCTCACAAAGTTCAATTTTTTTTTTCAAATCGGATGCTAATTATGTTAAGTAATGCAAACTTAATTAGTTTTGAATTCTTTGACACATGATTCTGAGGCAGTGTTTTCCATAATGCACAAATCCTGTGTCATTGAACTCAAATGTCCTCCAAAACGAATTGCTGTGTGTCTATGGACTCAAATAATATAAAGTATTTAATTTATAGAGTTCTAAGGTAGACCCCCCCAAAATGTGAAGAAAAAAATATGACAAGGGGCCTAATGACCCCTAAGTTTCAAAGCTGAGGGAAAACCCTTCTAAAGAAGTCAACATTTGAAAACATTGTGGAAGAACAGGAAATAACAAAGTTGCACCTTGCCACAATGTTTTCAACTTCATACTTGCTGACTCATCAGCAGCAAACAACTTTTGAAAACCTTGTGGCATTAGGAGAAATTGTTCATAATGTTGTTGTATGATTTAAAGGGTTAATCTCTAGTTTTTTTCTTGCAAGGGCAATTCTAAACTAAATGTGAGTGAAAATCGGAAATGTCAATGATAATTTTCTGGTAAAGAATAATTAAATTTCTGTTTTTTGTTCAAAATGGTTTTTTGAGGATTCATGGGCTTGCCTTGTTTTTCTTTCAGAGAACATTTTGTTGCCAGTCATTAATCAATGGTGAATCAGATTTAAATTATTTATGATTGTGCACATATTTGCTTGATGAGGTAAAAAAAAAAAAAGGAAATAGATTAAAAGTAAAATGTGATTGAAAAACTGGATTTTACTCAGGTTACGGCTTGTACATTACAGTACTGGTAACAATTGTAAAGCCCAGCATCTAAGAACAGATCCACTTGCGGTGTTACACATCAAGGGGTCTTCTCTAACAATTTTTCTAGACGCTCTTTAAGGATGCAAGTTTGGTTTTGTACCATACAGCATTGAAAATCCCGGTTATTTGGATACTTTAACCCTTTCAACATACAGCAAATCTGCAGCAGACAAACTTTGAAAGCATGTTCCCAAACACCCGGGAAATCTCTATAAATGAAGATACAATAACTGAAAAATGTTTTTGAGCAATTTCTGCATTTGCCAACATGTTTCAAAAGTCCTCTGCATAGGCGTAAGAAAGCGTCTATTATATGAGGGAAAGGGTTAAAATGTAAACAACAGCAACTAGTTCAGAATTTTATAATTTGTTGTCGAAAAATCAAGGTAACAAAGATAAGAAAGATTATGCTAGATAGCTTGAAATTGTGAGAAGATTGTGAAAGGATCTTTAAATCGCTACCACTTATATATAGGGAAAGAAATCTCTGCTTCTAATATTTATATAGGCTATGGCAATTACAATTGTAACAATTACAAATAAAATGATGAGAACTTTTTAATCAGATGCTCTTCAGAGGTCGGGCTTAACTGCTGAAATATTTAATTATTTTGTTCTTCTTTTTTAAGGAAAGAGTGTGAACAAAGGAAAAAAATGCCCATGGAAGGGTTGAAGCGCCGTTTAAGTTTTCGCAAGAAAAAGAAAGATAAAGTTCCAGAATGTTCGAAACCGCATCAGTGGCAGGAGGATGAGAAGAAAGTGCGAGAAGGAACATGTAGCTTTCAAGTCCGGGTAAGAACACTTTCTGAGATAAAATGTTGAAGTTATGGTTATGATCACAATTTAAACTGTTCATTTGTTTCCTGGTAGCTTATAAGATTAGTCTAATCAGGATCTTAGCTGGTCACACTGTCCAAAGGTTTTAAGAACTAAATTTGACACATTGGTCATTACTGTAGTCCCATTGTCCAATGTAAAGTCCTTGCTAGACATTCAGGTATCTGCTGAAGTTGAGCGGTTAGCGTTGGGGATTTGGAATCTGGGGTGGACTGTCCTTCTGCAAGGCACATTTCCTAGACTAGTAATGGGGTGTTTACCCGAGAGATTATGATTTTGTGAACTGGTGCTTTAATATAACTGAAATCATGTTGAATTCGGCATAAAACCCAAATAAGCCAAGTTGAGTTACCTGACATTATATCACAGAAGTTTTCTTGTATAATTCTGCATATATGATACATATACAAGAAAAGCCTGCAATGCTGATCGCTACTTTGGCCAAACCACTCTTTTCTGTTTTCCAATTTTTTATTTAACTTTAATAAAACACATATTTTTACAAGCATTGTCTCTTGTTTGAGTTCGGGTTACACCAACCTAGGTCAAAGGTCAAGGTCACAATGACTAAGTATAATATGTTTGAAAAAAAATGACATTGCCACACTTTCATTTGTGGATGCAATTCCTTCATACTTCTTACACAGGTTCAGTTTCGAGAGAGCTTCGAAGGGCTCATGTTTATAAACCTAGTTCAAAGGTCAAGGTCATAGTGACTTAAAGCACTAATATGTATTTGTGTTTCACCAATGTAGGTTCAAAGGTCAAGGTCAGCGATAATAGTATGTCTGTCTGCAACGGGGACAAATCGAGGGCTTGGCGTGAAACGTTTGTATCTAAAATTGGTAATTTTTTACCAAGGTTAATCACCTCGCCATAAAGTCTTTACAAGCGTTAAATTATTTTTCTTTGTAAACAATGGAAATTTAGGTGCCATTGCTCGTTCTGAATTGGCCCCTAAACCAGGGTTTTCAAAATAGGTTTTTAGTTACTTACAACTGTTTCACGCCAAGCCCTCGAAATGCTCTAACAGTTAAATTTTTTAGTGAAAAGTCAATGTCACAGTGGCTACAGGGCTGGACAAATCCCATAGCCCGACGTCCGGGACAAGTCATAAATCACATCGGGCAAGTCGCTAATTGCAACATCTCAGTCCCGGACAATTGGCATTTTCCAAAAATCCACGTCCCATTATATCAACCCATTTATGCCACAGTGAATGTAAATTCCTGTGTCTGGTAGCCCGGCTTAATTACTAACACACATGTCTGTTGTGTATAAATTTGACTGTATGTTACATGCGAAAAACCACTCGCGCGTGACCATAATAAATCAATCAATAACAGTAGGCGAGTTACCCACCTGTCAGGTCGAGTGATTGCAGCCAACCGAATCGCGTCAGTAATAGTTGATTAACGTGATATATATGTATCCAATAAGGCTGTCCAATCATAAGTGACAATTGTTCCTTGGGGCTGTGTTATTTCATGAATGCTAGGAAATTACCTATGGATCGGTCTCATTAAAATATTCCCTTAAAATGTATTTTGATCCATATTTCTACTTTCGGTATACGATGTTTGCAAACTGGTGCAAACCGGTTCAGAAAGACTTGGAAGAAATTTTCGCCATGCAGAAGTTAATAAAATAAATTCGATCCAAATCAAAGACAATACGACGACTGCTAAAAATTATCTTGCCGTTTATCAATTTGAAATACCTTCAAGATCGACATAATATTCGTAATATCAGGGACACAAAGAAAATTGTTTGGAATGAAATATATCAATGATTCCCCCGAGTATGATAATTGCCTAATCACGGCTTTGTTTACCAAAATTAATTAGCATAACCGGCGGGAAAAAAATCATATGACTTAATAGTTGCGATTTCATTGGATGAAATGAGAAATTGGGTGAATGACATTCGCGACCTGACGACCACGATGTTTACATTCAACGCTGTTTACCGATTTCTAATTCTCAAAGTAGGGAACCATGATTAACATTGCACAATCATCAAAATGGCGGCTATGTTGCGAATAATACCGCAACACCAATCTAACTAAAGTACACAATCTGACTAAATGTAAATGCGTAGCGTTAATAGGAGATGATTTTAATGAGATTGACCGCAACACATGAAACAGATTTAACGTTTTGTTGTCTTTCATTTTTTTGACAATATTTTTTTATTTAATAACTACATTGAACCTGATAAATTTGACTTTTGGTTAATAAAATTGAATTTATTAAAAGTCTAGATGAGGTGGGTTAAACAGTTGTTTGCCAGACATTATCATTCTCTTCTAGGCAGCAATTTAACCTTATATTGTAGGCACTCTAAAGAATAGTTTTACTAAGTACCTACACTTAATTTAAAAAATTGGAGATGGCATTAGGATTTTAGAACCATAAGAAACCACTAATCTAAAGCTTATGACAAGATAACAAGAGGCCCATGGGGGCCTAGTACCGCCTAGGCTCTACTGTGATGGTTCTTTGGGTCATTTTCAATCCAGAGAATGTATGTATGGTGAAAATAGGATAGTAAATTGTTTAGCTTGTCACAGTTCAAAAAACTTAAACATGACATCTCATTAAGGTGGCGTTTATTTCGATATGAGTCGTTCCACAAGAAAACTAACATTGTGGACTCTGCATAAAGTATCGACCCAGATCAGCATAAGCATGCCGTGAAAGCTAACCTGGACAGACAGCCTCCTGTGGATTTTTTGTTTCAGGAATCATTACTCTATACCTTTATCCCCCTGAGACGGAATGAGTCTGCCCAGATCAGTCTGCGCAGGCTGATCTGGGTCGATACATTACGCAGAGGCAATAATGTTGGTTTTCTCGTGGGACGGCATATATATTGGTAGAATGAGTGACGTAAACAACAGAGTTGATTAGACAGGAGTACAGATATATACAGCTTCTCCACCCATCAGTCATCCAAGCTGGTTATGGGAAGATTTCAGACATGTCCGACAATAAGGCATCTTTAATATCCCATCCCTGTTCACATGTTATGGTGTGCAAGATTCCTTTTTGCTTGACATGAAACATATGTATGTCTGATGGAGGCATAAACTTCAGGAGGCAAAATGGATGTGAGATGTCAAGATGACCAATATTTCATCACCAAATCGAGTCATACGGATTAAACACATTATGATTAGAATAGAACTCAGAGACATTTTCTAATGACCTTTCTAAAGCACCATGTCTGATTGAAAGTTCAAATGTTTGCATGATGCAGATGCATGCCGTCTGTAGCAATTGACTTTTGAAAACATTGTGAAAAAAGAAGAATTGGCTCAACACTTGAAATTGCTCCAGGTAACTATACATTCAACAAAATTACAATAAAAAATTCCCAAGATTTAAATGTTTCAGGTGATTTTTTCAAAGCAGATTACTCTTAACCCTCTCCCTTATATAGATGCATTGTGACGCATCAACAGCAATTGCAAACACTGACTGTGGCTGAAGGAAAAATAGATATTAAAGAGTAATCTCTCCTATAGTCACAATGTTTTACAACTCTATTTAATCAATAAACTTTCGTTTATAGAGATTTATATAGTTTTTCAAAGATCTTTTTAAAGTCATCTGATGCAGATTTGTTGTATATGAGAACGTGTTAAATTAATAGCAAGTAAACAAGATTTCAGAAACGTGAACCACCCAAGACCTATAAGTAAATTAGGACCAAGTATATTTTCTATGGTTGACCATTGATTTTCTCTAAGACTATGTAATTACTGCCCATTTGTTCAGTTAAAGATAGCCTCCCTAACAATACAGCATCATTTCTCTTCCATTTCACTATTTAGTTATCTCAGTCATCTACAGTACATCTATGTCCCTGTTGGTTAAATAACCCTTTTCATGATACCTATCACATGACATTTGAAGTCCCTGCACCAGAACATTTATTAAAACATTGTGATAGAAGGAATGGTTGCTCACAATGCTGAGCTCTCAATGTTTTCAACTCTGAATCAAAATCTTGCCTCAATTTTCAATGTGTTATGTTGGATTTCATCTGATGTTTAATAATAGAGCAATCAAAAAACAGATCAGATAGACAGTGAGTTAAAATAAGCATAACACGATGTTGTCTCCTTTCAGTGTAGCAGTCAAAGATACTGAGAGACATACTATAGCCCAGGGCTGTACAAAAAAAAAATTCAGCCACTTGTCCAGGACAAGTGACTTTCAGAATGCCACTTGTCCTGCTAAGATTCTCACTTGTCCCACTTTTCTGCACACCAAGTTTAACATGCGACAACTTTAAGAATTGCGTGGTAGCCCGGATCGCGGTTTCTTGAGGGTTTTAATTGTTTTTTAGTGGGTTTTTTTCTAGTTCTGTATAAAGATAACATTAAGAGCACACAATGTACATGATTTAAGGGTAGTGACCAATTCAAATAACATTATTGCAAAAGACCTGTAGTGCAGCATTCAGTTAAAAAAAATGAAATTTGGAAAAGAGATTATTTTTCACTAGGTTATTTGAAATATTCTGCATAAAATGTATGTATTTCATCCATATTTACAAAAGATTCAAAAGCTATTGACAGAAATGTTAAACTTGAGACAACATAGTCAAATGATGCAATAGCACTTTTCAAATTGAAGATAACAAAATAATAAGGTTGCCGATATAGGTCCCTCACCAAAACAGGGCAGTGTTCGATACGACTGCAGCAAACGATTTTGAAGACATTTAGTAAAATATATGTAAAAACTCTATAAACAAAGGTAAAATTAACTGAAAATAGTTGAAAACATTGTGGCATAGGAAGAAATTGCTCTTTTTGAGCAATTTCTCCTTTTGCCACACTGTTTTCAAGAGTCGTCTGCTGCGGATGTGTCAAAATGTGTCTAAAGGTGGGAAAGGGTATAAATCAGTTCTCAAGGTTCTCACAAGAACCATCGGTGTACAAAGATTCTAGGGTCTGTAGTCTAGATCCCATAACATGGATGTAATGATTACATAATTTACCGCTGGTGCAGGCAGTAAAAGCTCTCAAAGTATTTCCTTATCACTATTTGATGAATGTGATAATTAAGTGCTAAGCCTCAAAGTGGACAAAGGATGAGCGTTCAGTCATATAAGGAAACTCCTAAGGGAATGAAAATATATTTCTCCATAATTTTTTATGCTATGACACGTTTGGCTTGTTCTGTGTTATGAATATTACATCTGTGCATACAACTATGTAAGGGTACAAATGCGGAAGGAATATTGAAAGTTTACCTAGCCCTTTCCCTCATACAACAAATCTACAGCAGATACATGTTCTTTTAAAATTGTCAGGCAAACAAATTAGAATCTCTACAAATAAAAGTATTATTTTTGAAAAGAGAATCTGATGAAAAAAAACATTGAGACAAAATGAGAACTTGCTATTTATGAAAAATTTCGTGTTTTGCCAGAATGTTTTCAAAAGCTGTCTGCTTCAAATTTGTCAGAAAGCGTCTGCAAGTGAGAAAGGACGGGTTACTTGTGAATGGTGTAACAGCCCTCTTTTATTTGACTAGACTAGATCATGATAAAAAAAAGGCAGCAGTTTTATCCATGTCATACCATAAAAGTTAATTAATTAACAGTAGAGAAATCAATACAGTCCTGTGTACTCTCCACTTCCAATATAGCCTCAGTCCATGCACAGGAACATTGGAAAGTCTATTAGGTTACCGTTACGTGTAAAGTTCCTGTATTAGTGTGTATTTCATGTTATAAATCCTTATTCTATAAACCCAAGGTAATAATTGATACTCAGTGAGACAATTATTTTAACCATTTTGCACATACAACAAATCTGTGGCAGATGTTTTCAGGAAAAAAAATGGCAAAAAAAATGGAATATTCTGCAAATGCAAGTACATGTATAGAGCTGAAAACATTATGGCAAAAGAAGACATGGTTTGAAAAGTTGTCTGTTGCAAAGGAATCCAAAGGTTTAAATCCTAGTTCTACAAACCTATGGTAATGAGCACTCAATGAGCAAATTCTTAAAGTACCAACATCATTGAGTTTGATATAGAGCAATAAGTAGGGCCACTGGTGACTGTTAAGCCCAAAAATCATTTATATTGCAATAGTGCCAATATTTCAGAAAATACTGTATGTATTGCAATGGTTTTACTATTGCATACTTAATATTGCAATGCATTGGGATACAGATTTTCCTTTTTTAGATCACCTGAGCCATTCTGATCACTTTTTGTCCGTCGTCCGTCCGGCGTTAACTTTTAGCTTTAAACATCATCTCCTCCCAAACTCCAAGGATAATTTCCGTGAAACATCACAGAACTGTTCCTCTGGTTGGCCTCTTTCAAAGTTGTTCAAAGATTTAAATTCCATTGAGAACTTTGGTTGCTGCGGCATCAGAAAGGGGGCAAAAGGTCCAAACTTTAAAAATCTTCTCCTCCGAATCTGCCCGTCAGATTCAAATATAATTTGGTAGAAATGTTCATTGGGTGACCCTCTATAAAAATTGTTCAAGCCATACTGATTGGTCGAAAAACATGGCAGTCAGGCGGCATCAGAAAAGGGGCAAAATGACAAAATTTGAAAATTCCATTTTTATGCAAATGCTTGTCTGATTTTAAGAAAATATAATATGAATCTTACTGTAATGATCCTCTATTTAATTTGTTTAAGCCGTTTTGATTGGTAACACAATCATAGCAACCAGGCGTCATCACAAAAGGGGTAAATTGAACTTTTAGCTACAAATGACAACCATCTCCTACCATTCCAATAGACCAATTACCACAAAACATCGCAGGAATGTTCCTTTGGTGGTCCTCTTTCAAAATTGTTCAAAGACTAAAATTCCAATGAGAACTTTGGTTGCTGCGGCATCAGAAAGGGGACAAAATGTCCAAACTTTAAAAATCTTCTCCTCCGAATCTGCCTGTCAGATTCAAATATAATTTGGTAGAAATGTTCCTTGGGTGACCCTCTATAAAAATTGTTCAAGCCATACTGATTGGTCGAAAAACATGGCAGTCAGGCAGCATCAGAAAAGGGGCAAAATGACAAAATTTGAAAATTCCATTTTTATGAAAGTGTTTGTCTGATTTTAAGAAAATATAATACGAATCTTACTGTTATGATCCTCTATTTAATTTGTTTAAGCCGTTTTGATTGGTTACACAATCATATCAACCAGGCGTCATCACAAAAAGGGTAAATTGAACTTTTAGCTACAAATGACAACCAACTCCTACCATTCCAATAGACCAATTTCCACAAAACATCACAAGAATGTTCCTTTGGTTGCTGCGGCATCAGAAAGTGAGAAAAATACCCAAATTTTAAAATACTTTTCCTCCATAATCTACTTGTGTGATTGCAAGATAATTTGGTAGAAATGTTTCTTAAGTGACCCTCTAAATAAACTGTTGAAGCCATATTGATTTCATTGAAAAACAGGGCAGCAAGGCGGCATCAGGAAAGGTGCAAAATGACAAAAACTTTATAATTCCATTCTTATTAAAGTTCTTGTTAGATTTCAAGATATAAATGGCCTTTACTGTCTGATAAGCTGTTTCTTGAGAAGTGTCCACTCCTTTCAGTTTCATTTGCACTCCCTGATAACATTTTCCAGATATTTGCAGTTAAATATTTGCTACTAATTTACTATCAATTAGGTGATCAATTTAGGGCCATCTTGGCCCTCTTGTTTTAAATTGTTGTGTGCAATTTGTATAACCATCCAATTTCTTGCTCTAGCGACTTCATTTCTTGAACAGTTTTTCTGAAACTTCTCAAACATTTTCACTAGCATTGCCTCTTGTATGAGTTTGCGTGTCACCTAGGTCAAGGTCACAGTGATTATTATACACCTTTTTGAAACTACGCCATAGCTCTAGCGACTATATTTCTTATCCCATTGTTTTGAAACAGAATACACATGCTAACCAGCATTGCCTCTTGTATGAGTTTGCGTTTCACCGACCTAGTTCAAAGGTTAAGTGTACAGTGACTATTATATGCCTTTACAAAACTATTTCATTGCTCTTGCAACTTTATTTCATATCTGATTGTTTTGAAACAAAACACAAATGTTCTCCAGCATTATCTTTTGTACTTGTTCACGTTTCACCAACCTAGGTCAAAGTTCAAGGTCACAGTTACTAAAACATCTGTATTCATTAAACAATTCCATTGCTATAACACTTATTTGGGGATATAATTCATCATACACTGGATTATTTTTCTTCATACACTGGTTTATTGTTCTTCATACACCGGTTTATTGTCAGGTTCCTGTTTCACTGACCTAGGTAAAAGGTCAAGGTCACACTGAATAAATCACATCTGTTGGAAACAACACTGCGAGAGGATACATATTGTCAACAATGCTGTTTTTACCACATCATTTCTGTATTTTTTCTTGTCTATAACCCTTTCCCTCATATGACAATTCTGCAGCAGATGACTTTGAACATATTTTGTCAAAAATTAGAAAATCTCTTGAATGGATAACCTATGTCTTAACCCTCTCCCTCATATAGACGCTTTCTGACGCCTCTGCAGCAGACATCTTTTTGAAAACATAGTGACAAAAGAAGGAATTGCACAAAACGTGCAATTTCTCCTTTTGCCACAATGTTTTCCACTTTTTAGCTCGACTATTCGAAGAATATGAGAGCTTTACTACTCGCCCCGGCGTCGGCGTCCGGTTAAAGTTTTAGGGCAAGTTGGCATTTTCCTTCATAATTATTTGTGCTAGGGCTTTCATATTTGGAATATAGTTACATCTTATACCTTTCTTCATGTTGAATGCTGAAGATGCTGAGTTTGACCTTCTTTTTGGGGTAAAAAACATGATTTTGTGTGGTTAAAGTTTTAGGGCAAGTTGGAATTTTATTTTAATTTTTAATTTTTCTCAATAAGTACATGTGCCAGGGCTTTCATATTTGGAATATAATTACATATAATACCTTTCTTCACATTGAATGCTGAAGATGCTGAGTTTGACCTTCTTTTTGGGGTAAAAAACATGATTTTGGGTGGTTAAAGTTTTAGGGCAAGTTGGAATTTTATTTTAATTTTTAATTTTTCTCAATAAGTACATGTGCTAGGGCTTTCATATTTGGAATATAATTACATATAATACCTTTCTTCACATTGAATGCTGAAGATGTTGAGTTTGACCTTCTTTTTGGGGTAAAAAACATGATTTTGGGTGGTTAAAGTTTTAGGGCAAGTTGGAATTTTTTTTAATTTTTAATTTTTCTCAATAAGTACTTGTGCTAGGGCTTTCATATTTGGAATTTAATTACATATAATACCTTTCACCACATTGAATGCTGAAGACGCTGAGTATGACCTTCTTTTTGGGGTAAAAAACATGATTTTGGGTGGTTAAAGTTTTAGGGCAAGTTAGAATTTTATTTTAATTTTTAATTTTTCTCAATAAGTACTTGTGCTAGGGCTTTCATATTTGGAATTTAATTA
Source organism: Serripes groenlandicus (assembly GCA_031761405.1). NCBI lineage: Eukaryota > Metazoa > Mollusca > Bivalvia > Cardiida > Cardiidae > Serripes > Serripes groenlandicus. Next base: position 58,191,563 of record JASEVX010000001.1, read on the forward strand.
CATATAATACCTTTCTTCACATTGAATGCTTAAGATGCTGAGTATGACCTTCTTTTTGGGGTAAAAAACATGATTTTGGGTGGTTAAAGTTTTAGGGCAAGTTGGAATTTTATTTTAATTTTTAATTACTTGTGCTAGGGATTTCATATTTGGAATATTTTAAGTACTTGTGCTAGGGATTTCATATTTGGAATATAATTACATCTAATACCTTTCATTAATGATTTTTAACTTTAATATGGAGTTATTGCCCTTGATTGACTTTTAAATGTATGTATCTATTCAGTTGCTTTTACATATAGAGTAAATATAATTTAAAAGTACTTAAGTGCAATATAATGAAATAGTGTTTTATGTGAATAAGAGGCATATAGTCGAGCGCGCTGTCCTCCGACAGCTCTTGTTGTCATAGGTTATCCATTAAATTATGGAGATTTTCTATGTTTTGACAAAATACCTTCAGTCGTCTGCTGCAGAATTGCCGTATGAGGGAAAGGGTTAAAGTGGAAAACATTGTGGCAAAAGGAGAAATTGCACGTTTTAACCCTTGACCAATATATAAGCTATAATCTTTCCCACATGCAACAAATGCGCAGAAGACAAGTTTGAAATTTGAAAACATTTTGGCAAAATTTGTCAGCAGGATACTTGATCAATTTCTCCATTTGCCAGAATGTTTTCAACTCGATTTGATAATTACACTTTCTTTATATTTCCATAATTTTGTGGGTATGTTTTCAATGTCCTCTGCTGCAGATTTTTTTGTATGTGGGAAACGGTTAAACCATTTCTGTGATATTTTTTGATAAATCATCAGTTTCTGCTTTGCAAACACCTGTGAAAAAACAAATTTATGTTGTATTTTTGATATATACTGAGATGAAAACAATTAAATAAAAAAAGAAACAAACTGCAGCAGAGCACAAAGATAACACTTAAACTCTAAAAAAAAAATATTATTTAATAAAGTAGGAAGCATTGTGCTCAGAGTTTTCAAAAGCCATCTGCTACAGAGAAATCAGAAAGCATCCATATGTTGGAAAATGCTTTTTTTTTAAATTTTGAAAATGAATTTATTTTATAGGATGGTTATTTAACTATTTGTCTTTGTTATTTTCAGTATTTGGGTTGTGTTGAGGTGTTTGAATCAAGAGGCATGCAGGTGTGTGAAGAGGCTGTCAAAACACTGAAAGCTGTGAGTATAATTAAAGCCCACTCAAACTAAAACCTCAAATCGGAATGCATACATAATTACATGTTCAGTTGTCATTTAACACTTTCCCACATACAACAATCGTGCAACAGACGACTTTGAAAACATATTGACAAAAATCTGAAAAATCTCAATAAATGAGGGTTCAATTATAAATAGAGTTGAGAACATTGTGGCAAAAGGGGAAAGTGCTCGTTTTGAGCAATTTCTCCTTTTTGTCAGTGTTATCAAAAGTCGTCTGCAGCAGAGGCATCTGAAAGTGTATGTATGTGGGAAAGGGATAATTAAGTCTTTTCTCTAGAGCCTTTAAATTCTTCCCTATATACAGACATATATTTGACTCGTAATTATAGTTCTTTATATACATCAGACAACATTCAAAGTAATCATTTTGAGAATTTTTCCTTTTGCCAAATGTTTCAAATCTATTCAAGGATTTTTATTTGATGAATTTTCTATCTTTTTGCTGACATTTTCAAAGAAATGTAGTGCTTTGAAAAATCTGCACCATGGATAAAAGGACTAAGACATAATTATTGATAACATAATGCATTCTGAATTTAATTATGATACAAATGTACATTAATTTACACTTCAAGTCCTAGCTATTTTTTACTAGAAACCAACTCTGGCAATGTTAAATTCTTTTAAAATTGTGTTTCTCTCTGAAAGACGCTATCAATTCAAAAAGTGAATTATATGAAAACATCTTTTGTTGAGTCCTGGATACTTTTCTTAAAATTATCTGATATGATAGTAAAATATGTTTTTTAGCTGATATATGTAAAAGTATCAGTTGAAGTGCTTGTAAGTGTATTGGTTAACTGTTAGATTGAAGAACACCTATTTGTAAGAATGATTTCCTTTTGTACTTGAGCTGTTGTAGTGCACATAACCGTCCACTTAACTCTTTCCCACATGCAACAAATTACAACAAATCTGCACATTACTTTGAAAAGATTTTGGCAAAAATATGGAAACTCTATAATTGAAACAACAGTTAATGAGTTATTGACAAAAGTTGGAAACATTGTGACAAAAGGAGTAATTGCTCATTACGAGCAATTTCTCCTTTTCGCACAGTGTTTTCAAAAGTTGTCTGCTACAGATGCATAGGAAAGGGTTAAATCCTTATCGTCATTGAAACATTCTCTAAGCTCAGGGAAAGCCTTTGTGACTATTGTCAATCGTCTTCCACCAATGGGCGAAAATACTTACTGTGGGAAGGTAGCCAGTTACCTGGAAAGAATGTTGTATGGAGAACTGACATGTTTACACCACATTTAATTTGAAGTTACCTTTTATGTTTTATTTCTTAAATTGTCTTTAGATTTCAAAATGTAACCCTTTCCCATGTACAGCATTTCTACAATGGACTACATTAATTCTTTTAGGTTAGATATGGAAAACTGGCATGGAAGCCATAAAATGCTTGCCCGGCCCATTACATTTCCAAGATATTTCAAATGATGAGCAAGTTCTCATTTTTCCACAATGATTTCAAAAATTGTCTGCTACAGATGTGTCAAAATGCTTTGCAAGTTGAAAAGGGTTAACCCTTTCCCACCTAAAGACGCATTTTGACACATTTGTAGCAGACGACTCTTGAAAACATTGTGAAAAAAGGAGAAAATTCTCAAAACAAGCAATTTCTCCTTTTGCCACAATGTTTTCAACCTTTTTCAGTAATTATACCTACAATTATAGAGATGAACTGTATGTAGGAAAGGGTTAAGGAGCTAGGTTATATTAAGTAAGCAGTTTATGGCCATCAAGGACCTCATTTTTAGCTCCACTGGCTTATAAATGTCATGGCGAATTGTCCGTCGTGAGTGCGTGCGTTAACTTTTTCTTTTAAACAACTTCTCCTCCCTAACCACTTGGCCAATTTGGTTGAAACTTCATAGGAAGCATCCTCTCAATGTCCTCTCTTAAATTCCTTCAATTTTTTTGGATCCATCCAGAAATCTGGTTTCCATAGCAACTGAAAGAAAAAAATAGTGAAAACTTAAAAAATCTTCTTCTCCGAAAGTGTCTGGCCGATTTTCAAATAATTTTGTAGAAATGTTCCTTGGGTGACCCTCTATCAGATTCCTTCAAGCCATGTTGATTTGTCGAAAAACATGGCCGCCAGAGGGCGGGGCTTTTTTGCCTTATATTGCTATAGTAAAAACTTAAAAAATCTTCTACTCCGAAAATGTCAGGCCGATTTTCAAATAAGTTTGTAGTAATGTTCCTTGGGTGACCCTCTATCAGATTCCTACAAGCCAAGTTGATTGGTCGAAAAACATGGCCGCCAGGGGGCTGGGCTATTTTGCCTTATATGGCTATAGTGAAAACTTAAAAAAAATTCTCCTTCAAAAGTGTTTGGCCAATTTTCAAATAATTTTGTGGAAATGTTCCTAGTGAGACCCTCTATCAGATTCCTTCAAGCCATGTTGATTGGTCGAAAAACATAGCCGCCAGAGGGCGGGGCTATTTTGCCTTATATGGCTATAGTGAAAACTTAAAAAATCTTCTCCTCCGAAAGTGTCAGGCCGATTTTCTAATAATTTTGTAGAAATGTTTCTAGTGTGACCCTCTATCAGATTCCTTCAAGCCATGTTGATTGGTCGATAACTATGGTGCCAGGGGGGCAGGGGTATTTTGCCTTATATGGCTATAGTGAAAACTTAAAAAATCTTCTTCTCCGAAAGTGTCAGGCCGATTTTCAAATAACTTATATAGAAATGTTTCTAGTGTGACCCTCTATCAGATTTCATCAAGCCATGTTGATTGGTCAAAAACATGGCAATCAGGGGGTGGGGCTGTTTGGAGATTTAATTCTTGCCTAATGGCTGTGGAGCGATACTGGCCCTCTTGGGCCTCTTGTTCCTTAATATAATGCAACATCAAGTGATAACCTTTCGATTTTGTCCTCTCAGATTTTTTCTTATTTTCAATTTTACAGCACTGTAAAGGGAAATACCAGAGAGCTATTTTGTATGTATCAGGAGATGCCTTAAGAGTTGTGGATGAGATTAATAAAGTAAGTGTTTATTCATTTCAAAATGAAAGAAAAGTGAACATAATAAAGGCTTAGATCAGCCTGTTTAGATGAGAAATCTGCTAGTTCATTAATATTAACCTATAAAAATATTTTTTGTTAGTTAATTGATAAGACTATCAGACCTGTTTTTGCACATGGCTGACCTAAGCAACCGAAGTCTGCAAGTGCAGTTGGATTTTTGTGTCTGTTCTCCATCTCTTGTCAGTTGTACATCATGTATCATCAACAATTGAGGCTAAAAACTAGGTCACACAGTCAAATTGAAGGAAAATCTTATTAACACTTGAGAGACCGTCTGTTATGCTCCAGCAGCTTTAACTTAGTCAGAATGATTGTCTAGATGATATCTAGTTCACTTTCGAAACTTGGTTATGTGAAGTAAGGCCACATTTTGATTTAAAACATGTTGGAACTTTGTCAGAATAATTATCTTGATGATATCTAGCTGAAGTCAAATATAAGTTATGTCCAGTCATTAACTAGGTCACTGAGCCAAGTTAAGGGGAAATCTTGCTAAAACTCTAGAGACTGAGTTTTTTGCTTCAGCAACCTAAAACTTTGTCAGAATATTTTTCTTGGTGATATCTAGGCCATGTTCAAAACTTTGTCAGAATATTTTTCTTGATGATATCTAGGCCATGTTCAAATATGGGTCATGTAGGGTAGAAAATTTAAGGAAAATTTTGTTAACACTGAATGCTGCATTTTAAATTTGAGCATGTTGAAACTGTCAGAAGCGGTGTTTTGATGTTATCTAGGCTAAGTACAGATATAGGTCATGACCTGTCAAAAGCTAGGTCACGAGGTCAAATTTGAGTATAATATTGTGCATTTTTAATATGAGTATGTTGAAACTGTCAGAAGCGGTGTTTTGATGATATCTAGGTTAAGTTCGAATATAGGTCATGACTGGTCAAAAGCTAGACCACGAGGTCAATTTTAGAAAAATGGGTGTCTTCATGATATCTAGGATAGGTTTGAACATGGCTCTAGTCCGGTCAATAACAAGGTCACTAGGCCAAATTAAAGGAAAGAACTTGTGACACTCGTGTAATAGCTTACCTGACCATAACACAAGTTATTTTGATCGACTAGGTGGTTTGCATAACTCAGGTGATCAATCCAGGGCAATCATTGCCCTCTTGTTTATAGAGCTGTATCAAATGTAAAATTTCACTTTTAGCTGGCTGGTTCTGTGATCCAGGACAGTTTATGTTGTCATCCTGGCATTTACTGTTTCTATGGCGTCATTGCTAAAATGTTTGTGTTTTGAGCTTGTTGGTGAAATTTGTTTACTGAAAACTAGAAGCAAATGCAGAAAGTTGCTTCGACTGAAATTAACATTTTTTGGAAGCAGACAATTGCACCAGGGAAAAGATTAAAATTGAATTGATATATTTTTTATCCTAGAGCATGATTGTGGACCAGACAATTGAGAAAGTGTCATTTTGCGCACCAGACAGGAACCACGAGAAAGGGTTTGCCTATATATGTCGAGATGGGACCACAAGACGCTGGATGTGTCATGGATTTCTTGCTGTGAAAGAATCGGTAAGAAACCATAAAACTTATATGTTCTTGGAGAACATGTTTAGGTCTCCAAGAAAAGATTACGGTCAGAACTCACAAACCAGATTATAAACAGCAGCTTAATCTTAACCCTTTCCCTCATATACACGCTTTCTGACGCCTCTGCAGCAGACGGCTTTTTGAAAACATAGTGACAAATGAAGAAATTGCACAAAACGTGCAATTTCTCCTTTTGCCACAATGTTTTCCACTTTTTGTCATAGGTTATCCATTCAATTATGGAAATTTTCTATTTTTTGACAAAATACGTTCAAAGTCGTCTGCTGCAGATTTGTCGTATGGGGGAAAGGGTTAATTTCAAGATTAGATTTTGCATTAGCAAATTTTTCAAATGTAATTTGTTGAGAGATAGATGCTTAGATAAGGATGCATCAATGATGAACTGGTCATTGCACAACAATAGACCTCTTATCACTCATTTAACCCTTTCCCACATACAAACAAATCTGCAGCAGACGACTTTGAAAACATACCCAGAAATAAAATGGAAACTCTTTAAATGAAAGCACAATAATGGAATAAGAGTTGAAAACATGGTGACAAAAGTTTGTTTTGAGCAATTTCTGCTATTGTCCATGTTTTTAAAAATTCGTCTGCTGCAGAGGGATATATGAGGGAAAGGGTTAACACTATGTTGTGGTACATGGAATAATAGTCTCAGTCAGATGATTCATTTGAGTACCAACAACATAGGGTTTGGTAGTCCAATAAAGATTTCAGCGTAAATCCGTCATTGAGTTATATTTGAATAAAAAATAATACATTGTATGTCAAATAACAGTGAGTTCCGACCTCAATCTGTAAGAAACAAGCGTATTTTGCATGCCATTCTCCTGAATCCTTTACCTGATTTATTCACTTTTGACAATTTGCTATTGATCATTTAATTAATGCCAGTTATTCCATTTTCCCCTTCATTGATGTGACTTTGTCTTGATTGCTCTTGTCTAAAGCATAAAAATAATATTCAAACCTCTTCAACTTACTGATGATATTTAACTGTAATTTCAAGGTAACTGAGCGAAAGATCCAATGCCAAGAACTGTAACAACAACTCATTGTGTGCATAAGGCCAGAGTAATTCCATTATGAATAGTTGAACATAGTTGAACATGCTGTTTTCCAACACTAATTTTAACACCTGCAGAAGACTTTTGAAATCATGGGAGAAATGGGAAATGAAAGTTTACTCTCGTAATGATAGCTGTTGTGTTAAAACCTTTCTTTTCAAATTTAATGATTAAAAAGGGATATCAGAGGATGTTTTTCTCATCTTGAACCATCTTTAATGTTCATTTACTGTGAAAGTAAAGCAGTCGAGCCAAATGAAATAGATGCTCGTAATATTTAATTTTCTAGCATAACGTAGATGCACAGTCATTTAGTAGCCCATTAAATTTTATGATACTAGCTTTTATTTTCTTGAAAGAAAAAGTATGAAAATAGTTTGCACTACTAATTATCCAGATTTGAATCTAGTAGCCATACTCTAGAAAAAATAACCTTAGTAGCAATTCAAATCAGCTAGTGCATTTACACACTCTAACATTGTTCTGCACTGGCTACAGTTACAGAAACGTGAGGAAACAGTATACATTCAATTCAGATAGCATGGATGTAGAAACATGTGACAAAGCCTGTTCCACACCAAAGTTGGCTTTCCTAAAGCACCGCTCATGTATGAGCGATACTCTTCAAAAGCAACCTTGACACAACTATAAGTATAATGACATGTGTCGGGGAGAACTTGGCTGTTCATCCTTGCTAAGAAATCCATTATATACTGCTTTGCAGAAGTTTCTTAAAACCTTCTATGACTAAATTACAAACATTGCAGAGCCATATCTACACTGGTTGCAAATGCTGTACGCTGCTTTTTGCAGAGCGCCTACTTATAAAGATTAATGTAGTCGGACAATGGAATCCTGGCTTATTAACCCTTTCCCACATACAACACATCTGCAGCAGACGACTTTGAGAACATGTAGGCAAAAACATGGTAAATCTCTATTAATGAAAGTTTGATTAATTAAATGAGTTGAAAACATGGTGGCAAAAGGAGAAATTGCTCGTTTTAAGCAATTTTTGCTTTTGGTACCATGTTTTTTAAAAATCATCTGCTGCAGAGGCGCCAGAAAGCGTAGGGTTAAGAGACAAAATTAAAGTTTTGTTAACTATTTTACATATATTGATAATTGATTAATGTAGTCGGACAATGGATCCCTGGCTTATTAAGAATGATAAGTCCTAGTAAAAGTCTTGTTCACCTTTTGACATATAATGATTAATGTAGTCGGACAATGGATCCTGGGCATGTTAAGAATAATTAGTCATAGTAAAAGTCTTGTTCACCATTTGATATATAAAGATTGATGTGTGTAGACAATGGAACCCTGGCTTATTAACCCTTTCCCTCATATAGACACTTTCTGACGCCTCTGCAGCAGACGGCTTTTTGAAAACATAGTGACAAAAGAAGAAATTGCACAAAACGTGCAATTTCTCCTTTTGACACAATGTTTTCCACTTTTTGTCATAGGTTATCCATTCAATTATGGAGATTTTCTATGTTTTGATAAAACACTTTCAAAGTCGTCTGCTGCAGAATTGTCGTATGAGGTAAAGGGTTAAGGATGATAAGTCATAGTAAACGTCTTGTTCACCTTTTGACATATATAAATGACTATTGTTATCAGACAACGGACCCTGGTCTGTTAAGAGTGATAAGTCATAGTAAAAGTCTTGTTCACCATATAACAAATAATGATTAATGAAGTCAAAGAATGGAACCCTGGCTTATTAAAGATGATTAGTCATAGCAAAAGTCTTGCTCACCATTTGACATATAATGACTAATGTATTTGGACAATGAAATCCTGGTTCGTTTAAAATGGTATATAGTAAGTCATTTGACACTTTATGGAATTCTTTTCCCCTGTATCAACAGGATATCAAAAGGTGTCTTATTTAAACAATTTGGCCTAAAGTTAAATGAAGATATTAACTCTTTCCCACATACAACAAATCTGTGGCAGTTGATTTGGAATCATCTAGGAAAAAAATCCAAAAAAATCTCTGTAAATGAACATATAATTGTTAAAAAGAGATGAAATCATTATGTAACTTTTCCATTTGACACAAAAGTTTTCAAAAGTTGTCTCGTGCAAATGCATCAAAGTACGTCTGCAAATAGGAAAGGGTTGTATTAAACGGTTAAGCTGGTGTCTTCTGCTTGGCAACACTGTAATATCATGAAAGTTTGAGGTTTTGTTAAGCATTGTTGAGTTTTAGGAAAAAGATAATTTATTGCTTACAACAATTTGTCAATGTTCAATGATCTTGGCAAAATATGTCTGGAACAGACGTGTCAAAAGTTAGGTTTTAATTCAAGGTTTATCAGAGGAAGAATTAAAACCTGTCATTATAACAAAAATATGAATACATGTATTAATAATTGAATGTTCAATGTTAAGCTTCTTAACCCTTTCCCACATACAGACACTTTCTGATGGCTCTGCAGCAGACAACTTTTGGAAACATTGTTACAAAAGAAGAAATTGCTAAAAATGAGCAATTTCTCCTTGTTTAACAATGTTTTCAACTCAACTGAATAATAAAAAAGAAATTCAATTTAAAGTGTTTTCAATATTTTTGCTCAGATGGTTTCAAAAACGTCTGCTGCAGATTTGCTACCCTTTCCCACATAGTACAAATCTGCAGCATACAACTTTGAAACATCTAGATAAATTCTCTTTAAATGATAATGTAGATGAATAGACTTGAAAATATTGTGGCTAAAGAAGAACTTTTTTCATTTCTCCAGTTTCCACATTGTTTTCGACAAACAGTTGGTGCAGATAATGTCTGTATGTGATAAAGGTTTTAATTGTGATTTGAGTTGCTTTGATACTGAGTTGGCTTTATTAGTGTTACACATAATTATGTTACCTGACTTTAGACATAAACTGTTATTCATGTTAACCCTTTCCCACATGCAGATATATTTTGACGTGTTGGCAGCCGAAACATTTCTGAAAACATTATGGGTAAAGGAGATATTGCTCTTGCGAGTGATTAATCCTTTCCCAACAATGTTTTCTCATGTCTTACCCAGATGTTTACAAATAACATCTACTACTGATACTTTCTTCGTTGGAAACGGTTAATGCGAGTCATATTACTGTAATTGTTCCTTATTTTATTTGCTTTATTATCGTTGAGTTCTTTTTATATGGTTGTTGTTGCATTTTGTTTTTCTCAGAGGTTTTGGAGATCCACCAAAATTAAGGTAACCTTGTACATTTTAGTTAATAATATAACAGCATGAGTTCCTTTTTATATACTTTTCTTTGATGATCCAATATGCAGCCCATCTTGTTGTTACTCAGTTAGTTTGTTTCATCAAACTATGTGATTCAATATATTAATGGCTTAGACATTTGATCTGACTATAAACGGAATTCAGACATTTTGTTCAGAGATATGAGCTGCGTCTAATGATTGTATCTAATTAAAATTTGATTAACCCTTTCCCTCATATAGACACTTTCTGACACCTCTGCAGCAGATGGCTTTTTGAAAACATAGTGACAAAAGAAGAAATTGCACAACACGTGCAATTTCTCCTTCACGTGCAATTTCTCCTTTTGCCACAATGTTTTCCACTTTTTGTCATAAGTTATCCATTCAATTATGGAGATTTTCTATGTTTTGACAAAATATGTTCAAAGTCGTCTGCTGCAGAATTGTCGTATGAGGGAAAGGGTTAAAGATCAAGAAGGTCACATATACTGATAGATATATATCATAATTATATTCTAATAGATATCTATGCAAAATGGTCAGAATCTGATATTGTCAAGTCGTAAATGAATAAATAAATGATGAACTGGTACATCAAAGAAATGTTTTTAGGCTAATGTGATCCATATACAGACATGTACTGTAGCTATTTCATAACTGGGTGGAGAAATCTTGTATCATGCTATATAGCTATTACAACCTAATACATCATGTACTGTAGCTATTTCATAACTGGGTGGAGACATCTTGTATCATGCTATATAGCTATTACAACCTAATACATGTACTGTTGATCATGTTATTTTACTAATTTTATGAGGGTTTTTACACTTGGAACTTTTTAATGATAGACAGTCTATGACAAATTTACTAACCAGAGTATTTAAATCATGCAAATTGTTTCATACACCTTTTAAGAACATTTGTTTAAAGTGATATTATGCAAAACATCAGATCATAAGCTCATGCAATTAATCTTTAATTTAACCACAGCAATTAACCAATTCCCGCATATGATAAATATCAAGTAGAATACTTTGAAAGCAACTAGTCAAAAAAAAATTCTACAAACAAAAGTATTATTATTTGAAAGAGTTGAAACCACTTTTGCAAGTGGAGAAATTGCTCTATATGAGCATATATTTTTTTCCGTCACACTGTTTTCAAGTGCCGTCTGTTGCAAGAACACATCTGCATGTGAGAAAGGGTTATAAGCTGCACAGGCAGAGATGATGGAGTGTAAAACTGGTCCATCTCCTTACCAAATTTCTTATACATGTAGTACCAAAATTAACCCTATACTATGTTGGTACTGAAAAATGATTTTGTTTATCAACAACATAGTGCCTGCAGGTAAAATAAGGTTTTAGAACTCCATTAAAATACATGTGTACACATCTTATTAGCCCTTTCCCACTTGCAGACACATTTTGATGCACATGCATCTGATTACTTTTGAAAACATTGTGGCAAAAGGATTTTTTTTCTCTTTTTACCACAAAGTTTTCAACTCTATTAAAAATTATATTTAGTAGAGTTGTTATATGTTGGAAAGGACTAATTATGTCCCCCCCATTACATGGGGGTGACATATTGTTTTTGCCCGTTCCGTCCGTCCTTCCGTCCTTCCGTCCTTCTATCTGTCACACTTGTTTCCGCTCAATAACTGAAGAACGCTTGGGCGTAGGAACTTCATACTTGGTATGCAGGTTGGTCATGACCAGTAGCTGACCCCTATTGATTTTGATAACAGAAGGTCAAGGTCATGGTGACCTTGTGAGGTAAAAAATGGTTTCCGCTCAATAACTCAAGAACGCTTTGGCTGAGGAACTCCATAATTGGTATGCAGGTTGGCCATGCCTAGTAGAAGACCCCTATTGATTTTGAGGTCAGTACGTTTAAAGTCAAGGTCACAGTGACCATGAGCTTGAAAGGTCACAGTGACAATGAGCTGATAAATAGTTTTTGCTTGGGCCCAGGAACTTCATACTTGATCTGCGGGTTGGTCACCACCAGCAAATGACCCCTATTAATTTTAAGGTCACTAGGTCAAAGGTCAAGGTCACAGTGGTCAAGGGCACATCCGTCACACTTGTTTCCACTCAATAACTGAAGAACGCTTGGGCATAGGATCTTCATACTTGGTATGCAGGTTGGTCATGACCAGTAGATGACTCCTATTGATTTTGATGTCAGAAGGTCAAAAGTCAAGGTCATGGTGACCTTGTGAGGTAAAAAATGGTTTCCGCTCAATAACTGAAGAACGCTTGGGCCGAGGAACTCCATACTTGGTATGCAGGTTGGCCATGCCCAGTAGAAGACCCTATTAATTTTGAGGTCAAAGTCAAGGTCACAGTGACATTGAGCTTTCTAAAAGGTCACAGTGACAATGAGCTGAAACATTGTTTTTGCTTAATAACTGAAGAATGCTTTGGCCATGGAAGTTAATACTTGGTGTGCAGGTTGGTCACCACCAGTAGATGACCCCTATTGATTTTGAGGTCACTAGCTTAAAGGTCAAGGTCATGGTAACCTTCAGCTGAAAAATGGTTTCCTCTCAATAACTTAAGAATGCTTATGTTGAGGAACTTTATACCTGGTGTGCAGGTTGGTCCTAACCAGTAAATGACCTTTATTGAATTTGTTTGATTTTGTGGTCACAAGGTCAAATGTCGAAGGTCACGGTAACCTTCAGCTGAAAAATGTGTGTTACTCAATAACTCAAGAACGCTTATACCCAGGAACTTCATACTTGGTGTGCAGCTTGGTCCTAACCTGTAGATGACCCCTATTGATTTTAATGTCAGTAGGTCAAAGGTCAAGGTCGTGGTGACCATTGGCTGAAAAATGGTTTCCGCTCAATAACTGAAGATTGCTTGGGCCAAGGACCTTCATACTTGGTGTGCAGGTTGGTCACCAGCAGCAAATGGACCCTATTGATTTTGAGGTCAATAGGTCAAAGACCAAGGTCATGGTAACCCTCAGCTGAAAAATGGTTTCCGCTCAATAACTGAGGATTGTCACAGTTGCTTCATCTCCAGTCCAAAACTAAAAAATTCATCTCCATCATTTCTTTTCCTCCCCTACGACCACACACATGGGGAGACAAGCGCTTTTTCAAAAAAGCAATCTCTAGTTAATCTTTGTTGTAAAAGATGAAATTCTTTTATAAATAGCCAACTGCTATGAACAAAAAATAAATACTTAGAATAATTGACACGGGGAACATCATTTTTCAGTATGCCATTGCCTTTTGATTTCATGTTCTTATTCAAACTGGTGTTTTAAGTAGTTGCTAATTTATTCATTTGCAGGATTTTACACCCTGTACACTTACCTTAATGATGAACATATTGAACAAAAGGATGAACTCCAAAGCCAATATTGTAGAACCTCTGAACAGCAGGGGAAAGGAGAACTGGTTCATGATAAGCATGCAGTTTCTCTTTTCTTTAGATGGTTTTCCATTCTAAATTCCTTCCCAACTTGTACCAAGTATGATGGAAAGGGTTATTTAAGTCTGAACCTGTCTGACCCCTTAACATAACTATTAACACTTTCCCACATACAAGGCATCTGCAGCAGATGATTTTGAAAACATCAAGGCTAAGTCATATAGAAACTCTCTTTAGATTAAAGAATTATTGTTAAATAAAGTTGAAAAAATCATGACAGAAGTAGTAATTGCTCAAGCAATTTTTTTCCACAATGTTTTTCATAAGTTGTCTGTTGCAGAGGCGTCAGAATGCGTCTGCATATGGGAAAGGATTAACGTACACACTTGTTACATCCAGAATGTGGACAGTGTTTCCAAAGTTATACCCAAATTGCCTTCAGATAATATTTATGTTAGCAAATGGTCATTCCACCAATCAATTAACTGTAGCTGTATTTTTATTGATAGATAACTGTTAGCTTATGAAATAGTTATCTTTAAAGTATCTGTATTTAGGGTGTTGGTTTCTCTACTGTTAGGTCATTTAAAATGCAATGCATTTCCCACATTGTACAAATCTGTAACAGACAACTTTGAAACATCTTGGATCTAGGTCAAACAAAAATGGGATGCATAATTATTGAATAAAGTTGAAAACATTGGGGCAAAATGAGAAAGTGTTCATTATAAGCAATAACTCTTTTTGTGACATTGTTTTCCAGTGAAATCTGCAGATGCAGGGAAAGATTAAATATGGTCTCAACTTGATTGGAGAATTTGCTAATGTAGGCATTTGAAATAGTTATCTGAAAAGTATCTGTAATGAGAAATCTAAAAATCAACTTATTGTTCCCTCATTTTAGTGTAGAACTTTCAAAACAGTGTAAATAATATTGAGCATGATAAAACACCTAACATCTTGTTCATTTGAAATTAATTAATACTTTCCCTCATACGACAATTCTGCAGTAGACGACTTCGAACATATCTTGTCAAAAAATAGAAAATCTCTATAATTGAATGGATAACCTATGACTAAAAGTGGAAAACATTGTGGCAAAAGGAGAAATTGCTCGTTTTGAGCAATTTCTTCTTTTGTCACTATGTTTTCAAAAATCTGTCTGCTGCAGAGGCGTCAGAAAGCGTCTATATGAGAGAAAGGGTTAAAGTTTGATACAGAGTTGAAAACAGAATTGAAAAGTTGAACAACTTCTTATGATGAGCAATTTCTCCCTTTCCTACAATGTATTTTTTATAGATACAGTATCTATAATAAAGATGTCAAAAAACATCTGTTTGAGGAAGGGCTTCCAACAAATGACTAGAACATTCTAGACAGAAGTATAAAGGAACAATTTCTATAAAGGATAATTTTTGAATAAAGTTAAAACGTAACGTGCCTCATGAGCAGTTTCTACTTTTACCACAACGTATTCAAAAGACTGCTGTATATAATTATGTAAATGGGAAAGGGTTAAACAAAATAAACAAGAGGGTTAAGTTTTGGTAAGTGGTTCAAATTTTTGTTTCTTTAACCCCTATCTACATACAGCATATCTGCTGCAGACAGCTTGAATAACATCTAGAGAAAATCAATATTAATGAATATATAGCTATTGAATATAATTCTATAACTCTTGAGCAATTTCTCCTTTTGCCACAATGTTTTCTGCTGCAAGAGGCATCAGAAAGTGTCTGTATGTGGGAAAGGGTTAATTTAGTTATGAACTGGTTTTGGTGAGTGTTTTCTTGGTTTTGAGTTCAGTTTAACAGAATTTGATCTTTAAATCTATCGTTTTTAAGTCCTATTTTTGTTAAGTTTGGCAAATATGAGCAGATTTATATATACACACTACTCTATTAGATAAATGTTTTGTTTTGTTGAAATAAACATAAAATAAGCTGTCTAATCAATTGTATTAAACAAAATAATTTGAGCACTCAGCAATTTTTCCTTTCCCATTCTTGAGTTAGAAATTGTTTAATGTCTACAACTGATGAACCTTTTCCAATTTGCAGACACATTTCAAACTTACTTCTATTCTACTCTTCCAGATGTTACATTATCCTTCAAAGGTGTCTCAATGCAGATCATACATGCAGATGCATTTTGACGTATAATAAACAGCAGACAACTATGAAAAAATTCTGGCAAAAAATGAGAAATTGCTCTTTATAGCTTTTCTATAATCATACTTTTAAACGGCTTTTTTGCCCTGATGATTTGTCATTTGTTGCATATGGTAAAGGAATGAAATACCCTATCAGGTAATTATGGCAGTTCTATCAATACACCTGCTTGTTGTGAAGTATAGCAATTATACATTGATCACAGCTCTCGATAAGGTGTTTATTTTATGTTCCTGAATCCTCATTTGATCCTTCAACTCGTATGTTATTCATACTTGAATGAATCGCCTCACTGAGTCAAGTTTTAGCTCACCTGAGCAAGAAGTGCTCAAGGTGAGCTTTTGTGATCACATTTTGTCCGTTGTCAACAATTGGCTTTTGAACACTCGACAGGCAACATTGTGCATCCAATCTTCATAAAAGTTTATCAGAATATACAACTCCATCAAATATTGGCCAAGTTTGAAACAGTCATGTGAGGTCAAAAACTATGGCACAAGGTCAAATTGAAGGAAACTGTAAACTGTGTAGGTAACTTCAGCAGTTTGAAACTTTGGCAGAATAATTATCTTGGGTGTAATATCGTGACAAAAGTGGCTTATTTTGAGTATAGGTCATGTCTGGTCAAAAACTAGTTACCTAAGAAAATTAAATGATTTATTAATACTCTAGAGGCTGCATTGTTTGCTTCAGCAGCTTGAAACTGTCAGAATGTTTGTCTGGTGATATCTAGGCCAAGTTAGAATATGGGTCAGGTTGTGACAAAAACTAGGTTGCTAGGCCACATTGAAGGAAAATCTTGTTAAAACTCTTACTTGAGTATGTTGAAACTTTGTCAGAATGATTGTCATGATAATATCTAGGCCATATTCAAATAAGGGTCATTTTGGGTAAAATACCAGGTCACTAGGACAAATTGAAGGAAAACCTTGTTAAAACTAGTATACGCTTAAAACTAGTATACGCTTACATGACCGCAAAATAAGTTATTGTGATTGACTGTGTGGTTAACATAATTCAGGGAAGCAATCTAGGGCCATCATAACCCTCTTTGTTGAGAGTACCCACAATATAGGATGTGAATGGGTAATAAGAGAGAAATTGTGAAGTAAAGATTAATGTTATTCAGGCACTGTTTATTGTGATAACGGAAGTGAATTTGGTATTCCGGTACACACTGAGAGCCTGCTCTGCCTTGATAGAACTATCTGTAATGGTAAATACTGTGTCAACAAATAATCTAAGGCATGATTAATCACTTTCTATGAGAAAAGTGGAACCGCTTCTGATTGAGTAAACAGTATACAATTAATAAGCAAATAGGGCAAACACCTCATAAGGCTATTTTTAGATAGATTTTTTTTAATATTAAGGGAAATCAAACAGTTCAGCTGATTATTTTACTGCGGGAAACTGTTTGGTGAACTGAAATGAAAGATGGAAGAAATGAAGTCCGTAATTGTTTGTGTACAGAGCAGAAAACATCATGTAAATTGGACAAATGTCTCGTTCTCCTTATATTCTGAATTCAAAGATATTTACTTTATAACACTTTCCCCACTTGCAAAAGCACTTTAACACATCTGCACCAGACAATTTTTAAAAACTGGTAATTCTGAGCAGTTTCTTCTTTTGCCACAATGTTTTCAACTTCATTCAATAAATAAATATATCGAGGTCTTGGCGTGAAACGGTTGTAACTAAAATCGGTATTTATTTATTCAAGTTAATCACCTTGCCATAAAGTCTTTATAAGTGTTAAATCATTTTTCTTGGTAAACAATGGAAATTTAGGTGCCATTGCTCGTTCTGAGCAATGGCCTAAATTTGCATTGTTTACAAAGTGGTCAAAATTGCCCCTAAGCCAGGGTTTTCAAAATAGGTTTTTAGTTACAACTGTTTCACGCCAAGATGCGGGCTGTCAATCCAGGGGTTGTGAGTTTGAATCCCGGCTCGGCCAACTTTCTTTCCGAGGATTGACAAAAGTTAATGCAACATGCGTCATTCGTCTTCCACCAATGGGCTAAGTCTATGATGAAAAGCAGCCAGTTGATTGGGAAGATTGTTGTGTGGAGTACTGGTGTACGAAAACCAGGAAATATGCATGAGTAGGTGAACTGGCCGCCGTGATATAACTGAGAAATAGTTAAAAACGGCGTTAAACCCCAATCAATCAATCAATTAAACTTTCCATGAGAGAATATTTTAACCCTTTAACACTTTCCCTCATATAGATGCTTTCTGCCACCTCTGCAGCAGCTTTTTGAAAACATAGTGACAAAATAAGTAATTGCTGAAAACAAGCAATTTCTCCTTTTGCTACATTTGTTTTCCACTTTTGGTCATAGCTGGTTATCAATTTAATTACAAATTACAGAGATTTTCTATGTTTTGACAATATGTCAATGTTGTCTGCTGCAGAATTGTCCTATGAGGGAAAGGGTTAAAGGTCTTTCCCTGAGAGAATATTTTAATTGTTTAATACCTATTGACGCATTTTGACGCATCTACATGATAGACAACTTTTGAAATCATTATGACTAAAGAAGAAATTGTTCGTTTTTGAAAACATAGTGACAAAAGAAGAAATTGCTTGTTTTGAGCAATTTCTTCTGTTGTCACAATGTTTTCCAAAAACGAGCATCTTCTCCTTTTGCAACAATGTTTTCAACTTTTATTTTAGTAAGTATACCTTCATTTCTAGAGATTTTCTAAATCTTTAGTAAATGTTTTCAAAGTTGTCTGCTGCAGATTTGATGAATGTGGGAAAAGGTTAACCCTTTCCCTCATACGACAAGTCGGCAGCAGACGAATTTAAACATATTTTGTCAAAAAATAGAAAATCTCTATAATTGAATGGATAACCTATGACTAAAAGTGGAAAACATTGTGGCAAAAGGAGAAATTGCTCGTTTTGAGCAATTTCTTCTTTTGTCACTATGTTTTCAAAAAGCCATCTGCTGCAGAGGCGTCAGAAAGCGTCTATATAAGGGAAAGGGTTAAGGACTCTCCATTTAAGAATATCTTAAGGTCTAAATTCCCATATATTATAGGTTATTCTTTTATATTCAGAAGGGTCATTGCCTTTATCATCATTAATGGCAGTCTAAAAATGGCACGTCAACGGACAGGTGTAAATTGGAAACACTGTTCGTCGTCTCTCTGAATAACAATTATCCTTTTTCCGCGTGCAGATGACTTTGAAAACAGCCGGGCTAAACTACAGAACATTTCTATATCAGAAACTAAAATGATGGAATAGAGTTTCAATTTAGCATTCAGGCAATGAGTGAAATTGGTTAATTATGAGCAGTTTCTTCTTTTGTCACAATGTTTTCATATAATTCTTCTGCTGCAGAGGGCATCAATATGTGTATCGATATGAGGGTTACTTTGGCACAGCTGTTACCATATATTTATCCTTTGTTTGTATACATTTAAGTTGTCACTATATTAAGTTCCAAATTTCTGAACGCTTTCCAACAATATGGCACCTGCGCTTTGAAATAATCCAGACAAGAATTTAAAAATTATAATAAATAGGAGTTTAGTTATTTAACCCTTTCCCTCATATAGACACTTTCTGATGCCTCTGCAGCAGACGGCTTTTTGAAAACATAGTGACAAAAGAAGAAATTGCACAAAACGTGCAATTTCTCCTTTTGCCACAATGTTTTCCACTTTTTGTCATAGGTTATCCATTCAACTATGGAGATTTTCTATGTTTTGACAAAATACGTTCAAAGTCGTCTGCTGCAGAATTGTCGTATGAGGGAAAGGGTTAATGGAAAACATTGAGATAAAAGGAGAAATTGTCAACTGTCATCTGCTGTGTATGCCTCAGAATACGGCTGTATCTGGGAAAGAGGTTTACAAGTCATAATTAAATACTGTAAACATTGCAGACAGATGGCTCATCTTCACCTACCCTTTAATTAACCCTTTCCCTCATATAGACGCTTTCTGACGCCTCTGCTGCAGAAGGCTTTTTGAAAACATAGTGACAAAAGAAGAAATTGCACAAAACGTGCAATTTCTCCTTTTACCACAATGTTTTCCACTCTTTGTCATAGGTTATCCATTAAATTATAGAGATTTTCTATGTTTTGACAAAATATGTTCAAAGTCGTCTGCTGCAGAATTGTCGTATGAGGGAAAGGGTTATGCATAAAAGTCCCTTTTTCCCATAAATTTACACACATTTACAAACATTTCTCCTTTTGTTGTATATTTAGAAGATGTTTACTGCACATTGTGTCAGTATGCGTCTACATGGGCTATATAGAGTGTAAAAAGTCTTTGTCTTGTTGAGCCACTGACTGACCGCGTGGCCCCTGTTTCATGAAACTACTTCATGTTTAACCCTTTCCCTCATACGACAATTCTGCAACAAATCCCCAAAATTTTGAGCAATTTCTTCTTTTGTCACATTGTTTCCAAAACTCATCTGCTGCAGAGGCTTGGGAAAGGGTTAAGTATAGTTTAACTGTTGGCCTTGACTAATAGAAAGGGATTGATAATGTTTCCATGGTTACTCTACTTAGCAAGGGAATCATTTTGAGTATGTTGATAATTACAAGACGAATGTTTGACGCAAAGCGTCAAAGAGAAGCCGCAAACAACTGTAGACGGCAATACGCTGACATATTTATCCCTTTGAAGACTGTTGGATACTTCAAATTACCTCCCTTTAAGCAATACAAGGCTATTTACCTTGTGATTTGTATGATTAAGATTGATAAACATTGAAATTATATGAATGAAAATTATTATTTGAACTAGTAACAACATCGAAATCAAATTTAAGCCAAGATAAATGTGTACAAATTTCATTAATTGTTTGTAAATACCCTAATGTATAGGTATGAATATAAAATTTATAATGTTATAAACAAATTTTCATTTCAACGTACTAAGTCTGTGAATCTCACAGAAACACCCATTTCAATATACCAACATGTTAAAGTAAATTAAAGAATGAACCGTTTTTGTATGTACTGAAACTAGAAGCGTCCGTTTGTGTATAAGTATATTTCCAATATTTGCGATTTTATATTGCGACTAGCTAACCCGGCATGACGTAAACTTTCCTCTACCAAATTGGTTGTTGTATGTGGGAAACGGTTAGCTGCTGAACATGTATTTAAATGTTTAGCTGTGTTAAATATTTGTATTCCCTTTAAATTGTTTATTTAAATCGTCATACATGTGTATTATTAGACAAAGGTGTCAGACCAAATGGGAACTTAGTTAAATTGTGCGTATATACTAGAAATTACCTCCCTTTAAGTACTACCACGATTTTTTTCTTGTGATTCGTATGAATAAGTTTGATAAACATTTACATTTCAACTAGACGGCAACATTTATTGTGAAACAGATATTTTTGTGGTTTATATATGTTCATGTCTGCACTTCTTCATCTAGAATTACTGCGTAATATATGATAGCATGTAAGGAACGGAATGGCATTAATGCCGAGCGCGAGGGTAAACAACACCAAACAACAACAACAACAAACGGATTACATTTACTGCGTGCCTTCTCTTGTTCACTGTTCAAGATACAGTATGAATTTCGCTTAAATAAATGTTTAACTGTGTTAAATATTTGTATTCCCTTTAAATTGTTTATTTAAATCGTCATTCATGTGTATTATTATACAAAGGTGTCAGACCAAATGGGAACTTAATTAAATTGTGCGTATATACTTCAAATTACCTCCCTTTAAGTAATACTAGGATTTTTTTCTTGTGATTCGTATGAATAAGTTTGATAAACATTAACATTTCAACCAAACGGCAACATTTATTGTGAAACAGATATTTTGTTCATGTCTGCACTTCTTCATCTAGAATTACTGTGTAATATATTATAGCATGTAAGGAACGGAATGGCATTAATGCCGAGCGCGAGGGTAAACAATGCCAAACAACAACAACAAGAAACAGATTACATTTACTGCGTACCTTCTTTTGTTCGTGGTTCCCGGTTTAACATACTATTGAACTAAAAAAAGCGTATGAGGCAGGTAACCAATTCAGTTTACTGTTTAGACAAGATACAGTATGAATTTCGCTTAAATAAAAATGTACATACATTCAATTACTATACTGGCCTTTGTCTTTTGTTTTTAATTTGTAAAACTCACACATGTATATAGAGTGTAAAAGGGATGTTTTAAAAGTCATTACCTTAAATTAATGTACTTAGAAAGGACAAAGAGAAACAAGATATGTGGTCACGCTGGCAGGTCTAAATATTCTCCTTGACCGAAAATTAAAAGCATCCCTACAGGAAGCCGCCTCCTGGCGGCTTCCAATAATGCTCAACACAATTCCTCATTAATTTTTGAGAAACAAAGGCAACGTCATCACGTTACTTTTGTGATTTTAAACTGATGCGTTTATTGATCAAAACTAGCAGAGTCGACCCTTTCCCACATATAGATGCTGTCTAACTCCCCTGCAGCAGCCAAATTTTTAAAATATTGCAGCAGAAGAAGAAATATTTTTTGATTATTTTCATTAATTATACCTTCATAAAGATTTTCCATAATTTTGCTTAAATCATTTTTAAGTTGTCTGTTACAGATATTTGTTTTTTTTTGTTGGAAAGTGTTAAGAAAAAATTAATATAGTGCAAGAATTTCAAACATTTGTGAAACTGGTGCCTGTGTGTGAACTACACTAGTCGGAAATAATATCTTATTATTCTAGATATAGTCAAGAGTGTGGAGGCTCTAGTGAGGCTGTGCTTATACACTGACTCACCAGAATCTTCACTGTTGTCATGGTAACAAAATACTTCTTTTTGCCTGACAAGAGTCCATTCTTTTAATTTGTTAATATTACAGTTTTAATAAAGCATGTTTTGAAAAGAGTCCAATTTACTAGAATTCTTGTTATTGGGTTCATTTAAGTCATATTTTACACAGTACACAATTTGCAGGCTCTCCTGAATATAGAAATAAATCCAAATGAAAAGAATGAATATTTGGTCAAATAAAGAATGATTTAAAGATCATTTAGGAAACACATTATTCCCACAATGTTTCCAAATAAAATTAACCCTTTCCCTCGTATAGCCACACTTTCTGAAATTGCTCAAAACAAGTAATTTCTTCTTTTGCCACAATGTTTTCCACTTTTAGTCATAGGTCATCCATTCAATTAGAGATTTTCCATTTTTTGACAAATATATTCAAAGTCGTCTGCTGCAGTATTGTCGTATGAGGAAAAGGGTTAAAGGTCGGTTCTATGAGGCAGAATATGAAGAGCACTTTCACCAGAAAGGCAAGTAACCGCAGTATGGTTGAAGCAGACAGGGTCATTTAGTGTAACAAGAGTAAAGTTAATATAGTTTTTGTAAAAGGAACTCCTCCTTACTGAAAAAAAAGGTACTTTTAGCTAATTATGAGAATAGTGAAACATTTTATTTGCCGTTCATGACTGTAGGTCTTGTTTTCCTTAACCCTTTCCCACATACAGACACATTCTGACGTCTTTGCAGCAGATGACTTTTGAGAACATTTTGCCCAAAGCAGAAATTGATCATTGTCACAACGCTTTCAGCTCTATTCATTGATTAAACTTTCATTCCAAGACTTTAGGCCTAACAATGTTCCTAACCTGATGATTTCAAAGTTATCTGTTGTATGTGAATGGGTTAACGTTGGTTTTTAGACCCTCAACTGTTTACCTGTTGTGAAGTTTTACTTCTTGGCTGCTTTAAATGACGAGGAAAGGAAGAATTATTATAATTTTTGAAAATATTTTGATTGAAAGAGAGGAAATTGCAAATTTTGTATTATCTAGTGGTTCTCTACTAACAGTTTACAAATAATGTCCATAGGGTGAAAAATGGTCCCATCATTTGGAAACATGGTTTTTCATAGAAAATTCACAGAACGTAATACCAGTATGTAGGTAATGTGGCAATGTAGCTTGAGGTCATCAGTACAAACCTTGGCTACACCATAACCCCATAACTTAACTGTTCTGCTAAGTAAATGTACAAGTATCCTTACAATATTTTCAAATATAAGGATGTTCAATCTGAAAGTTTGTTAACCCTTTCCTACACACAATTATATTTAGAGTAATCTGCAGCATATTGCTTTTGAAAACGTTGTGATAAAAGAAGAAATTGCTCTTTATGAGCAATTTCTCCTTTCGCCACAATGTTTTCAGCAATATTTATTTTTTATACTTTCATTTATACAGTTTTTCCATCTTTTTGCTAAGGTGTTTTCAAAGTTGCCTTCTGCATATTTGTTGTATTAGGAAAACTGTTCACTTTTCAAAGAATTGAGCCATGCTGTAGGAAAGCCAACCTTTATTATTAGGTTACAGGGAATAATAGATCTTTTCAACGCATGTCAAAAAAAGCATATGGAGAAAGTATCAATTATGTATGGTTTTGTCCTGTAATTGATATGGATGAAGCTTACAGTACATTTACAATGATCTCCATCAGAATGGAAGGCTATAGACAGTGGGGACTATTCAATGGACGGATTCATTCATCACTTTCTTTGAGCAGGGATCACTCTGTCAGTAACAACAAGAGCTATCAATCAGGGGTTGTGAGTTCAATTTCATTCTCTCTGATGATTGACAAAAGTCATTGTAACAAGCTTGACTCGAATTCCATGATGTGTCAAAATTCTTCTGGAAGTCGGAAAGTGTTGAGAGAAAAAGAAGAATTCTGCCCCCATTACTGTCTATATATTATTCATTGAAGTTTTGCCTATAGGATTTAGGAGGATTCTTGTCCATAAGATACTGATTGAGCTGTTCATCTAAATTTTGTTTTGGTCAACAGACATGGATCGGTATTATTTATTACTGTATGCAATTAACTTTCGTTTCCACGTACAACACTCACTGCCAACAAATCTGCAGCAATGGAATTTGAAAATCTCCATCATAAGTATAAGTATAATCATCAAATGATTATATGAGTTGAAAACACTATGGCAATAGGAGAATTTCTTTGTTATTCTATTGCCAGGCTTCAAAATCATCAAAATATGTCTAGGAATTCGCTGTGGTAGAGTGGTTAGGGGTGTCCCGGGTTCGATCCCCAGTCGCGGCACTACAGTCATGGTGGAGTGCCCTTGGGAAAGGCACATTTTCTAGCCTAGTACTGGTTTGTTTACCCAGGGATCATGAATAATTAAATTTAATTGCGCGCTAAATGACCTTAGCTGTCGATGCGCCATAAAACAATATACATTCATTCATTCAAAATATGTCTGCTTCTGGTAAATGGTTCATAAGATAAAGTTAAGAAATGAGATGCAATTTACACAAAAATCACCTTATAAACCAACTTGAAACCATATTGTAGTCATACATACGGCAAAACGGAAGCAGACGACATTGAAAACACCCAGGTAAAATTGTGAAATATCTAAATGAAAGTATTATTATATATTGACTACAGTTGAAATAATTGTGCCAAATAGAGAAATTGCTCATCATGAGCAATTTGTTCTTTTGCCACTATGTGTTTAAATGTTGTCTGCTGCAGATGCATCAAAATGCGTCTGTAAGTGGGAAAGGGTTAACCCTTTCCCTATATAGATTCTTTCTGATGCCTCTGCAGCAGACAGCTTTTTGAAAACATAGTGGAAAAAGAAGAAATTGCTCAAAACAATCAATTTCTCCTTTTGCCACAATGTTTTCCACTTTTAGTCATAGGTTATCCATTCAATTATAGAGATTTTCTATCTATTGACAAAATATGTTCAAAGTCGTCTGCTGCAGAATTGTCGATGAAGGAAAGTGTTAATTTTAGAATGTTCATTAAATACCCACCATATCTATAGGTCTGAAAATAATGTTGCCTTTCTGTTGCTGATGATTGATTTATTTCTATAATGCAGCATAAGACAAAAACGGGGAAGGAGACTGAAGGCCCCATTGTTACACATCAGGTACTTTGTTTGTTTCAGACAGTTCAACATTTTCTATTTTTAAAGGTTTCTTGGGAATGTTAACACTAGTTACTAGTTACCCTAATTTATAGTTCTGTTTCTTTTTGGTTAATTTTGTTGCTAATGTCACTTCTTTTGAAACATTTCTCACATGCAGAACATTTTGCATGATATTTGTAGCAGATAATATGACTAAAGAAAACTAAAGTAAACATTGATGCAAAGAGAGAAATTGCTCATAATGAGCAAGTTCTAATTTTTAGCTCACCTGAGCACAAAGTGCTCGAGGTGAATTATTGAGTTCACCTTTTGTCCGGCGTCCGGCGAGCGTTCTCTGTCAATATCTTCTCCTCAGTAACCATTGGGTCAATTGGGATGAAACTTCACAGAAAGCATCCTCTCAATGTCCTCACCAGAATTCCGTCAATTTTGTGGGATCCATGCAGAATTCTGGTTTCCATGGCAATCAAACGAAAAAAACTTTAAAGTTCATAAAACTGGTTGGTCGATTTTCAAATAGTTTTGCAGAAATAATCCTTGGGTGACACCCTAAGAGATTCCTTCAAGCCATGGTGATTGGTTGAAAAACATGGCCACCAGAGTCGGGGCTGTTTTGAGATTTAATTTTTGCCTAATGGCGGTGGAGCGATACTCAGGCCCTCTTGGGCCTCTTGTATTAGCTTACCCGACCACAAAATGAGTTAATATGGTTGACTTGTGTGGTTGGCATGACAAATCACATTGCTTAAGTCAGGTGAGCGATCCGAGGCCATCATGGCCCTCTTGTTTTTCATTTTGTTTCAACTCTATTATCCCATATACATCAAATCTGCGGCAGACCACTTTAAAAACAGTTAGGAACAAATATGGAAACGTTATATAAATGAAAATATTATCATTAGAATTGAAAACATTTTGGCAGTAGAGTAGAGCAATTTCTTCATTTACCACAATGTTGTCAAAAGTCGTCTGCTGCAGAGGCATCAGAAAGCGTCTTTATGTTGGAAAGGGTTAAGATGCTTTCAAAGATGATTTCATTTCTCTTTACATGATAGGATATACTACTTATATTTGTCTGAAGAAGACATTGTAATATTTGGTAAATACAAGGTTTAACCCTTTCCCTCATATAGACGCTTTCTGATGCCTCTGCAGCAGACAGCTTTTTGAAAACATAGTGACAAAACAAGCTATTTCTCCTTTTGCCACAATGTTTTCCACTTTTATTAGTCATAGGTTATCCATTGATTATAGAGATTTTCTATTTTTCGACAAAATATGTCCAAAGTTGTCTGCTGCAGAATTGTCCTATAAGGGAAAGGGTTAAAGGGTATACATTATAGTTTAAAACATTGTGAGAAAAAGAGTAATTCCTCTATTCTTCTTCTGCATAGGCATCACATGCTGTCTTTGATAGGCATACAGGTTAATCTAGACAAATGACAGTATGAATAATGAATTTTAAACCTACTGAAAAGGGTTAACCAGTATCAGGCCAATACATGTGACACGCCGCCCAGCCCCGGTAGCTCAGTCGGTAATGCCACAGACTTTCAATCCAGGGGTTGTGAGTTCGAACCCCAGCTTGGTCAACATCCTTTCTGACGTTTGACAAAAGTCACTGTGACAAGCTTCATTCATCTTTCACCAATGACAGTCTATGTGGAAATGCAGCCAGTTGCTTTGAAAGTATGTTGTGTGGAGTACTGGTGTGAGCAAACCAGGAAACATATGAGTAGGTGAACTGGCTGCCGTGATATGACGGATTTTTTTTTTGAAAATGGTGTTAACCCCAATTAAACATAAAAAAAACCTCTATAAAGGAAAGCAAAATTACTGAAAAATTCTGAAAAAATTGTGGCAAAAAGTGAAAGTGCTCTTTAAGAGCAATTTCTCCTTTTGTCACAATGTTGAAAAATTCGTCTGCTGCAGATGCATCAGAAAGCGTCTCCAAGTGGTAATGGGTTAATGACAATGTTTTTTTGGTAAAGATATACCAACTCTTTACCAAATATGATTATGTTAAAGAAGTAAAAAGGACGTAATATTAAATATAATATTATTATGAAGGTTTGTGATTTTGGTAGATTATTGAAACATTATGAGAAAAAGGAGAAATCCCAATCTCAATGCCGTCTTGCTTTGATTAGTCGGGCTTCAAATGGGTTTCTGTTTCAGTCAATTCTTTTAACCCTTTCTCGCATACATACACTTTTCAATGATTATATACTTTAATTTCTAGATTATTTCCATTTTTTGCTCACATGCCTTAATTTAATTCAAAGTATGCTGCTGAAGCTAATTAGCTGTATATGGGAAAAGGTTAACCCTTTCCCTCATATAGATTCTTTCTGATGCCTCTGCAGAAGACGGCTTTTTGAAAACATAGTGACAAAAGAAGAAATTGCTCAAAACCAGCAATTTCTCCTTTTGCCACAATGTTTTCCACTTTTAGTCATAGGTTATCCATTGATTATAGAGATTTTCTATTTTTTCGACAAAATATGTTCAAAGTCGTCTGCTGCAGCAGAATTGTCGTATGAGGGAAAAGGTTAACTGGATTATAATCAATGATAAGGAATGTTCCTTGTTTTATTGGATTTGTAAAGCCCTTCCTTGAAATTATGCAATTATTTCTTCTTTGTATAACACTCTTCTTTGGTGGAGATGTACACTTATCCTTAACCTATTACATACAAGTAACACTTTCCCACTTGCAGACACAATTGGATGCATCAATAACTGAAAGCTTTGTAAAAAAAATGTGACAATTGGAGAAATTAATCAGCTCTTTTCAAATGTATAATGTGAGCAAATTTAAATATGTTTTGAGATTTATCTGCATTGAAAACAATAATGTGTCCAGGAATAATTCTAACATGTATGTATCATGTATAATTTTTATACACAGTTGAAAACGTGGGAAAGGGAGATAGCACTGGCTTATGTTTTAGAAGTCGTCTTCGACAGAGGCATCAGAAAGCATCTGGATGTGGGAAAGGGTTAAATGTATTAAGGCTTGGGTTGGCATACTGGGGTAAACATATTGAAACCCTTTCCCAACTACAAAAATCTACAACTTACAGTGACATATTTGAAAATTAAACAAAGGAATCGTTTATTGAAAATTGTTAAATATATTTTGGCAAAAGGAGAAATTGCTGTCATCAACAGTAATTTCTTGTTTTGAAGCAATGTTTCAAACGTCAACTCCTGCAGATGCATCAAATTGCATCTGCATGTAGGAATTTTAGGGTTAACCCTTTCCTCATATAGACGCCTCTGCAGCAGACGGACGGCGTTTTGAAAACATAGTGACAAAAGAAGAAATTGCTCAAAACGAGCAATTTCATCTTTAGCCACCATGTTTTCTACTTTTAGTCATAGGTTATCCATTCAATTATAGAGATATTCTATTTTTAGATCACCTAGAGCCAAAGGCTCAAGGTGAGCTATTCTGATCACTTTTTGTCCGTCGTCTGTCCGTCGTCGTTAACTTTTAGCTTTAAACATCATCTCCTCCTGAACCACAGAACCAATTGCAATTGCATCCAAACTTCATAGGAATGTTCCTTTGGTGGCCCTCTTTTAAAATTGTTCTAAGATTTAAATTCCATTGAGAACTTTGGTTGCTGCGGAATCAGAAAGGGGGCAAAATGTCCAAACTTTAAAAAAATTCTCCTCTGAATCTGCATGTCAGATTCCAATATAGTTTGGTAGAAATGTTCCTTGGGTGACCCTCTACAAAGATTGTTCAAGGCATACTGTTTGGTTGAAAAACATGGCAGTCAGGAGGCATCAGAAAAGGGGCAAAATGACAAAATTTGGAAATTCCATTTTTGTTTAAGTCCTTGTCTGATATTAAGAAAATTGAATAGGAATCTTACTTCAGTGATCCTCTACTTGATTTTTACAAGCCATATTGATTGATTACAAAATCATAGCAACCTCGCGTCATCACAAAAGGGGCAAATTGAACTTTTAGCTACAAATGACAACTCCTACCATTCCACTCGACCAATTTCAACGTTGCTTCACAGGAATGTTCCTTTGATGGTCCTCTTTCAAAATTGTTCAAAGACTTACATTCTACGTAGAACTTTTGTTGCTGCGGCATCAGAAATTGAGAAAAATACCCAAACTTTAAAAATCTCCATCTCCATAATCCATTTGTAAGATTCCAAGATAATTTGGCAGAAATGTTCTTTGAGTGACTCTCTACAAAAACTGTTCAAGCCATATTGATTTCGTTGACAAACAGGGCAGCAAAGCCGCATCAGGAAAGGTGCAAAATGACAAAACTTTATAATTCCATTCTTATTAAAGTTCTTGTTAGATTTCAAGATACAAATGGCTTTTACTGATAAACTATTTCTTTTACTGAGTGTCCACTCCTTGCAGTTTTATTTGAACTCCTGATTAAATTTTCACAGATATTTGCAGTTAAATATTTGCTTCTAATTTACTATCATTCAGGTGATCGATTTAGGGCCATCTTGGCCCTCTTGTTTCACAAAACATATTCAAAGTCGTCTGCTGCAGAATTGTCGTATGAGGGAAAGGGTTAAGTGAGCAGACTCTATATATAAGATTGTTCTGTTTCTAAATTCAACGTTTATAATATTATTTGTAATTAACGGGGGAACTCTATGGAAAGCTGAAATGAAAAGCAAACAGTCCAGATTTTGGCCCCTCTTGCTTGATTATGTTAACCAAATATCTATGGAATTTTACCCTTTGTCACATGCAAACACATTTTGACAAATCTGCAGTAAATGAGTACTGAAAGATCTTGATTTAGATATAAGGTGTGGGATCAATATCATCTTTCCTGTACGCAGCGATACTACCTAAGCTGTTGAAAAGGGTGTGAAACCAAAAACAATCCATTTTTGACCTATACAAATAGACTTTGCCAAGCAGTACAGAGCAGATAAGAACTAGATGTTCATTCTGGAAAGAAGGCAGAAGTCAAACAGTTCATCTGCACTTATTAAAGCAATAATA
This sequence comes from Serripes groenlandicus, assembly GCA_031761405.1. Lineage (NCBI taxonomy): Eukaryota > Metazoa > Mollusca > Bivalvia > Cardiida > Cardiidae > Serripes > Serripes groenlandicus. The sequence continues at coordinate 58,222,233 of JASEVX010000001.1, forward strand.
TACAAATGATAGATTATATTTTCATATTGAACAGACAACGATGTTGGAAAAGAATAAATTGCCTATAGATGGTATCACATAATAACGATGATAAATATACATCTAAATTTCTGTTAAATTCATTTTATAGCTTAGACATTATAATTTTTTATCACATGACAATGCTTGTATCCGATGTAATATAACCATTACGTATTTCTTTATATACAACATGTGTAATATAAGATGACCTTATACTTGGAAAATGACGTCACGTCAGCGTTTTGACGTCATACGTTAGTCACTTTGGCGCCAAAACCCGTACATTTTATCTAGAAATATTGTAAACGTTCAGTACATTTTTATCGAAATACGCCTCATAAGTCACTTTATGTGATAGATATAATATTTCATGCGTGTTATTTATTATTACTTTTAATAAACTAAGCTGAATATGACCTCGGCATAATTGTTTGTGGCATTATTATACGGTTTTCTGACGAAATTAAAATAGCTTTGAAAAACCCGTGTGTTTCGTCATGTGATAAAAAGAATCTGACATTCGTTGTCATTTCATATAAAGTTTTATCAAACTCGTCCAAGATATTTGTTATTAAGCGAGCCTGTGGCAAAAAATCTTGAACTCGTTTAATAAAACTTTATATGAAATGACAACTCATGTCAGATCCTATATATATACCCTGCCTAATTAATTTTGTTGTCCATGAAGCCATGGAGAAAGATGGTGGAAAGCCACCCAGCAGAACAATACTATTGATCCATTTGTATGATTCATGCATTTGCTGTAACATATGATACCATTAACCAGCTCTCTGATAACCTAACAATTTGCTATAACATATTGAACAAATTTGAAAGATAAAAACCTAGAATAGCTGGACTAAAAGCTGCTTCTCACACAGAGTCAAACATGGTCAGAAAAGGGAAAATTACTTAATGTGAGCAATTTGTCCCTATTTTACAATTATTTTTCAATATTTCAATAAAAAAGGAAAACTCTAACATTAACACTATTGTCTAGAAACATCTTTGAAAACATCAATGTAGAAATGTGAGAAAACTCTTCAAATGAAAGTATGATCATTGGATAGAGTTGTGAAAACATTGTGGCAAATGGAGAAATTGATCCCAATCCTTTCCCGCATAGAGCAAATCTGCAGCAGATGACTTGGAAAACATTTTGTAAAATATATGGAAGCTTTCTACATATGTATGAAATATTATTGAATTATATTGAAAACATTGTGGCAGCAGTAATGTTTTCTACAGTGCGTCTGCTGCATAGGGGTCAGAAGGCGCCAATATGTGGGAAAGAGTTAATGCTCACTTGACCAAAGGACTGCTTTCGAAACTGTTATGGTAAAAAGGAGATATAGCTCATTATTAGCAATTTTTCATTTTCCACAATGTTTACAATTCTAATCAATAATGGTACTTTGATATGTTGAATTTTTCTATAGCTATGCCAAGATGTTTTCAAAGTTGTCTACTGCATATTTAGCATGGTGGAAAGGGGCCTTACCTCTTTTGATACAGAGTGGTGTCAAATGTGGTGAAAATGGTTAAAAGACTTGAATTAAACCCTTTCCCACTTGCAGACACATTTTGAAATTATATCCACAGCAAATGTATTTTAACCCTTTCCCTCATATAGACGCTTTCTGACGCCTCTGCAGCAGACGGCTTTTTGAAAACATAGTGACAAAAGAAGAAATTGCTCAACGAGCAATTTCTCCTTTTGCCACAATGTTTTCCACTTTTCGTCAAAGGTTATCCGTTCAATTACAGAGATTTTCTATTATTTGACAAAATATGTTCAAAGTCGTCTGCTGCAGAATTGTCGTATGAGAGAAAGGGTTAAAACATTTTGGCAAAGGGAGAAATTGTTTTCCTTTTACCACAATTTGGTTTTCATTTGTTTGTACTTTGTTAACCCCCCCTCCCAAGTGCAAACACATTTTCATACAGTCTACTTTTTTTTCTTAATGGTAAAATGAGAAATATCAACAAGTAATTTCTGTTTTTGCAAAACTCTATTTAACAATAAATTAGTTTCATTTAGAGAGATTTTCTATATTTTTGCTTTGATGTTCTCAAAGTTGTCTGCTGCAGATTTTGTTGTAAATAAATATATAGAAATGTTTAAGACAATAGCTGATATTAACCCTTTACCTCATACGACAATTATGCAGCAGACGACTTTGAACATATTTTGTCAAAACATGGAAAATCTCTATAATTGAATGGATAACCTATGACTAAAAGTGGAAAACATTGTGGCCAAAGGAGAAATTGCACGTTTTGTGCAATTTCTTCTTTTGTCACTATGTTTTCAAAAAGCTGTGTGCTGCAGGGGCGTCTGAAAGCGTTTATATGAGGGAAAGGGTTAACCTATCAAGATAATATAACTTTACATCAAGAACTGGTGGTGTTTTATATAGCAAAAAGAGTGAAATACATGTATGTCTATGGAACAGATCTGCTATATATAGCAACATTCAATGAAATGATGTCATTGTGGGCGTTAGATATTGGAAAAACGCTGATGACCTGTTACCGATATATCCCATTCCTTTATGTAACATGTCTGAAATACGTGAACTATTAACCATTTCCCACATACGACAATTCTGCAGCAGACGACTTTGAACATATTTTGTCAAAAAATAGAAAATCTCTATAATTGAATGGTTATAACTTGTGACTAAAAGTGGAAAACCTTGTGACAAAAGGAGAAATTGCTCGGTTTGAGCAATTTGTTCTTTTGTCACTATGTTTTCAAAAAGCTGTCTGCTGCAGAGGTGTCAGAAAGCGTCTATATGAGGGAAAGGGTTATGTAACATGTCTGAAACATATGGAAAACCTTTTAATGTTTCTGTGGCAGATGACTAAACCCTTTCCAACATACGGCTCCGGTTTCTGACACCTTTTTACTTTTTAAAACATTGTGGCAACTAAAAGTAGAAATTGCTCATTATTGTCACAATGTTTTCTTAAAAGTCGTCTGCTGTAGATGTGTCTCTATGTAGGAAAGCGTTAATGACATTTCTAGTATACAGTATATTAGAATTAAGTCTTTGTTACTTATTAATAAATGAGTAACGGACAATGTGCATGGAGATCAGATATCGAGGATGTGAATGCTGATCTTGGTCTTAATTGTTAGTAAATGTTGTTTAAAAGTCTTGCATTATGGTGTACAAAATTGACGATTAAAGTGTCGATTAATAGCAGGAAAAATGTTAGATTTCACTTTCCAGTACCATAAACATCTAAATATTGACCGTTTAGGCTTCATTTTTACTGGGTAGTCAAATTGTGTACATTTTCATGACTTTCTATTGACAGTTTTTCAACATTTACTGCCAAAATAGTTTTGAACTACTTATTACTTCATTTGTTGTCACTATTAGCAATACTTGCAGAAGTTTCAATATTTCAAAATGTTGATCACCATCTGGAGTTCAGCACCTTTAAGCTCAGAAAATAATTTGTTGTGTTAGACTTGTAGCTCAGGATTTTTTTTGTTTTGTAAGACTTAAGCTTAGGTAATACTTTGATGTGTATGACTCAAGTTCTAGTAATATTTTGTTGTATAAGACTTAATCTCAGGAATAATTTTGTTGTGCAATACTTAAGCTCAGGGTATATTTTGTTGTGTAAGACTTTTTAGCTCACCTATGCACGAAGTGCAAGGTGAGCTATTGTGATCACATTTTTCCGTTGTGCGTCCGTCATGCGTCGTCAATATTTGAGCTTGTTAACACTCTACAGGCTACATTTTGCGTCCGTTCATGATAGTTTATCAGAACATTCATCTCCATTAAATCTTGGACAATTTTGAAACTGGGCCATATGAGGTCAAAATTTAGGTCACTAGGTCAAATTGAAGGGAAATCTTGTTAACACTCTGGAGGCCACATTTTCAACTTGAGCATGTTGAAACTTTATCAGAATGTTTGTCTTGATGATATGTAGGTCAAGTTCGAACATGGGTCATGTCGGGTCAAAAAGTAGGTCACTAGGTCAAATTGAAGGAAAATCTTGTTAACACTCTGGAGGCCACATTTTCAACTTGAGCATGTTGAAACTTTATCAGAATGTTTGTCTTGATGATATGTAGGTCAAGTTCGAACATGGGTCATGTCGGGTCAAAAAGTAGGTCACTAGGTCAAATTGAAGGAAAATCTTGTTACCACTCCAGAGGCCGCAATTTTTGCTTCAGCAGTTTGAAATTTTGTCAAAATGTTTGTCTTAAAAATATCTAGGTCAAGTTCGAATATGGGTCATATTGGGTCAGAAACTAGGTCACTAGGTCAAATTGAAGGGAAATGTTGTTAACACTAGAAGCCGCATTTATTGCTTCAGCAGCTTGAAATTTGGTCAGAATGTAGAGCTGAATGATATCTAGGTCAAGTTTGAATATTGAAGGGAAATCTTGTTAACACTCTAGAGGCCACATTTTCAACTTGAGCATGTTGAAACTTTATCAGAATGTTTGTCTTGATGATATGTAAGTCAAGTTCAAACATGGGTTATGATTGGTTGAAAAGTAGGTCACTAGGTCAAATTGAAGGGAAATCTTGTTAACACCCTAGAGGCCGCAATTTTTGCTTCAGAAGTTTGAAATTTTGTCAGAATGTTTGTCTTAAAGATATCTATGTCAAGTTTAAAATATGGGTCATATTGGGTTAGAAACTAGGTCACTAGGCTTAATTGAGGGAAAATCTTGTTAACCCTGTAGAAGCTGCATGTTTTGCTTCAGCAGCTTGAAATTTGGTCAGAATGTTGAGCTGAATGATATCTAGGCCAAGTTCGAATATGGGTCATGATGGGTCAGAACTAGGTCACTAGGCTAAATTGAAGGAAAATATTGTTAACACTTTGGTGGCCACATTTTTTGCTACAGCAGCTTGACATTTAATGAGAATGTTTAAATGATATATACGCCAAGTTCGAATATGGGTCATGTAGGTTCAAAAACTAGGTCACTAGGCCGAATTGAAGGATAATCTTGTTAACACTTTGAATGCCGCATTTTTTGCTTCAGCATCTTCAATAAAGGAAAATATTGTTCAAACTCCGGAGGCCGCATTTTTACTTTGAGAAAGTTGAAAATTTGTCAGAATGTTGTCTTGATGATATCCAGTCCATGTTGGAATATGGGTCATATCAGGAAACAAAATATAGATCACTAGGCCAAATGAAGGAAAATCTTGTTAATACTGGAGGTTGCATTCAGAATAATTGTCTTGATATGTTTGGCATTGCAGTACATTGTATAATTAAGGTGAGCGATCCAGGGCCATCATGGCCCTCTTGTTATCTCACAGGGCCTATGTTCCAAGAGTTTATGTTGCCAGCCTGTTGTTTGACTATGGCAGTGTTTGCTGAATGATTAAAATGTGTTAAGTGAAAACAACTATTATTTACAAATAAGCCCTCACCCAGGGAGCCATGCTGTCCTGTGACAGCTCTTGTTGAATGAGATAATAATCAAGGTTGAAAATAAATTAACAATGATTAGACCTTTCTTACATGCAGCAGATAGGCAACATTTGTAATATTGTGGCAAACGGAGAAATTGCTCATGATGACTACTTGTTTCCTTTCACATTGTTTTCAATTCTCTTTAAAAAGTTTAATATTCATACTTTCATATAAAGAGAATTTCAGTATTTTTGCAAAGATGTTTTCAAAGTCGTCTGCTCTATATGGTGTTTTTTTAAACGGGACATATTATAGTTTTACCTGCAGCGTATGGGTGGTGTCCATTGTGTTGTCCGCCCAATAACTTTAGAAACCTTTGTCCAATCATCACCAAATTTGGTTAGAATGTGTATTGGCATAATATCTTGGACAAGTTCAATAACTAGCCATATCACTCTAGTCAATCGAGAGTTATCACCCTTTAATTATAGAAATTACCTAAAATTGGTCTTGTCTGCTTAATAACTTTAGAAGCCTTTATTCAATCATCACCAAATTTTGTCAGAATGTGTATTGGCATAATATCTTGGACAAGTTTGATAACCAGCCATTCTGCTTCAGTCACTTAAGTGTTATTGCCCTTTAATTATAGAAATTACCTCAAATCGGTCTTGTCCGCTCAATAACTTTAGAAGCCTTTGTCCAATCACCACCAAATTTGTTCAGAATGTGTATTGGCATAATTTCTCGGACAAGTTTGATAACCAGCCATATCGCTTCAGGCACTCGAGAGTTATTGCCCTTTAATTAAAGAAATTACCTCAAATCAGTCTTTTCCGATCAATAAATTTTGAAGCCTTTATCCAATCAACACCAAATTTATTCAGAATGTGTATGGGCAGAATATCTTGGTCAGGTTCGATTGCTAACCACATTATCTTAGTCACTCAACACTTATATCCCTCGAAATTGGCCAAAACTGTATTTACAGTGTCAGCTCTCTAAATTTGCCTGACGTACAACCAATTATCACTATACTTGGTCTCAATAAAACCAGGATGGGGGTATTTTGTGACAGTTGGCGCTCTTGTTTTATGTGGAAAAGTGTTAGGTACTCATTCTATTTTACATCATAATACCAATCAATGGCTTCATGCCAAACAGTTTAGTTTAAACTTATTTATTTTACATCGATTGCGAAACAAGCCTTGGGCTTAGATTAATCACGCTCGATGTCTGCTTCCTGGAGACTTCACCAGTACTCGCGCCGTTTGTGTGGAAAAATCCCAAAGTCAGGACCCGCTCATCACGGGACTCGAACCAGGGACCTTTGATACGAGAGGCCGACGCTCTACCTCTGTGCCAAACAGTCATCGGCAATTCGGTCATGGTGGAGTGCCCTTGGGCAAGGCACATTTTCTAGCCTAGTACTGGTTTGTTCACCCAGGGAACATGAATAATAAAATTTAAATGCGCGCTAAATGACCTTAGCTGTCGATGCGCCATAAAACAATATACATTCATTCATTCCAAACAGTCATATAATACAAAAAAAAATATTTTTTAGTTTTAGATTCAGTTATCACTGTTTAGGGAAGTTCTCATGATGATATAATTAACCCTTTCCCTCATATAGACGCTATTTGACTCCTGCAGCAGACGGCTTTTTGAAAACATAGTGACAAAAGAAGAAATTGCTCAAAACAAGCAATTTCTCCTTTTGCCACAATGTTTTAAACTTTTAGTCATAGGTTATCCATTCAATTATAGAGATTTTTTATTTTTTGACAAAATATGTTCAAAGTGGTCTGCTGCAGATTGTTGTATGAGGGAAAGGGTTAAGGGGTGTGCATGGAAAATGAGATGATTTATGTTAACTGATAACCCATCTGATGTGCAATTTTAGTATTGTCTGCTTTAAAAACAACAACATCTGTTAACCCTTTCCCTCATAGAGACGCTTTCTGACGCCTTTGCAGCAGATAGCTTTTACTAAAAACATAGTGACAAAAAAAGAAATTACTCAAAACGAGCAATTTCTCCTTTTGCCACAATGTTTTCCTCTTTCAGCCATAGGTCATCCGTTCAATTATAGAGAATTTCCATCTTTTGACAAAATATGTTCAAAGTCGTCTGCAGCAGAATTGTTGTATGAGGTAAAGGGTTAAAGTGGAATTTTGATATAGAGTTGAAAATGTTAAGGGGAAACCGAGTAATTTAATATGTTTTGAGATCACCTGAGCACAAAAGTGTTAAAGGTGAGCTAGCGTGATTACCTTCTGTCTGTTGTCAACAATCTCTTTAAACATCATCTCCTTTTAAACCACTTTTAAGCTCCTTTTTAATCAAACTTCATAAAGGTATGTTCCTTTGGTGGTTTTCTTGTTCAAAGCAATATTAAGTAATGTGGAACTGTAACTACTGGTCCGATTTAAAGATAATATGACAGAATTATTTCAAATGTGACCCTCTACCAAATTTGTTCACGCCATATTTAGGACTAATTGAAAAAAAAGCATGGCCACCTGGTAGGCTGCATCAAAAAGGGGAAAAATTACAAAAAAATATTTGCTCTGAATATGCTAGTCTGATAATGTGGCACCTAGTGATTAGGGCATTGCAGATTTACTTTTAGTGGGAAAGGTTTAAGTTGCATTGATCACAATTATGCAATGTCCTGTAAGTATTGAATTTATCTCCAGTGAGCAATTCAGGGCTTCTTGTGACAAGATGGTATGCTGCAGAGGTGGGCTTCACCATCTATTTTCCAAAAGGGGTTAACCCTTTCCCTAATACGACAATTCTGCAGCAGATGACTTAACATATTTTGTCAAAACATAGAAAATCTCTAAAATTGAATGGATAACCTATGACTAAAAGTGGAAAACATTGTTGCAAAAGGAGAAATTGCTTGTTTTGAACAATTTCTTCTTTTGTCAATATGTTTTCAAAAAGTCATCTGCTGCAGAGGCGTCAGAAAGCGTCTATATGAGGGAAAGGGTTAAGGGTCTTATTCCTTGATATATTCTTGTCACATATTATCAGTCACATCATTGTAGAGCGTATTCATTTTGACACAACTTGCTTGCCTTCTTTTTAGCTATTCCTCTTTTCCCGGAGCTCTTTTGTATCTTTGCTAATTTGTCTTGCTTTTTGTTTCTTTTCTTTGGCTGCTGGACTTAAGACGGTATGAAGCTTTAGCAAATTTTATATACTCACTGTAGTTAGTTATATTGTAATAACATATTGTAAGCTTTATACAAGATTTGCACTTAATAGTTGCAAGCTTGATGATTGCAAAAGTCTGTCAGAAGAGTGGAAAACTTTCCCAAATACAACAAATCTGCTGCAGATGACTTGGAAAACATTGAGTCAACAATATGACAAATCTCAATCAATAAAGTATAATTATTGAAAAGTTACAAACATTGTGGGGAAAAGAAAAAAAATGCTTATCATGAGCAATTTCTCCTTTTGTCATAATGTTTCAAAAGTCATCTGCTGCACATGCACCGAAATGTGCCTGAAAAAGGGGGGGGGGGGGGGGTGGCCATTTTAAGGTTTCCACTTGCCTCTTCATCTACTTGGTACGATTTTGTTAAGGAGTCTGGGAGCTGCTTTTAACCCTTTCCCTCATACGACAATCCTGCAGCAGACGACTGAACATATTTTGTCAAAAAATAGAAAATCTCTATAATTGAATGGATAACCTATGACTTAAAGTGGAAAACATTGTTGCAAAAGGAGAAATTGCTCAATTTGAGTAATTTCTTCTTTTGTCACTATGTTTTCAAAAAGCTGTCTGCTGCAGAGGCGTCAGAAAGCGTATATATGAGGGAAAGGGTTGAAATACATGAGGTAAATGAACCATCTTGAAAGAAAATATATACATGTAGTTCTTGTAAAGACTTCACAATGTTGTGCCAAAAGGATCAGTTGCTTGCTATTGATAGTTCTTTTTATATAATTTAAGAGATTCATCTGCAGCAGAGGTGTTAAAAGTCATCTGTATCAGGATAAGGGATATCTAAAGAAGTGAAAAAAGGACTTGGGGACAAGAAATTTTTAGCTTGTCTATTTTTCAGCGTCATCTGCGTTGTCACAGAATTACCTCATAACTCAAAAACCGTTTTACATGTTCAAATGTTATTTGGTACACATGAGCCTAGGAACAATACGCGAGTCTATACCGAGTCACATAACTCTTGCTTTAATAATTATTTAGTAATGCCCCTTTTTTAGATCACCTAGAGCCGAAGGCTCAAGGTGAGCTATTCTGATCACTTTTTGTCCGTCGTCCGTCCGTCCGTCCGTCTGTCCGGCGTTAACTTTTAGCTTTAAACATCATCTCCTCCCAAACTCCAAGGACAATTTCCGTGAAACATCACAGGACTGTTCCTCTGGTTGGCCTCTTTCAAAGTTGTTCAAAGATTTAAATTCCATTGAGAACTTTGGTTGCTGCGGCATCAAAAAGGGGGCAAAATGTCCAAACTTTAAAAATCTTCTCCTCCGAATCTGCCTGTCAGATTCAAATATAATTTGGTAGAAATGTTCCTTGGGTGACCCTCTATAAAAATTGTTCAAGCCATACTGATTGGTCAAAAAACATGGCAGTCAGGCGGCATCAGAAAAGGGGCAAAATGACAAAATGACAAAATTCCATTTTATGAAAGTGCTTGTCTGATTTTAAGAAAATATAATACGAATCTTACTTAAATGATCCTCTATTTAATTTGTTTAAGCCGTTTTGATGGGTAACACAATCATAGCAACCAGGCGTCATCACAAAAGGGGTAAATTGAACTTTTAGCTACAAATGACAACCAACTCCTACCATTCCAATAGACCAATTTCCACAAAACATCACAGGAATGTTCCTTCGGTGGTCCTCTTTCAAATTTGTTCAAAGAATAAAATTCCATTGAGAACTTTGGTTGCTGCGGCATCAGAAAGGGGACAAAATGTCCAAACTTTAAAAATCTTCTCCTCTGAATCTGCCTGTCAGATTCAAATATAATTTGGTAGAAATGTTCCTTGGGTGACCCTCTATGAAAATTGTTCAAGCCATACTGATTGGTCGAAAAACATGGCAGTCAGGCGGCATCAGAAAAGGGGCAAAATGACAAAATTTGAAAATTCCATTTTTATGAAAGTGTTTGTCTGATTTTAAGAAAATATAAAACGAATTTTACTTTAATGATCCTCTATTTAATTTGTTAAAGCCGTTTTGATTGGTTACACAATCATAGCAACCAGGCGTCATCACAAAAGGGGTAAATTGAACTTTTAGCTACAAATGACAACCAACACCTGCCATTCCAATAGACCAATTACTACAAAACATCACAGGAATGATCCTTTTGTGGTCCTCTTTCAAAATTGTTCAAAGATTAAAATTCAAATGAGAACTTTGGTTGCTGCGGCATCAGAAAGGTGACAAAATGTCCAAACTTTAAAAATCTTCTCCTCCGAATCTGCCTGTCAGATTCAAATATAATTTGGTAGAAATGTTCCTTGGGTGACCCTCTATAAAAATTGTTCAAGCCATACTGATTGGTCGAAAAACATGGCAGTCAGGCGGCATCAGAAAAGGGGCAAAATGACAAAATTTGAAAATTCCATTTTTATGAAAGTGTTTGTCTTATTTTAAGAAAATATAATACGAATCTTACTGTAATGATCCTCTATTTAATTTGTTTAAGCCGTTTTGATTGGTTACGCAATCATATCAACCAGGTGTCATCACAAAAAGGGTAAATTGAACTTTTAGCTACAAGTGACATCCAACTCCTACCATTCCAATAGACCAATTTCCACAAAACATCACAAGAATGTTCCTTTGGTGGTCCTCTTTCAAAATTGTTCAAAGATTTAAATTCCATGTGAGAACTTTGGATGCTGCGGCATCAGAGAGTGAGAAAAATACCCAAATTTTAAATCCTTTTCCTCCATAATCTACTTGTGCGATTGCAAGATAATTTGGTAGAAATGTTTCTTAAGTGACCCTCTAAATAAACTGTTGAAGCCATATTGATTTGGTTGAAAAACAGCGCAGCAAGGCGCATCAGGAAAGGTGCAAAATGACAAAAACTTTATAATTCCATTCTTATTAAAGTTCTTGTTAGATTTCAAGATATAAATGGCCTTTACTGATAAGCTGTTTCTTGAGAAGTGTCCACTCCTTTCAGTGGAAGACAGTGGTGCAGAGGTAGAGCGTCGGCCTCTCGTATCAAAGGTCCCTGGTTCGAGTCCTGTGATGAGCGTGTCCTGACTTTGGGATTTTTCCACACAAACGGCGCGAGTACTGGTGAAGTCTCCAGGAAGCAGACATCGAGCGTGATTAATCTAAGCCCAAGGCTTGTTTCACAATCGATGTAAAATAAATAAGTTAAAACTAAACTCCTTTCAGTTTCATTTGCACTCCCTGATAAAATTTTCCAGATATTTGCAGTTAAATATTTGCTACTAATTTACTATCAATTAGGTGATCGATTTAGGGCCATCTTGGCCCTCTTGTTTACCTAGAGCAGAGAAGCATTGACCTTTGCTTGTGACGCTCTAATTGTTAAATCACCTGAGTCGAAGGTTAATTGTGATCTATTCTGATTACACTTAAATTGTCCGATGTTGTCCATTGTTAAATTTTAGATTTTTCAAAAACATCTCTAAAACTACTTGACCAATTTCATCCAAACTTCACATGTATGTTCCTTTGGTGGTCCTGTTTCAAAATTGTTCAGAGATTTAAATTCTATAAAGATCTTTGGTTGCTGTGGCAGAAAAAAGTAGGGAACATGCCCAAAAATTACCATTCTACTTCTCTGTATAAGCTTGTTGGTTTCCAATATGATTTGGTAGAAATGATCCTTTTGCGAACCAAAATTGTCAAAGATACACATTCTATGAAGAATTTTGGTTGCTGTGCCGTCAGAATGGGAGAAAAATGCCCAATCTTTGAAATTCTCTCCTGAATGTGCTTGTCCTATTCCAAGATAATTTGTTAGAAATGTACTTTTAGTGACCCTAAATTGGTGGTCCTTGTAAATGAATCAAAGATTTAATGCCTAATATTACAAGTGTCCTTTACTATTAAATTATTCCATTTCCAGTGTCCACTTCTTGCAGTTTCATTCCCACTCTTGATCAAATTTCCCCCAATTTTAGCAGTTGCACATTTGCTTCTATGCCATCACTCAGGTGATCGATTCAGTGCTATCTTGGCCCTCTTGTTTTAAAGTTTTCTTCTCTTTTTTTCACATCAGTTGTCACATGTTTTTGCTTTATAAACAATAGTGCTGAACTCCAGGAAAATAAACAAACTGATAAAATCCCGATTCTTGTTACATGTGAAGGTTAAGATCTGCCTATAGATGCAGTCATCTGATTCATCTGTATATGGTTTGCCAAAAGATGTGAGACGGTATCTTGAACAGAGCTGCAAACAAAGTCAATAACGACAGTGATTGTTGGGTTGGGATGATCTGTATCTACGCTGGCCGTTTATGCAGTAGTGTTTGTTTTCCTGGAGAAGCTCTTCAATTTATCTTTGGTTTCTCTAAGAGTGCATGCTTGTTTTATCATTTTTATGAAATAATGCACAGATTTAACCCTTCACCCATACACTATATATTTAGCAGACTACTTCAAATGTCTCACAAAATTATTGAATAGCTCAATTAATGTGTATTTAGTTGAAACATTGTGTCAAAAGGAGCAATTTCTTCTTTTGCCACAATATATGTCTAAACCAGGGGTAAAAATAAAATTAAAACCAGTGTGGTTGTATAAATGTAAAGAATAGTGTTTGCAGGACTAGAAATAAGCAATATTTATAAAAGGAATACGATTCACCAAAATATCAAAATGTTTTACACAGTAAAACTGTCGTTTTCAAAGCAGATGAATATAAAATAGCATAATGGGTGGGGTTAAATTTGGTCAAATGTATTATTAATAACCAATAACCTTATGTTAGATTTGCATGTTTTTCATAAACCCTTTTCCACATACAAAAATTATGCAGCAGACGACTTTAAAATTATCAATTTCAAAATATAGAAAAATCTCTACAAACGAAAGTATGATTATTGAATAGAGTTTAAATCATGGAGACAAATGGAGAAATTGCTCATACTGAGCAATTTCTCCATTTGCCACTTTGATGTCAAAAGTCGTCTGCTTCATCTGAAAGCGTCTTTATGAGGCAAAGGGTTAAAGGTCATGGTCTAACATAGCACATTTTATTATAGATTTTAGTCACCATATAGATGATTTGAGTAATAGAATTTTGTTTTTATTTATTCATTCATGTTTCCCTTATATTTAGTGTATAATGGCAGCGGAAGGTATATCCTGTAGCCTAGGAAGAATTTTGTGTTGAGTACCGGTTTGAGAGATCCAGGATACACTTACTACCTGTTATATTACTAAACTACCGCTTAAAATAATGAACAATTCTCCTTTTGCCAGAATGATTTCAACTCTATTCACTAAATATACTTAAATTCATAGAGATTTTCTTAAGTTTAGCTGAAATGTGTTCCAAGCTGTCTGCTGCAGATTTCCTGTATGTGGGAAGGGGCTAAATTTATACTTGCAGTAATGTAATAGAAAATGTTTGACAGTATTATATTACTAAATGGAATGAAATTTGTTACATAAATAATATGTATCTGTAATTGTTGACCTGATATTACTTTTTTTCCAATAAGAATAATTTCTCTACTCCCGAAATATTTCAAAACATTAGCTGCTGCAGATGCATCAACAGTCATCTGAATGAGGGAAAGGGTTAACCACTTACCTGATATGATATTTTTATGATTTTGTTTACTTAACCCTTTCCCTCATACAACAATTCTGCAGCAGACGACTTTGAACATATTTTGTCAAATAATGGAAAATCTCTATAATTGAATGGATAACCTATGACTAAAAGTGGAAAACATTGTGACAAAAGGAGAAATTGCACGTTTTGTGCAATTTCTTCTTTTGTCACTATGTTTTCAAAAAGCCGTCTGCTGCTGAGGCATCAGAAAGCGTCTATATGAGGGAAAGGGTTAAGAACTTTTCAAGTGAAAATTATAATGTTCTGCAACAGCTCCTTTTCCATAAAAGTTTCAAACTTCTGTAGACTGTGAGTTTTAGAATTAATTATGTAATTGGTGAAGGATTAAGGTGACTTGGGAGTTCAGTTCTAAGTGATGTATATTTTGAATCGGTGCAGTGGAGCTACCTTGAACTTACATGCATGTAATTGAAACAAGGAAGTTTTTGTTTATTGGGAATGTCTCTTCCATTACTTGTGTAGTGGGATGTAACTTTTATCCTCTACCTGCATACAACAAATCTAAGCAAACAACTTTGAAAACATCTAGACAACAACATTGAAAAGCTCTATTATCCCTTTCCCTCATATAGACGCTTTCTGACGCCTCTGCAGCAGGCGGCTTTTTGAAAACATAGTGACAAAAGGAGAAATTGCACAAAACGTGCAATTTCTCCTTTTGCCACAATGTTTTCCACTTTTTGTCATAGGTTATCCATTCAATTATGGAGATTTTCTATGTTTTGACAAAATACTTTCAAAGTCGTCTGCTGCAGAATTGCCGTATGAGGGAAAGGGTTAAAAAAGGCTATTTTTTAGAATAGAGCAGAAGACATTGCAGTAAAAAAGAAAAGATTGCTCATCATTCCCTGAATTATTTCAGAAGTTGTATGCTGCAGATGCGTCAAAAATACATCTGCATTTGGTAAAGGGTTAAATTATACAGGATGTATGTTTGTTTTGTTGCATTGTCAAAATTTATTTTACTAACCCTTTCCCATGTACAGCAAATATGCAGCAGGGTTGAAAACATTTGGGTAAAAGTAGAAATTGTTGCAGAGACTTCAGAAAACGTCTTTATCAAGGAAAGGGTTAAATCAGCTGCAGCATAAAAATGTTCACAATATACTCTTTGTCTCAAAGAATGAGCTTATCCACATATAATTCACTTCTTCCCTATTATAGTCCACCAAACAGGATGCAATAAAAAATCTTCATGTATTATATATATGCAGTGCTTCAGGAAAACCAACTGCAGCGTATTTCAGCTGTGCAGAATGCTCCGACTCTACACTGTTTGTTAATGCTCCATGGTATGTTTTCCTGTAGCATCACACTAATGTTTCTTGTTGTGTTTGTTCACACAGTCGAGTACAGGGCAGTTATCCTGTTATTGTGTGTTTCAGGGTGAGAGACTGAGCCATGCGGTCGGTTGTGCCTTTGCTATATGTCTGGAGAGGAAACAGAAACGTGACAAAGAGAGCAATGTCACGGTTACCTTCAGTCAGGACAGGACCTCCTTTGAAAGAACAGGCTCCTTTAGGCAAACCACAATGACTGAGAGGATGACAGATCCACAGACCGCCATTATGGCAGGTAAGTGTGTAACCCTTTTGTGATGAAGACAACATCTAAAGCCTTAGCACTGTATAGGTTGCTTTTGGAAGAAAAAAAGTGAGAAACTGGGAATTGCTGAAGTAAAGGAACATCTCACAATGACTTCTCTTCTATATCAAAACTTGTACTTTCAAATTTTTAATCTATAGTATACCCAATTTTTGGCCGGATTGCTCTAGCAATTCCGGTCTATAGATTGGCGATGTCCGTCTGTCGGTCTGTCCGTCAACATTTTGGTTAAAGTTTCAGGTTGAGGCAAAATCTCAGCACTTTGAAACTTTGCCTGAAGGTAATCAGTAACAAGTTCTATTGATTTCTATGGTTACTTTGACCTTGACCTTGGTTCGTTGATTTTCAAGGTCAAATTGCCGACAATCCGGCCTTACCGCCTTCAGTGGTTTCTTGTTAATCTATAGTATACACAATTTTTCGTAATTTATCCACTTTGAAAACATTTGAAGTTATCAATCATCACAACAAGTCTTTTGGATCTATATTTTTAAAACGGGATAGAAAATTAATGTTGACGGAGTCGAAGAAGAAATCTCTCTTTTCCCACAAAATTATTTCTCCTTTTCACTCAATTTAGTCAAGTTTTATGTTGTAGGGGCATGAAAGCCAAATTTAAAATTAACCCTTTCCCACATATAGACTCTTTCTGATGCCTCTGCAGCAGTAGACTTTTGAAAACATTGTGGCAAAAGGAGAAATTGCTCAAAATGAGCAATTTCTCCATTTGCCACAATGTTTTCAACTTTATGCATTAATTACACCCTCATTTATTGAGATCTTCTGGGGTTTTGCCCACCTTGCTTGCAAATTCATCTGCTGCAGGTTTACTGTATGTGGAAAAGGGGTTAATATGTACCTGTCACTTATACTTATTATGCCTTGTTTTTCCAGAACCAGTTCCAGTGAGGTCTGTGGACAACCCATTTGCTCTACAGCGACCTCATGCAACCACCAATATGTTAGTGAGACAGGGCTCATTCCGGGGCTTCTCCAAACTCCAAGAAACAACATCCCCTTTTAAAAGAACACTGTCATTAAGAATTAATGATCTACCCTCAACTTTACAGAGACAGAATGCGGTGTCTGGAGAGTTCTCTCCCCCTAAATCAGCAGGTAACTACTCCACATTCCATAAAGTTTTTCATGTCAGAGGCTCCACACACAACAAAACTATTTAATGATCTTGTTAACCCTATCACTCATATAGTTGCTTTCTGACACCTCCGCAGCAGGCGGCTTTATAAAAACATAGCGGCAAAAGAAGAAATAGCTCAAAACAAGCAATTTCTCCTTTTGTCGCCATGTTTTCAAATTTATTCAATTATTGGACTTTCATTTGTAGGGATTTTCTGTGCTTTTCGCCAAGAAGTTTTCAAAATTGTCTATGGGCTAAGTCTATGTTGAAAAGCAGCCAGTTGGTTGGAAACATTGTTGTGTGGAATACTGGTGTAAGAAAACCAGGAAATGCATGAGTAGGTGAACTGGCCGCCGTGATATAACTGAGAAATTCTTAAAAATGGCGTTAAACCCCAATCAATCAATCAATCTAATCAAAATTGTCTGCTGCAGATTTGTTGTATGTGGGAAGGGGTTAAGTAACAGCCATTTTCCTGACTGATCCGTTGAGCAATTTGATTGGTTGATGTGCAACTATAAGCCTGCAGAAAATATTATCGAACATAGCTGGCATATGATTTATCATTGATTTTTCATCGACAACTACAATGGTAAAATCCATCTACTTGTGCTGATGAAAAGTTAACCCTTTCCCACATGCAGTAACATTTTGACACATCTTTTGAAAATTAGAAATTGCTCATAAAACTAAAAACTAGGTTTATCCATGCTGTTATGCACGGCTTTAAAGTAATATTTCAAAATAATGGTAGACCAATATCCGCCTTTGTATTTGTAGTCTAATCTTGAACTAGAAAATATTCTATTTTTTATCAAATTATGAGCAAATCCTCCTTATGCCACTATGTTTTTAAAAGTCGTCTGCTGCAGAGGCAGAAGAACGGAAGGTGTCTGTTTGTTGAAAAAAGGGTTCAAAATGGTTGAAAAGATTGTGGGAAAAGATGTAATTTTAACCCTTTCCCTCATACAACAAAGCTGAAGCAAAAACGCTTTGAAAATATCAATGAAGGCTATTATCCATAAAAGAAGGTATAGTTGAAAACATTGTGGCAAAAGTCGTCTGCTGAAAATGTGTTAAAAGGTGTGAAAGTGCTAAAGAGTTAATGCCTCTCATCTTGATGTAAAGATGAATACTAAAACCACAACTCCCAACTTCATGTATATAATGGTGTTATTTATTTTATCTTGATATATAATACTTTAACCCTTCTCACATGCAGATGCATTTTGACGACTGTTAAAAAACCAAACATGGAAGCAAAAGGAGAAATACTCATCATGAGAAATTACTCCATTTGCCACAATGTCCCAATTCTATTCAACATTTATACTTAAATGATAGATATTTTTCATATAAAACTTACAAGTCTGTAGCAGACAACGTTGAAAACATAGACCCAAATTGACAACTAAAAAAAGTAAATCTGTTAACCCTTTCCCTCATATAGACGCTTTCTGATGCCTCTGCAGCAGACAGCTTTTTGAAAACATGGGTTATCCATTCAATCCTAGATATTTTCTATTTTTTGACAAAATATGTCGTATGATGGAAAGGGTTAAATATTTTTTCTTGTAAAGTTGCCACAGTGTTTTCAATAGTTGATTGATTCAAAAGCTTCAAAACGTGTCTGAATGTTGAAAAAAGGCGAAGGCATATCAACTTAGGTCTTCAGGACATGTAATACACAAAGTATTTAACCCTTTCCCTCATACTGTCGCTTTCTGATGCCTCTGCAGCAGAATTTTTTTAGAAAACATTGTAGCAAAATGAGAAATTGCTCCTTTTGTCACAATTTGTTCAACTCTTTTCACTAATTGTTCTTTCATATATAAAGATCTTCCAATATTTTGAGGAGATGTTTTCAAAGTCATTTACTGCTGTTTTGTTGTGTTTGGTAAAGTGTTTACAAACATTCCGTGATCAATACCTTCAGACCTAGATAAGATTAAATATTCAAGTATCTTTATTTGACCCTCAAACCCTATGTTGTTGCATTTGGTTGGGTAATAAGATAGATATTATGGGGAAAGACATGTTTACTCCGGTCCTATCTAGATCCTTTGAATTACGTTTGTATTTTATTTCTGTACTACGTCTGAACAGTAATCGGGAAAAGACATGTTGACTCCGGTCCTGTCTAGACCCTTTGAATTTTATTTCTATACTAGGTCTGAACAATAATGGTATAATAGAAGAGGTGCCTTCCCCTGAGAACGAGGACTCCATATCACAGATGTGCCAACAGCTCACCATGGGTCTCACTGCCTTGAACATAAAGGAGCCTGAAGATCCGTTTGCCTCGGCTCCCCTGCAGCACCCACACCCTTCAGGTCCTGTAAAACAGCACTCCATGCCAGCTACATTCCATTCGCCTCAACAAGGTAGTATCTTGAAAGTACCAGCTCATCAATTACTTCAGTTATTTTAACCCTTGCCCACTTGTAGAGGCATTTTGGTGCATCTGCAGGGAAAAGGGTAAATTGATCCATTTGCCAGAATGTTTTCAAAAGTAGTCTGTTGCAGATACGGCAAAATGTGTCTGCATGTAGAAAAGCTTTACTTAAAGACCATGAACTTGTAAAAGTGACTGGTGAAAATTATTTAGGAGAAAGATAGCGCTTCTTCTTTAAGAAGAGGGGGTATTATAGGAGTCACTGTGTCGGGCTGTCCGTTGGTCGGAAGCCATATTTTGTCCGGTCTATTTCTTACAAACTACTGGGTGGAATTCAATAACATTTTACATGAAGCTTCTAAACCAAGAGGAGATGTGCATATCCTAAAGGTCTTACAATTGCATGTTAGTTTACAGAGTTATGGCCCTTTTACTTATTAAGTTATGGTGTAGGTCAAGGTGCTGTTTCAGGGGGTATTTATCATCTTCAGTGATAGTTGTAGTTCACCTCATTTTCACATTGTAATCAAAATTGTTTACTAAATTAATTTTCCTGATAGAAAGGAGCAGTTATTCCCTTGATAATAAACCTTATTAAAAGCAAATTACAGACTTAGAAAAAAATTGATTATATCCAATTGAGTGGCATACAAAAAGCTTAGACAGAAAATCAGACATAAGTTATGCATCACAATTAGCATTCTGTTTGTATGAAATCTTCATAGAAAAAGTCTTATAGTATACGAGAATTGCATTAAAAGTAAACATTGTATAATATAGGATGTATATCTATGAAAATTTAATAATTATTAGATATTTAACAACAAACATTTGACTATTTTTTTGTTAGCTTTAATAATAAAAATTTACGACGAGCTATTTTCAGATACTGCTATCCTTGAAATATTATTTTGAATGAATGCTTCAGAACCATGAAAGGTTAAATTAATAAGTATAGTATGGCGGAAGGGGTCAAAAACTTAGTTTATGCATTTATGACAATTCTTTGTGATTTAAGTTATTACTTGATTCTATGGTTAACCCATTCCCTTGGAAATTGGTCAAATTAAACAATTACTCTTTTTCTAACAACATTTTCAGTTTGTTATCCAAGTTATATTGCAGTTTTCCAGATGTTTTACTTTTCCACTCAGATTTGTTCAAAGCAGACAACTGTAAAAGTAGTTAATTGGGTTAACCCTTTTTCTCATTTAGACGCTTTCTGATGCATTTGCAGCAGGCGACTTATAAAAACATTGTGACAAAAGGAGAAATTGCTCAATGCGAGCAATTTCTCCTTTTGCAACAAAGTTTCAACTTTTTTTTTAGTATTTATACCAACAATAACAGAGACTTTTCTTATTTTCGAGTTGTCTGCTGCAGATTTGTTGTACGTGGGAAAGGGTTAATGATAGTATTCTTTTTTTCTTCAGTGTTTGTTAACCACCCAGCACCTGCAGTGCATGACACAAATCCTTGGACATCTGAGAGCCCAGTCTCAAGTGTTGGGGCATCACCAAAAAATAACCCCACTCCACCACCTCCCTTTATAACAAACCCGTTTCTGTCAAACTCGGTGACATCTTCACCAGTACCAAATGGTATGATGGGAACAACCTCACACACAGTGGCGCCACATCTTCAGCAGCACACCCGCAGTCATTCCATGGAATCAAGTGACTTTGTGCCCCGACCACAGGCAAATAAATCACACACTCTTCTACAGTTGTCACAACATCAGAGTTTGCAGTTAAATGGTGGCAATGCTTGGGCAAAATCAGACTGGACTTCAAATGCATCTGTTCAAAATTCAGCCTCAAATTCAGAAAAAGTGATTCAGTCTGGCAATAAAACGAGTGAAACGGACACTTTCGATCCATTCGATGTAGCATGGGCGGCAAAAGGAGGTGCAGATGGTAACCAAGAGACTGAACAAAATAGTGCAGGCCCATCGAACCCTTTCACAACGAAAACAGTGACTACATATAAAATGGAGTTATGATTTTCAACCACAATAATAGAGTATATATATACATAAATATATATCAGCCAGTGAGAGGGTCCATATACAAAGGAGTTGGAATTCTTTTATGATAGTGAATGATTACTTCCAAATATATGGTGCAGAGCTTTAGATAAGGGGCGTTTTTCATGTTCTTAAATCCATATTAGACCATCAAACCCTATGTTGTTGGTAAACTAACAATAGAATTATTAGGACTGCTCAGTAAAAATTGTCTAAGAGCTTTTTTCATTGGCGTTTTTTTTTTCTTTCTTTTTATTCCAAATACTGATTGAAATAGGTGGTACCCAGATAATTACTGGTCGCCCTGTTTCCTTTCCAGCAAAGTTTTCATCTCGGTTTTGAACTTTAAATTGTTCTGTAATTTGGTACCAACTATTTCTAAGAACACACCTGTGTTTAAATTTTATTACGAGTCTAGCTTTTGTTGCATTTAGGGTTTTACAAGAGGATGTGTTCAGAGGAAGCAAACATCATTATTTTGAATAAACATTCACTAGGAAAGTGTATTATTGGCTTTATGGTGTTGAGCTGCAGCACAAATACTTGTTGCTACGATGCACACTTGGACTAATTTACAAATTCATTCTTGAAAGCAGAAGCATTTTAACATGTCTTCAGCAAACTAAATTTAAAAACATTGTGGCAAAAGAAGAAATTTCTCATAATGAGCAATTTCTCCTTTTTTCACTCTATTCAATAACTATACTTTTAATTTATAGGGATTTTTCAAAATCGTCTGCTGCATATTGGTTTTATCTCAGAAAAGGGGAATTTTTCAGAGGTCAAGGAATGGACATTAAGTGATCATATCATGCCTTTTCCTTTACTCTTTTTTATCAAACAATGTTGTTGGTACACTTTATAGGAGATAACTGTAATGATTTATACGACAACATGGGATTTAAAAAAGTAAAATTTTAGTATTTGAGAAGATTCTCCTTTTTCAGAGCTCATAGGTATTGGTATGATATCAGTGCAACAAAACCTAAGAACAATATACATAGTAGAAGTACTGTAGAACCATTTTCTATTTAACTTAAGAACTTAAATATCTGCATTTTGTAGTGATTCTTTTTTGCTATTATCTATACTTATGTGTAGTTCAAGTTACAATTTGTCCTTTTTCCACAATGTTTACAACAAGCATTTGTATAAATTCTATTAGTTTTCCAGCTATATTATACTCTTTACCCTGCAAGTTTTCAAATGAGACATCCCTAAGATGTCATATCAAGTAAATGGTTATTAACCCTTTCCCACATATAGATGCCTGCAGATGCCTCTGCAGCAGACAACATTTGAAAACATTGTGGCTAGGTTAAATTTGCTCATGATGAGCCATTTCACCATTTAGCACTATGTTTTCAACCCTATTTAACAATTAAACTCATTAATGGAGATTTTTCACCTTTTTGATAAGATGTTTTCAAAGTTTTCTGGCTACAGATTTTTTGTATATGGGAAAGGGTTAAAATCATTTATGTTGCATTCCAACTTTGTCTCTAAACCCTTTTTTATTTGCAGAAGCAGATAACTTTTGAGTAATTTCTTCTATTGCCACAATGTTTTCGAAAGCAGTCTGCTGCAGATGTGTCAGCGTGCCATGATGGTCATTTGTGATATGGCCCATTTCAAGTACAGGGTTCTTTATACGTGCTCTAGTACTGTTTCTAAATTTTTTATTTTGCTTCCAAACCTACTGAGGGTGCACTCAAAGATGAGTTTTTATTTGAGTAGCAACAACATAGGGTTTTGATTAGGAAAAAGAAATTTTGTCTAAATTTCTCTCGTAAATTGAGCTTATGACATGTAATGAAGAAAGATTGGATGAGAAATTGTTCATGGTGCATGTGTGTTAGAAGGATTACAATACCTTGGTACCAGGAACTGTTGTCGACTGCTAGGTTCTGAGAGTTTTCCTAATTTGAATCCTGTATTCTATCCCAAGACTTAAATCTTACTTGCTATCTATTTTATACAGTTATGGTTTGAACTTCTTAACCCTTTCCGACATACAACAAATTTGCATCGGTTTCTTTGAAAACCTATTTGCTAAAATATGGAATATTTCTTAATATGAATATGGAGATATGATCATTGAATACAGTTTAAAACATTATGGCAAAAAGAGTTAAATTTTTGCTAAAATGTTTGAAAAAGTTGTTTGCTGAAAGTGCGTCAAAATGGGTCTGCAAATGGATAAAGCTTTTATGACACTTTTTTTGTTGGCAGTATCAATTTATTTAGGGCAATGCTTTGTTGGTATACAGATTATTATAAAAACAGACATAGGTGTTTTGCAGTATTGTGTCTTCCATGTTGTACAATCAAATATTTTGTTGCTGAAACTAGATAACTCCCTTACAGTCTTGCCTTATTGTTAACTTTGCAACAAGGATTTGTCAAATTATTATGGAGAGAATAAAAAACAACTATACACAATATAATAAGCAGATGTGCTTAACACTTTCCCACATACAACAAATCTGCGGCAGATGACTTTGAAATCTTCTTCATATTTATTTGGAAAGATGTCCTTAAACCAAAGTGTAGTTATTGAATATAGTTGAAAACATTGTGGCAAAACGAGAAATTGCGCATCATAAGCATTTTTTCATTTGCCACAATGTTTTCAAAAAGCGATGGAATCTTGAAAATCGGGAAGTATCATTAACATTTAATACATAGCTTGAAACTTTGTAGGAAAAAGAAGTAAACATAGCCACATGTATGGACCAATATGTTTCTTCTCTACAGCTAGATGTTCACTTGCAATTGATAGATAATGTGTAGATGTTGTTGTAGCTGGAAAGGTTGAAAATGCATTCTGTGTATTGCTCCTGCACATTGAACTATTTATCCCTCCTGCACTGTAAACTGTGTATTTGTGAATATGTAACACCGTCAGTTAACCCTTTCCCACAATCAACAAAACTGCAGCAGATGACATAGACAATTTATAGGTGGAAATATGGTAACTCTCTATAAAAACGAAAGAACAATTATTGATTAAAGTTAAAAAAAAATTGGCAAAAGTAGAGATTGCTCATTATGAGCAATTTCTCTTTTTGCCACAATGTTTTCAAAAGTCGTCTGCTTCAGGGGCGTCAAAAAGCGTCTGTATGTGGGAAAAGGTTAACACAATTTAATATTCACTGATCTATTGGTCATACCGAGTTAAAAGTGCAGATGGAATGATGTTAAATATGCTAGTGTAAAAGCAGTGTTATCAGTTGCTTTATTAACTCCTCAATCTTATGATACATAACAATTCTTATGTTGAAATCAGGGAGTCTACGTCCCTGGTTGAAAGTTACAATAATTATTACTAATCGACTAAACAATGGGATTAAGTGATATAGTAATATTGTCACCTTATGGATTTGGATTTAGAATCTAGAATGTAATGGTGATTAAGGGTATATGTAAATGACCTTCGATACCTTTGCATAAGATGACATTTGAAAACATTGTCAGATATGGAGATATTGATCATAATAATCAATTTCTCCTTTTCAACTAATTTATCTATTGGTATGAAAATCATGCTTCCCTTTTTCAAATTATTTTACTTTTTCTGAGTGATGACTTGTGTTATATTAGGTAAATGGTTAACCCTTTCCCTCTTACAACATGTATCTGAAATGTTTTCAAAGTGGTTTGCTGCAGATTTGTTGTGTGTAGGAAAGGGTTAAATCCATATTCAAACTTTGAACCTTATGTTGTGGTACAAAAATAGTTGCTGTATTAGATGGTCCTTTTTAGTACCAACAACATAGAGTTTAATTTGGTAATGAGAAAAATGTTGCTAGCAAAAGACTGTTCTTTTTATCAAGTACATTAAATGTGATAATGTTTGACATTGTCCAAGATAAGTAATGTGCAGAATATGCAGTTTTGTATGTGTTATATATACTATCTGCAAGATTGACCTGTTTTTATTAAAAAATTTAATCTTTTGTCAAAGTTTTAAAAAAACAAATTTCACCAAAGTATGTCAAATATTTGCACAAATTTCTATTTTAAGTACTTTTTTTTATGTTTTCACAACTTCCAGATGCCTTATCTTAAAAGTGGATAACTAAAAGTGTTCTGAAATTGTTACTCTCAATATTTCTGTTGTAACTGAACTTGTGAGTTTCAATCAGGTGATTGAGTACCCATAGTATACAAGAAATAGCTGGATTCTGACACATTTATTTCACCCATTTAGACAACATTTGGGAAACAAACCTTTTTGTGTTTTTTCTTTGTTCATTTTTACTTTAAACCTTTCCCACATAAAACAAGAAGCAGAAGACTGAAAACATCTAGGAAATAACTTGAAACATCTCTATAAAGGAAGTTACTGAACAAAGTTGAAGAATTTTGGCAAAAGGAGAAATTTGTCGCTGTGAGGAATTTCTTCCTTTTTACTACAATGTTTTCATAAGTTGTCTTCTGAGAAGTGGTCTTTATGTGGGAAAGGGTTAACTTTTGGTTTCACATTTTACTAACATTGCTATGATAAAGACAAGAAAGCTATTTTTGCTATTTAATTTAATCCTAATTTCTAATCCACAATTAGACTCTTCCAAATTGAAAGCTGTTGTGAAAAAGAAAATCTACTTTTTTGTTTATAATTTATGGACAGAGAAGAAAACTTAAGGTGGGGAATTAGGCTCATCTTGAACAATTCCCACAATGTTTTCAACTATCATCAACTGTCATCTGAGGTAGAGGTGTTAACCCTTTCCCTCATACGACAATTCTGCAGCAGACGACTTTGAACGTATTTTGTCAAAACATAGAAAATCTCCATAATTATTATGGATAACCTATGACAAAAAGTGGAAAACATTGTGGCAAAAGGAGAAATTGCACGTTTTGTGCAATTTCTTCCTTTGTCACTAAGTTTTCAAAAAGTCGTCTGCTGCAGAGGCGTCAGAAAGCGTATATATGAGGGAAAGGGTTAAAAGCACTAATCAGTAAAAAGGATTGAAAAAATCAAATAAGAGCTTGAATCTTTTAATTTTTCATTTCATTTTAGTATGTAACTTGGTTGTGATGTTCCTTGATATATATGTTATGTTGCTTTTGTTTACATTGATGTATAGATAATATCATTGCTATTATAACTCAAATTTTACTCGATATCTTACGGTATATACATTTTATGAGAACATTCTTGAAATGAGGGCTGTTTGTCTATCAAAACTGACAGGAAAAATATTTGAACTATGTTTAAACCACATTCTCAAATTCAAGACTTTAAAAATGGTAGTATTTCGACTGACTGGCTGGTGACAAGAAAAATTAACAGTATTACTGGTAACTTACCCAGAAAATGGTGTGATATGACGGAAGAATTGTTGAAAGCCTCGTAACACACCAATCAATTAATCAACTTTTTTTCCATAATACAATTAACCTGAAGCAGAAGATTTTGAATGACATCTAGGCAAAAAGATAAAAATCTCCATAAAATAAAACATGATTATTGAATAAAGTTCAAAACATTTGTGTGGCCAAAGAAGAGATTGTTCATAATGTTTATTTAACCCTTTCCCTCATACGGCAATTCTGCAGCAGACGACTTTGAACATATTTTGTCAAAAAATAGAAAAATCTCCATAATTGAATGGATAACCTATGACAAAAAGTGGAAAACATTGTGGCAAAAGGAGAAATTGCACGTTTTGTGCAATTTCTTCTTTTGTCACTATGTTTTCAAAAAGCCGTCTGCTGCAGAGGCGTCAGAAAGCGTCTATATGAGGGAAAGGGTTAAAGTTATGGGAAAATGTATGTGAGATAATGAGCAAAAACCCCATTATTATAGCAGTAAAACGCTGTTTTAACAGTCGAGGATTTATGAACATTTTTGGGTAAGCGCTGAAAACATAATTGGAAAAGAAGAAATGGTTCGTTTTAGCAATTCCTCCTTGTTCCACAATGTTTTAACACTGTCATACATACAGACACATTAGGAGGCATTTTCATCAGATGACTATTTATAACATTGTGGGAAAAGGAGAAATTACTTATGATGAGCAATTTCTTCATTTATCCTCGAATATTTTCAAATTTATTCAATACTAATACATGTACATACATTTCTTGAGTTTATATTTTTTTCCAAAATGTTTTCAAAGTCGTCTGCTGCAGATTTGTTGTATGTGGAAAAGGGTTGAGGGCACCATAGGATGCCTTTATCAGGCAAAAGGATTACTGTTATGTACAAAGTTTTTGTCTTTACAGGTTTTTATCATAAATATATCATTGATTTACTAAACTAGCGTTGTGATTGTTTTATTTGTAGCTTGTCTGATTCTTTGTAAAGAAATGAGCTATTGTTATCCCCTTGACGGTGTTAGCAATGCAATCTTTGACAAGTTCTGATTTTGGTCCTTTTTTTCTCGTAAATTATAACTGGCATTAAAACCTGGCAGTCTTGTTTCATTACCACCAGGGGCTGCTATTATGCAAGGACCATAACTCTATTATTTGGTTTACGGTACATGGACATTTTCAACTTTATACCTTGGATCAAATTTGCATTTGTGTTTAATCCATGTTTTCCTTGTGTACAAGCTGTGACTTTGAATTTTATTTGATGCTTATTTTCAATGTAATAATGATGATGAATTCAATTGCACGCTTTTGGCAATACATGTACAAGAGTTATAAACAAGTTACTTAAAAGAAACCTAACAGACAACCCTGAAATATCATATTGATTGAAGATTATAACACAGAGCCCTTGGTAAAGAGATAACTCAAGAGTTGATAACCCATTGAATGTAAGGTCATCGGAATATGATATTTTGAGGGCAGGGTGACAGTTAGTTATTACTGTAAGTGTGAATGCCTAGCTTGAACACTTTGTTTTACATTGAATTAATGTGCTATGTTACTTAACTCCCATTAGAACTAACAGGCCATGCTACACAAAACATAATCATCTTAAGACCCAGAACAGAATGCTTCTCTGTGCAGTCTGTTACACATCTCCTCTACTGCCATTTATATATATATATCGAGGGCTTGGTGTGAAACGGTTGTAACTATAATCGTTATTTTTTTACCAAGGTTAATCACCTCTCCACAAAGTCTGCATAAGCGTTAACTCATTTTTCTTGGTAAGCCATGGAAATTTAGGTGCCATTGCTCGTTCTGAGCAATGGCACCTAAATTTGCATTGTTTACAAAGGGGTCAAAATCGCCCCTAAACCAGAGTTTTCAAAATAGGTTTTTAGTTACAACCGTTTCACGCCAAGCCCTCAATATATATATATATAGCCATGCAAACATTCTGGATGCCTCTGGAGAATGATTATGACTAAACAATCAACTACAGTAGGAGAAATTTGATCACAATTGCCTTTAACCCTTTCCCACATACAACAAATCTGCAGCAGACGACTTTGGGAACATCGAGGCAAAAATATGGAATTCTTTTTTAACAGAAAGTATTTTATTGAAGAGAGTTTAAAACATTGTGGCAAAAGAAGAAATTGCTTGTTTTCAGCAATTTTTCCTTTTGCCACCATGTGTTCAATTGGTAGTCTGCTGCAGAGGCGTCAGAAAGTGTGTGTATGTGAGAAAGGGATAATTTTAAAAAACAAACAGTTGAAGGTTGACATAATTTTTGTGTGCCATTCATATGATATGATTTGTATCTTGGTATTTTAGTCCAGTACAGATCATCATGTGTACTTATTTGCTCACTTCTTCATTGTACTCTGAAAGGTTTTTTACCTTTTCTCAACTACAATAAATCAGCAGTAGTTGACTTTAAAAGCATCTAGGCAAAAATCTGTAAATATTCTGTGAACGAAAATACAATCATTGAATAGAGTTGAAAACATATAGGCATATCAAGAAATTGCTCATCATGAGGAGCAATGCTTCCCTTTGCCTAGATGTTTTCTTTTAAAGTAGGCTTCACAATACATCTGCTGATTGGAAAAGGTTAGCTCTTTTCTTGATTATAGACACATTTTTTGGCAATACACACTCAAAAGATCTGAAGAAATGAGAAAAAATATTTTTTTAGATTAATAATATTTGAGATAAAAGGAGCCTTACATGTAATTATTAGCAATGTTTCATTTTCCTTCACTTGTTTTATCAGTAATATCAGAGAAAGTTTTATAAGAAGACTTCATAATTCAACTTCGGAAACCTAATTGAATCTATTTCATTAATTTCTGTAACAAATGTCTATTAAGAAATCAAGACTAACATTAAAAGGGAGATAAATCAAAGGATAAATTCTGAAAGATGTAATTGAATTTTCCCCCTTGCATTTATAACTTTCACACAATTATTTGTAGTTTCAAGATGGATCAATTTGTGTAGTCACATAAATTATAGTGTTGACGAATGAAGTAAGTTGTACTACTGTCCCTGAATCGGTTTTAACCCTTTCGCTTATACAGATGACAAACAGCTTATAAAACCATGGTAACAAAAGGAGAAATTGTTCATAATGAGCAATACATGTATCTTCTTTTGTCTGGATGCTTTCAACACTTATATAATCATATTTTCATTGTAGAGAATGACCATGTTTTTGCATAAATTTTTTCAATATCATATTCTAAAAAAAAATTGTATGTGGGAAAGTGTTAAAATTTACAGGCTTTTATTACCGAAGAATTTTTCTAGTGTAAGAGGAGTATTTCTTTTTGTATCAGATGTAAGAAAAGTAAGGAAATATTTTGTAAACTTAGTTTTGCTATTCAATAAATTCGTTTTATTTCCTAGTGAGTTCAATTTACATTTGTAATGAATGAAAATTTAGATGATCGGCTAACAGTTACATTCTGTCAAATCTTTACTCTATTTGCTATTTACATCTGAGTGTTAAGCTTAATATTTTTTGGAAAGATAAAACCCTTTCTCTGATACAGAAAACTGATGGTGCAATTTTTGAAAACTTTAGGGGATAAAGAGGAATTGCTTATAGTGAACAACTTCTTTTTTACCCACAATCTATTCAACTTTTTATCAATATTGAACAAATAAATTTCCAGAAGTTACATTGTCCTTTTCAGAAGTTATCCAAGCAGTCGACTTTTAAAGCTTTCCCACATTGAACAAACATTTTGCAGGCTACTTTGAAATCATCCGGAGAAAAAGGGGAAATTGCCTGAATGATAGTATGATTTATCCTTTCCCACAATGTTTTCTAAAGTTGTCAAATTGCATGTGGGAAAGGGTGTACAAGCATCCTCATTGCTTATTTGTTGATCAAGAGGTGAAACAGTTTGTGATAATTTGATTTTTTTTTTTTTATGAATTTATGTGATACATTGAGTTTGAGCCGTTCTACCTTCACGTAGGGTTATTTAGAATAAAGATTAGTATGGAAAAACTTTTTATTTGTGAGATCTGTACATATCAGTAGATATCATGTATATAATTGTAGATATATTATTATATGATTATTACTTCATATTTTACATTTTATGTTGTAGAAGTTTTACACAGATATTGCAGAAATC
Organism: Serripes groenlandicus; assembly: GCA_031761405.1. NCBI lineage: Eukaryota > Metazoa > Mollusca > Bivalvia > Cardiida > Cardiidae > Serripes > Serripes groenlandicus. Next base: position 58,253,163 of record JASEVX010000001.1, read on the forward strand.
TTTTTTAATTCCCAAGCTAATGAACATTTTTATCAAATAGAATTCATTTAATAGCTATACATGCATTTTGAAAAATATAGTTTCAAAGGTGGAAATTCTCATAAAGGTTTGCTTCAACTTTTTGTAACAAAAGTTTTTCGATTCTCTTACACATGATTTGACCAGATTAAAATTAAAATCTGCCTTCCTATTTACTGTTTACATGGTTTGAGAGGGCTTGTTTTGTAATCTCTTTAAAAACATTACATGAAATACTTGTGGCATTGCAAAAGCATTGTGGGAAAAGAGAAATTGTTCATTCTAAGCAATTTCTCAATTTTCCTCTGTGTATTCAAAAGTGTTTGAGTCAAATGCCATCTAGCATGGAAAGAGATAAGAAAACCTTATGTGTCATATGTTAACAAAAACCATGTTGTTGTTCTTTGTGTATTCCTTTACAGAGTGAGGATACAAGGGGGATAAACGGGGAAATGGTTTACTTTTCCATTCAAGTCCTTCACCTCAATCCTTTGCCACATACAAAAAGAGTAACTTTGCGCATCATGAGAAATTTCTCCTTTTGTCACAATGTTGTCAAAAGTCGACTGCTGTAAATGCATCAAAATGCTTCTGTAAGTGGTTCTGTGTTAAAGCTTGTTTTACTCTCAAGCATCTTATACCGTCTTATTCTGTTAGAGAGGCAAATCTACCTGTGGGCAGTTGAATCCTTTTTTAAGTTGTCGGCTGCAGATTTATCAATATGCATCTGTATCTTTGTAAGGATTGCCAAAATATTGATGGGAATCAGAGTGTTTATTTGTTGAGGCTGATCCTCGTTCAAATGATGTAAAGAAACATGTTACAGGATAAGATATTTAGAAAGTTTGACATCAGAAAGAAGATTATTCAGAAATCAGTTTACACAGTAACTTATTTTATATTCTGATCTTAACATATAAAGATGTCAAGATGTAGTAATATAATGTTAATCCTTTCCCACATGCAGATGTAATTTGAAGTGTTTGTAGTAGACAACTTTTGAAAGCATTGTGGCAAGAGGAGAAATAGTTCGTAATGAGCAGTTTCTCGTTTTGTCACTGCTTCCAGCTCTATATAGTAATAATTTTACTTTCATTTATAGATTATGCCCTATGTTTTGCATAGATATTTACAGATATTTATTGTTTGTGGGAAAGGCTTAACACAGTTAATATATATCTTTCAATCTTAACAGCAGTATGCAGTACTAACGAAAGGATCGAACTTGCCATTTCCATTTTATTCCATATATCCTGTACATTTTAACAGTGTATTTAGCTAGACTAACAGTAACATTTCCTCCCTTTCAGCTGTCATTTATAATGTGTATGGTAGGTCTAGACCACATGCTAACACATGTTTTATTTAATATTTTTATCCTGCTTATTATCATGTAAAATGAAATGAACATTTAAATCATGATTATATATTACAATGTAAGCCAGTGTTTTTTTATAGTCCATTCCCAGAAACAATTCCTTGTGATTTCCATGCACTTTTGGCACTCTTTACCAAAAAGAGCTATGTTGGATGACTTTGAAAACATCTAGGTAAACGTACCTTTATAAAAGAGAGTATAATTATTGATTGATTGATTGGGGGTTTAACGCCGTTTTCAACAATTTGGCATTCATATCACGGCGGCCAGTTCACATACTCATGTTTCTTGGCTTTCTCACACCAGTACTTCATACAACATTCTTTCCATGCAACTTGCTATTTTTCAACATAGCCCATTGGTGGAAGACGAATGACTTTTGTCACAATGACTTGTCAAACGTCGGAAAGAATTTTGGCCTAGCTGGGGCTCGAACTCACAACCCCTGAATTGACAGCCCGCGTCGCTACCGACCGAGCTACCGGGGCTCGGCCGAGAGTATAATTATTGTTGAAAGAGTAACATAACAGCAAAAAGGAAAATAATCCATTCTGACCCAAGACCCAGGCTACTAATTCGTATTAGTAATCCCTGTCATGTGTTAATCAAAGCGCTAATGGTATAGGGGCATATGTAAGTTGAAAATGTATGGCATAGATAATATGGACAAATATTGTTGAAACAATAAACAATATCCTTTAAAACAAACCAAACCAAAAATGTATGAAGCAAGACATACTGCCTGCCAATAACATATACCTTATTTATCAAAGTTTGACCCTTTTCTTGTATAAACAAAATAAATCGGGAAGGACAAAAGATTGACAAAAAAACGAGCAGCGACCCTTAATTAAAATATTTCCAGTTCAGAAATCAATAAAGATCCGCAATGTGTATTGTAATTATGCTGATAAATGAAAGGCAATCGAAAGCATGCTAGAGTTATGTTTCTTTTTGCACTGCACATCTGTAGCTCTGAGTTCCCTATACACCAATTCTTAAATTGATACATTGGACATCTATTGAGACAATAACCAAAGAAATGAAAAAATGAGTTTACACCTAAAACTTATGACCTACATATTTGCAGTGCACCATTACCATAACTTTAGCATGCTGCGTTTGGAGTGTGTATACTTTTGTCTTTCCATGTTATCACTTATTATATGACTTTCGCATGCAACACATGCGTTCCGTGAAATGCCCCTTGTTCGTTAATGACAGATCAGATTTGTGTTCAAAATATTGCATCGATTTCCTAATCCCAATGTATACGTGTGACGACTTTGAAATGGATCCGCTAAACAGAAGCAAAGTTTTGACCCATTAATGCAAACCGTAACGGACAGACGGACAGATGGATTAACACAAAGACGGTCAGTCAGTCGCTCCAGACAAAGTACACAGCTTGGGGTAGCACTCATTAACGAACAAGGGGCGTTTCACGGAACGCATGTGTTGCATGCGAAAGTCATATAATAAGTGATAACATGGAAAGACAAAAGTATACACACTCCAAACGCAGCATGCTAAAGTTATGGTAATGGTGCACTGCAAATATGTAGGTCATAAGTTACCTACAAACCAAGTCTGAAATGGATACAATGGAAATTAAACTAAATAAGGAAAAATGGAGATAACTAAAATAAACTGACCAGAGTTATGTACCTAGTACTTTGCCGTTCTCCTGATCACACGGTACAAAATGCGACCACTTTGAAATAAATCTGCCATACAGTAACAACGTGTTGCACAATACATGCAATCCATGACGAACGGACGAATGCACATTCAGGCAGACAGCCGGCCGGACGTCGGATTATACCTCCAAGCTTTACAGACAGAGACAACTCATAAAGTATTGATTACAGAAGACTGGTTCGATGCGTCTCCGAAAAGGTTAATTTACAAAAACCTATTTAGACTATATTTCTAGTTTATTTGTCAACAGATACGTCTAGGACTAGATTACACGTTGACGGACGTTAAGTCTTCAATTAACGCAAATGCATATACATTATAAATGTTGTCCCAAAATCGCTAGAAGCGCCTCAATTATAAAATAAATAATGACCTTGCGGTTATAACTCGTGTGTATGTTGACATTTTCGGCCAAAAGTCAATGCGACACGCATCATTCGTCTTTCACCAATGGGCTAAGTATATGTGGAAAAGCAGCCAGTTGCTTGGGAAGATTGTTGTGTGGAGTACTGGTGTGAGAAAACCAGGACATACATTTGTAGGTGAACTGGCCGCCGTGGTATTAGGGAGGAAATGTTAAAAACGGCGTTAACCCCAATCAATCAATGTTGAAATTAACTTATTTCTAATTTGTGGATTTAATTTCTATTTCCTATTTTGAATAGTGATGAAAACGTTGTGGAAAAAGACAAACTTGCTGATTATCATTCATCTGTTAAGGTGAGTCAAATGTGTCTAAAAGGGGCACAGGTTAAAATAATAACAGTAGACAAATGTTTTCGTTACCTAGGTTACAGAGAAAAAATTATTAATGTTTCAAAGCATTGTTTGGAAAGGAGGAATTGATCATTGTCAGCAATTTCTCCGTTTGCAAATACACTTTCAACATTCGTATGTAACTAAGTAGCTACAAGAGAAAGTTGATGCAACGCATCAATGTCGCCGGAAATCCATACTGCAGTTATGCACAGCACTTACATTATAGTAGTTGAAAAAACAGTTATCAACTGAAGGGCATATTGGAACATCAGGGGTGGGGTCAAATGAAAATGTATCATAACTTGCATTTTTTTATCAACGAAGTGAATGTCCTTCATTGAAATATAATTGAAGCCTTTCATTGTTTATGATCAATCTCTATTCTAAGGTAGGTTGACCCAGAGACATATAAACACATACACCATACACACAGCCAACTAATTATTGATCATAAACATTAAATGAGTAATCTTGCCAATCATAAGTCTACTCATGTTTTAAAATTATATAATGATGAGCGCCCTTGTGTCAATGATGCATAACAATATGCAGATCGCAAGCAAACTGCGTGTAGGGAATCTAAAGACACATTTAAAATTGTCAAGGACGAAATAACTTTTGTACGAAAGACCCGATTCGTTTCTTCTTCGCATAGTTGTCGTCCTTTCCACTCTCTTTATAGGCACAGCGTGTGTTTTAAAAGTATATAATGATGAGCGCCTTTGAGTGTTCATTCAAAGTAATTTTTATATTAAACCAGTTTTATCTCAGTTTATTCTTTTCTTCTTTTGTTTCGAACCAAATAAACATTTTAAATCACCTATAGTTAACTAGTTGTAAGTGAGTGTAAAGAACGGCTCTATGCAAGGGAGATTTATCTACGCAGTCGGTATTCGGTAGTCACTTGATCAACCTATTTAGCTTAGAAACAGTTCATATTTTAGATATACATGGATAAACATTATTAAATGCATTCTCCACAAATCAAGACATCTCTTTGAACATGAAAATAACATGCAATAAGTTAAAATTGCTATTAAAAGGAGAATTCGATGTGATTTTTATCTCGATATTGACACATAACAGTCTGCTGCAAGTCTAATAGGGACTGTTTTGTCTTCGTAAATAAAACAAAAAAACATAAATGCGAGTCAAAATAAAGAAACTGCAAATACTTAAAACATCGGAATATTTATTTCATTTTAGATGTGTCATAACTTAGTGTTTTTAAACAAACCCAATTGTAATTTGTTCAAGACATTTCAATTTGGTTTTTTTCTAATAATAACTCTCCTCCCATGTCATTTCCGAAAAACTATTAAAAATATAAATCGCGGGCTTCTGCCCGGCGACTAATAACGGAAACGGTTCAACCCTTCCCCGCTTACAGTCGACGTATGTGCAGCAGACGGCTGCAGAATTGTTTATCGTGACACATTTCCTCTTTTTCCACAAAGGTTTCAACTATATATTTTTCCCCTTGATGCAAGGCAAAATTGCTCGTTATCATTCATCTCTAGCATGTTATTCAAAATGTGTCGACTAAAAGAATGTCCATAGTAAAACGTTCAAATATGAAAAGAATTAATTTGAAACGAGTTTGAAAGCATTGTGTGAAAAGGAGGAATTGCTTATTGTCAGCAATAGCTCCATTTTCAATATTCAAACTGTTATTTTATCACGGAAAGGGTTCCGCTTACATGGGGAGGATGTAACCATATCCGCTTACAGACGCTTACAGACGCATGTGCAGCAGTCGACAATCGAAAACATTGTGACAAAATGAGAAATTGCTTATCGTAGTCAATTTCTACTTTTGCCACAATGGTTTCAACTCCTTTCAATAATTTTATTTACAGTGATTTGCACATTTCTCTATATAAGTCGACTGTTGTAAACCAATGGGGTCACAGCACGGTCGACGTTACCTAACACCACTGACATTGAGGTCAATCATAGTTCAGAGTGTGTTTCACGCGTTGGAACTATTTTGTCTCATTAATTAATCGATTTTGGCGTAGGAATTCAATTATGGACTGTGGTTGCAGCCGTAATCCGACTTTTCGAAAGCAGGCTAGCAATGAGATAATGGCGAAACGCCCGTCTGTATATGGGATACGGTTAACCCTTTCTCACATACTACAAATATGCAGCAGACGACAAGGAAAGTTTATTGGGAAAAGCATGGAAAGGCTATATAAATGTTGGTGTAATTACTGAAAAAAGGTTGAAAATATTGCGACAAAAGGAGAAATTGCTCCTTTACAGCAATTTCTTCTTTTGTCAGATTGTTTTCAAATGGCGTCAGGCGTGGATCTGATGTGATTTATTCAGAGTCGCCTGTTTTGAATATCTGGTGAAAGAAGGTGAAACATCCTACATATTGAAGTTTATGTTTTACACAAAGTTGAAAAGTGACAAATTCGGATTTTTAGCCATTTCTCATTTCCCCAGGTTTTCCATAATTGCTTGCCGCAGAGGCACCACAACTCGTCTATATGAAGCAAAGGGTGCGGCCTTTCAGTGAAATGTTATGTCAACCCACTGTAGTGTAGTAACCAATCAAATTACAGGAAATGGGAATTTGATTGATTAATATGGTAGCGTGTCAGAGACCAAGGTAAGGAATACACAGGTATTTGCCCACTCATTGTCTCTGGATTACTTAACCCTTTCCCTCATATAGACGCTTTCTGACGCCTCTGCAGCAGACGGCTTTTTGAAAACATAGTGACAAAAGAAGAAATTGCACAAAACGTGCAATTTCTCCTTTTGCCACAATGTTTTCTACTTTTTGTCATAGGTTATGCATTCAACTATGGAGATTTTCTAAGTTTTGACAAAATAAGTTCATAGTCGTCTGCTGCAGAATTGTCGTATGAGGGAAAGGGTTAATACACATTACCGACAAACGACAACCCTGCAAAAGATGCTTTTGATAACATATAGGCAATAATGGATAATTTATACAAATGAAAGTATGGTTATAGGAAAGGGTTGAAAACATTGTGGAAAAAAGAGAACTTGCTCATTATGCCATATTTCTCCGCTTGCCACAATATTTCAAATGTCGTCTTCTGCCAAATGGACCGCATTGGCACATGGCACTTCTTGTTTACGCATAGGTTAAGTATTGTTCACGTCTACCGTACCGCATTGTCACGCACGACACGCATAGTTCCCGCTGTCGAAACGCATTGCCCCGACGAATTCCCGCATGCGTGAAGTCGTCGGGGCAATTTTTGGTTTTTGTTGTCCCGCTTGGCGGCACGCTATATATATAGCTTGTAGTTTCAAACCCAACTTCATTCCTCGACCCGCTGTGGACGATTGCACGCATTGACACGCATCGTCGGCAGTGTTCGCACCGAGTTCGCGCAGTGTTCACGCGTGGTACACGCGAGTGGCACGCACATGGTACGAACATTGATGCGTGTCGAATTTTTGAAAATTTCAAAATTCTCTCTACGACATGGCACGCATCCCCGCACACTTCACACACTCCTCACGCTCGTTTATACTTTAATCATTGTCACGACAAAATTCGTGCCAGTGTCGGGGTGGCTTTACACTTCTAAACGCAGTTTCCATCTGTTTCGGCCTTCTTTTCGGAATATTCTCTATATGACGGGGCAGATAGTGTTGAGCAGTCACTATCTTGTCTACGTTGGTTCACTGCGTCGTAGTCAAAACCAACTGGACTCTGCAGCTTTCATAAGAGCGTGGACAGAAGTCTTACGGACTCATCTCTTGCTGCGCACAGCATTCACCACATCGACTGGTGGAAATCCCCCGCACATAACGTCTACTTGGAAGACCCATGTCTTCAAGCCTCTATCTCTTCATTATCAGTTAAATATTTGTATTTGCGCTTACACATGATCTACTCCCTCCTGCTCCGGGACAGTAAGCTTCACCAGTATCACTCGACCATAACTATGTCTGGCCGGAGGGTTGTGTGGGTTACTTCTTCAGGGAACTTCAGCTTCTTACCTAGGTCCACCAATATTTACCAGCTCTTGGCTTCCTTCAGAACACTGATGCTTGTTGACGCTGCCACTTCTTATCCCCTTCTCTCACACGAATTAAATAAACACTGGATTCCTGTCTGCTTCAGGGGCCTCTCATTCTTTCTTTCATTCTCTAGGATGTCCACCATTTCACGCAGTACCTGGACGTTAGGCTATACATCCCCTGTGATGCACGTTGGGCACAATAACTATATTTGACGTAACAGTCCTATGTTCTCACACAGTGGGCAGGTGGGGGTGTTCTGAGAGTTTCCACTGCTTCATTCTCTTTCGGAGAGAGCAACATGTCGTTAACGGATCGGAGAAGTGGAACTCAGTGGAAGTGGCTCGTAACTCCAAACGTCCTGCCAGGTTATCTTTCCATCTGGACAATTCCACTTTTTCCAATAATCTAGGTTTCCTCCGGCACTTTAAAATTCTTTCTATAGCATAACTTTTCTCTCAACTTTGTCAGCTTTTTCCCACTGATGATGATGTCCAGAACCCGATCATTCTGCACCCCTGTTGGTTTTTCCTACTTTGTCCTGGTGCTTAAGACTGCTTCCATCTTGATCTTCAGCCCGACTCACTGACCATTTTCCTTCCTGATCTTTACACGATTCGAGTGCAACCGCACCTTAGCAACTTTGCCGATGTGCATCGACTCCCTCGATGAAGACTTCAGTTTTTTCGACTGATTATTAAGACCGATACTTGTGAATGATGTTGGTATACTTAACCAGCTTCCCAGATGCTTTCTAAATGACCGTCCCTAAATCCAGGGGTTTTGAGTTCGAATCCCGGCTCGGCCAACTTTCTTTCAGAGGATTGACAAAAGTCAATGCGACATGCGTCATTCGTCTTCCACCAATGGGCTAAGTCTATGTGGAAAAGCAGCCAGTTGCTTGGGAAGAGTGTTGTGTGGAATACTGGTGTGAGAAAACCAGGAAATGCATGAGTAGGTGAGCTGGCCGCCGTGATATAACTGAAAAATTGTTAAAAACGGCGTTAAACCCCAATCAATCAATCAATCAATCAATCAATCAATCAATCAATCAACTAACTGACCGTCCCTACATACGATTGTACTGATGGGAATGACGTTGACCATCACTGGTCAGATGAGTCTAGCATGGTGACAGTGCTGGTGTATCCATGCATTGAACTTACAAGGGAGTTATGACATGTCTATTTTTCTCAGACCCTCATCGGCTTGGGTGTTTTAGCCTGTCTTGGCTTCGACCGCCCTTGGGCGTTGAATCGAACTACTTTCTCAAACACCTGACCGCGTCGTTGATTAGCGAAGGAATCTCCACGCTCTTTATGAACAATTTAAAGTTGTCTGTGACTTTCCCCATTTTTAATTACCAAACAACTTGATTGTCCTGGCTAAAACAGTATCAGTGCCCTCGACACTGTCTCATCGAGAGCTTTGCGAATCCTTCGCGCCTGAATATGGGTTTTCTTGGTGACCATCATGGCAACAATGAATTCTCCATTAGATGAAAGGCGTGTTCCGGTGTTTGCAAGTGGACCTCGTGATTCCATCTCTGCAGCTTTAATGATCATGTTAATTCCCATGACAAACAACAAGATAGCAGAGATGGTGCATGCAGTTACAATCCGCTTCTGAAGACGTATCCAATTCGTTGTGAATCAGCCACACGATAACCTCGGGTAAAGATTGCTGCAGTAGCTCATAATAAGGTTAATTGCTTGATCGGGATCCTGGTAGTGCTGCAAGACTGCCTTGATTAGTTGGTGAGGAGTTGATCCATATGTATTGGCTATGTTAAGCCATATTATAGTAAGGTCGTTTTGGTTGATTCTCGCCTCATGTAGTAGTTGTTCACTCCTCAATGAAGACGTCTTTAGCCGAGTTCCAATCTGTCACTAGGTGTTTCGCCCCTTAACTCTAGATGCCGGGGCAGATAGAGTTGATAGGTCACTATCGCGTCAACATTGGCTGCCATTTTAGTTAACTGCGTTTTATACAGAGTCAACCGGACGCTCTCTCTGCAGCTTCCACAAGAGCTTGGACTGCTTACAGCACTCTCCAAACCGACTGTGGCGGAAATCCTCTACACCTAACCTCTACTGTGCAGACCCATGTCTTCTAGTCTCTACAAGTATCAGCCAAGTCTTGGTATTTGAATAGACTGAATAATAAAGTGGACTTGTGCATCGGGCTACATGTTTAAAATGGTTAAACTCTTTGTTTTGTATCTGAGACGATACTTTGGAGCATCGACCACATAGGGTTTGGAGATAATTTTAGAACATAAATTATAAGCCCCTTTAATCTAGATTTATGTTATATGTTATACAATATATTGATCCATTATTACCAGCTGTAGTATTGCTTGGTTGACCCTAACGTCTGTCAGGCGAAACGGATTCTTACACGACATCTCCGTATTGACATCGAAGCCAAGTGATGTGAGAATGGGGGTACAATTCTATGTATATGACAGTCATTGAATCTAGGGCCCTCCTAAATATGAACGGTCACTGGAATGCACTAATTAGAGTGCGTATGCACAGGCTCACCTGAGACATTACTGTTCGCAATTACACCAAGATCTCTTTTCTGACGTACCTCAGCTGTACGTTTATAGAAACGCTGTGTCAATGTTGTAATTCTGTACGTGTTGTGCTAAATGTGTAAGTGTGTACTGTACGTTTATAGAAACGCTGTGTCAATGTTGTAATTATGTACGTGTTGTGCTAATTGTGTAAGTGTGTACTGTACGTTTATAGAAACGCTGTGTCAATGTTGTAATTATGTACGTGTTGTGCTAATTGTGTAAGTGTGTACTGTACGTTTATAGAAACGCTGTGTCAATGTTGTAATTATGTACGTGTTGTGCCAATTGTGTAAGTGTGTACTGTACGTTTATAGAAACGCTGTGTCAATGTTGTAATTATGTACGTGTTGTGCCAATTGTGTAAGTGTGTACTGTACGTTTATAGAAACGCTGTGTCAATTGGACCACTCCATTATTTATCATCAGGAAATTTGGTAACATTTATTATGTGACAAACAATGCAGATTTCAGGAGAGACATCTTTTGTCTCAACTGAATCTGCATTGTTTTCAAAATCCTTTAGTTGCGTTGGGCAGCGAAAGGGGCTAAACCCAGGACCTTTTCCGGTATTTCCACATGCCAAGCACGTTTTACAGTACGTTTAACCTATTATTGAAATCGATCTTTTCGGCCAGTGGCCTCTCAGATCTGCTAAATTCGCACATACATATAACAGACTCCCGCACTATGTACGCCAAATATGCTTGTAACATATTAATCCATGACTGAACGAGTTAAACAATATTCGGGAAAAAGGAATATTATGCTAAACGTTTTGGTACGTGTTATGTGTGATCATTGAGCGCCGTACGTTGTCAAACGTGTGAAGTTGCTGGCGTTTTTTCTAAATATAGAACGTTTTATTGATTATCAGGAATCCGAGTACCCATTATACCGTAATGGGTAAAATTACAAACTTGTTTATTTACTATTACCATTTACACACAACAAACGTGTATAAAATCCATAGAGTTAAAGTTACACATTCATTGTTAATTTTGTCCGGTTGTTTCCTGAATGAGCAGTGACTGATCAGGGGCATAGCTTGGCAATAATCAATGTGTATGCCGTCTCGGGAGAAAATCAACATTGTGGACTCTGCGTAAAGTATCGATCCGGATCAGCCTAAGCATGCCACACAGGCGTACCCGGATAGACACTTTTCGCCTCCTGTGGATTTTCTGTTTCAGGAATCACTACTCTATCTATCCCACCCTTAGACGGAATATGTCGGCCGGATCAGTCTGCGCGGACAGCGCTGGCTGATCTGGTCGATACATTACGCAGATGTGTATCGCCGCAGCTGCATTTTGGGGCATATTTAGAAAAAAATGTGTAGGCACGTGCCTACAGTGCCTAAAGGGAGCTACGCCCCTGCTGATTGAAATATTGTGTAATATTATATGTGCTTGGTTTTAATCAGATGTATTGAATGCGTTTCTAGTTGTATATAGATTTAACCCTTTCCCTCATACGACAATTCTGCAGCAGACGACTTTGAACATATGTTGTCAACAAATAGAAAATCTCTATAATTGAATGGATAACCTATGACTTAAAGTGGAAAACATTGTGGCAAAAGGAGAAATTGCTCAAAACGAGCATGTATGTGCAAACTTATCTTATACAAACTCAGCGTGGATGGTTTTCCTTAGGGGCAGCTCGACTACTTAGGTAACACTTTTCCGATAAATTCTGAAGCAGACAACTTCCAAACATGTACTTAACCCTTTCCCTCATACGACAATTTAGCAGCAGAAGACTGAACATATTTTGTCAAAAAATAGAAAATCTCTATAATTGAATGGATAACCTATAAAAGTGGAAAAAATTGTAGTAAAAGGAGAAATTGCTTGTTTTGAGCAATTTCTTCTTTTGTCACTATGTTTTCAAAAAGCTGTCTTCTGCAGAGGCGTCAGAAAGCGTCTATATGAGGGAAAGGGTTATTAATAAAAGGCGACTATTCAGTATTTAGTATCGACATTTTAAAGCAAATGAAGATCAATTAAACTCCGTATGCTATTTTATAGGCAATGAATATATAATATATATATATCTTGTCATCTACAGACTGGTGCAAGTTAACCCAGTTACACGACCGTATTTTGACGCAGACGACTTTTGACAATATTGCGGCAATTGGAGAAATTGCTCATAATCTCATGTTACCACACCATTTAAAACTGTGTAGTCAATAATTTTACTTTAATAAACAGGAAAAGATTTTGCATATTTTTCCTAGATATTTTCTAAGTCGTCTAACGCGGATTTGTTGTATTTGAGAAAGGGTAGAGTAGCGAGTCCATTGTTGACCGACAATTGATCCTAATCTTTAGTACATAGGCACTGTTAAAAGGCCAATACCTGGGTAACAGGTAATACGTAAACAGGAAGGAAAAATCGTATTGAATATTATATTGAACGTAGAGGTTTACTTGTAGAGTTATAAAAGGCTGATATAAATTGTGTGACCTCCTGTCATAATGTAACTCGCTATGTTGAAGGATTTTAGTGCCAGATTTTCATTAATAATTTAATAACAATACTCGCTGTGTCAAAGGATTTAAGTGCCTTCTATTAGTATTTTGTTTAGTGCGTGTTTGTAGTATAAACTGTCCGTGAATTCATGTTGAAGGTTTGGAGACGAAGGTTTGTTGATTACTGTTTTTCTCCCGAGTAATTATTATGTAAAGAAAGATAGCCTAACTACACAGTATAAATTATAACTCATGTAGCCTTAAAAGGTACTGTATTTTCTTGATGTACTGTACGGTAAAAAGGAACGTTTCTAAAGTTTTTGATATGTTTAAGATTTTCCCACATACAGATACATATTGACGCATCTTCAGCAGACGACTTTTGAAAACATTGTGACAAAAGAAGAAATTGCTTTAAAAAGTTTCAACGTTTTTGCCTCGATGTTTTCAAAGTCGTTTAATGCCAGCGGTCTGGGAACCGTAAGTTACATAAAGTTAATGAGGATTATTTGTATGTGGAAAAGGATTAATAATCCCCTTAGTTTAAACATATTTATTCATTCAGTTGAAGCAATATACAAGTTTATGTTGGCATTGCTACAAAGTAGTAGATGAATGGAGCAGAAAACAAGCAAAATATGTATATATTAATTCTTCTCCTTGTTGGTTTTATTTACATTTAGACATTTGCCAATTAGAGTTAGTGTTATAGATTTGATAATCATAGTATTAACTGAAAGATCAAAACGTTGCAAAATTTGGTATATTATCTTGTTTTGCTTTGTGTCACCTGGTCACCCCCACACCTAAAAAGGAAACGTAGTCCTCACTACAGTTACATGTAGATCAATATTCAAATCTCTGACTGGCAGATAATAGTTTTGAACACGCTGGAACACAACAACATTGTCTTCAAATGCCATATGTTCGTTGCCAAAAAGTAAATTGTCTACCAGTGTATGGCACGGGAGTTCATTGAAATACCTCCCACGTAAGTGGTGGTATCTTGGGCATGTTAGTAAGTAATACGATGTTGTCTCTAGAGCCCCACATTCACAAAGCGGAGATGGTATAATGTTTTTTCGGAAAAGGTCATAGTTCAGATTGCTACAACCAAGTCGTAGTCGAGTGATGCATTTGATCTAGTCTTTTACCAAAATTATATAGCGGCGATGATCTAGATGAAAGCTTCTTTAATGTTTTAAATTGGCTTTAAGTCGGTGCGTTCCGAATGTTAGGAGTTAGTGAATTCCATTCTCTGCTTCTGGAGGGTAGAAACGACAATGCATAGCACTGAGTATTTGTTTGAATGACAGGAAGTTCTCTGTTGTGTTCCTGAGGTGGTAAGTTCGAACACGGTTTGGTGGAATTAGATTTGAGAGGTCGGAAACTGTAAGATGGTTCTTCATCTTGTAAAATTGAATAAGTTAATGTTGACGTCTACGTTGTGCTAATGTTTCAACTGTGTTAATCCCCTTGAAAACAACTTTAATTGATGACCAAACATGCCGTTCACACGTTTACGTCAACGGTAGATCAAAAGATGTAAGGCACGAGGCGCCTCGCCTGACGATAGAAGGTCTTATGGCGTCTACATGTCGTTATCTCGCCTAGCGATAAACGGTCTTATGGCGTCTCCATGTCGTTATCACGTCTGGCGATAAATAGTCTTATGGCGTCTCCATGTCGTTATCTCGCCTAGCGATAAACGGTATTATGGTGTCTCCATGTCGTTATCACGCCTAGCGATAAACGGTATTATGGCCTCTCCGTGTCGTTATCACGTTTAGCGATAAACGGTCTTATGGCGTCTCCATGTCGTTATCACGTCTGGCGATTAACGGTCTTATGGCCTCTCCGTGTCGTTATCACGTTTAGCGATAAACGGTCTTATGGCGTCTCCATGTCGTTATCACGTCTGGCGATTAACGGTCTTATGGCCTCTCCGTGTCGTTATCACGTTTAGCGATAAACGGTCTTATGGCGTCTCCATGTCGTTATCACGTCTGGCGATAAAAGGTCTTATGGTGTCTCCATGTCGTTATTACGTCTGGCGATTAACGGTCTTATGGCGTTCCCGTAGTGTTATCACGCCTGGCGATAAACGGTCTTATGGTGTCTCCATGTCGTTATCACGTCTGGCGATAAAAGGTCTTATGGTGTCTCCATGTCGTTATCTCGCCTGGTGATTAACGGTCTTATGGCGTTCCCGTAGTGTTATCACGCCTAGCGATAAACGGTCTTA
This sequence comes from Serripes groenlandicus, assembly GCA_031761405.1. Taxonomy (NCBI): domain Eukaryota; kingdom Metazoa; phylum Mollusca; class Bivalvia; order Cardiida; family Cardiidae; genus Serripes; species Serripes groenlandicus. The sequence goes on from JASEVX010000001.1 coordinate 58,268,339, forward strand.
TGGTGTCTCCATGTCGTTATCTCGCCTGGTGATAAACGGTCTTATGGCGTTCCCGTAGTGTTATCACGCCTAGCGATAAACGGTCTTATGGTGTCTCCATGTCGTTATCACGTCTGGCGATAAACGGTCTTATGGTGTCTCAATGTCGTTATCACGTTTCGCGATAAACGGTCTTATGGCCTCTCCATGTCGTTATCACGCCTAGCGATAAACGGTATTATGGCGTTCCCGTAGTGTTATCACGCCTGGCGATAAACGGTTTTATGGCGTCTCCATGTCGTTATCACGCCTAGCGATAAACAGTATTATGGCGTCGCCGTGTCGTTATCACGCCTAGCGATAAACGGTCTTATGGCGTTCCCGTAGTGTTATCACGCCTAGCGATAAACGGTCTTATGGTGTCTCCATGTCGTTATCACGCCTAGCGATAAACGGTCTTATGGTGTCCCCGTGTCGTTATCACGCCTGGCGATGAACGGTATTATGGCGTTCCCGTAGTGTTATCACGCTTAGCGATAAACGGTATTATGGCGTTCCCGTAGTGTTATCACGCCTGGCGATGAACGGTATTATGGCGTTCCAGTAGTATTATCACGCTTAGCGATAAACGGTATTATGGCGTTCCAGTAGTGTTATCACGCTTAGCGATAAACGGTATTATGGCGTTCCCGTAGTGTTATCACGCTTAGCGATAAACGGTATTATGGCGTTCCCGTAGTGTTATCACGCCTGGCGATAAACGGTATTATGGCGTTCCAGTAGTGTTATCACGCTTAGCGATAAACGGTATTATGGCGTTCCCGTAGTGTTATCACGCTTAGCGATAAACGGTATTATGGCGTTCCAGTAGTGTTATCACGCTTAGCGATAAACGGTATTATGGCGTTCCCGTAGTGTTATCACGCTTAGCGATAAACGGTATTATGGCGTTCCAGTAGTGTTATCACGCTTAGCGATAAACGGTATTATGGCGTTCCCGTAGTGTTATCACGCTTAGCGATAAACGGTATTATGGCGTTCCCGTAGTGTTATCACGCCTGGCGATAAACGGTATTATGGCGTTCCAGTAGTGTTATCACGCTTAGCGATAAACGGTATTATGGCGTTCCCGTAGTGTTATCACGCTTAGCGATAAACGGTATTATGGCGTTCCAGTAGTGTTATCACGCTTAGCGATAAACGGTATTATGGCGTTCCCGTAGTGTTATCACGCTTAGCGATAAACGGTATTATGGCGTTCCAGTAGTGTTATCACGCTTAGCGATAAACGGTATTATGGCGTTCCCGTAGTGTTATCACGCTTAGCGATAAACGGTATTATGGCGTTCCCGTAGTGTTATCACGCTTAGCGATAAACGGTATTATGGCGTTCCCGTAGTGTTATCACGCCTGGTGATAAACGGTATTATGGCGTTCCGGTGTCGTTATCACGCCTGACGATAAACGGTCTTATGGCGTCTCCATGACACCATGACGTTATCACGCCTAGCGATAAACGGTATTATGGCCTCTCCATGTCGTTATCACGCCAGCTCGGCCAACATTCTTTCCGACGTTTGACAAAAGTCACTCTGACCTGCGTCATTCGTCTTTCACCAATGGGCTATTTAACAGTCTATGTGGAAAAGTAGCCAGTTGCTTGGAAAGTATGTTGTGTGGTGAACTGGTGTGGGAAAACCAGGAAACGCATGAATAGGTGAATATGACTGAAAAATTGTTGAAAACGGCATTAAACCCCAATCAGTCAATTGGCGTTGTCACTGTCCCCGGCGTCGCTGCATTGTATATGAACCGTCCCGCGAGAAAACCAACAGTGTGGACTCTGCGTAAAGTATCGACCCGGATCAGCCTAATCATACCGCGCAGGCTTACCCGGATAGACACCTTTCGCCTCCTGTGGATTTTCTGTTTCAGGAATCATTACTCTATACCTCTATCCCCAGGAGACGGAATGTGGCGGCCCGGATCAGTCTGCGCGGACTGCGCAGGCTGATCTGGATCGATACATTACGCAGAGGCCATACTGTTGGTTTTCTCGCGGGACGGCTCAATTATATTAAAGTTGTATGGCAAGTTGCGATTATTTACATCTGACTCGTTTTCATTTTATATCCTCCAAAGTTGATGAAAACGGGCAAAATAAATTAAAATGACGACATGTGTCATGTAACACAAGTTTTGAAATATGTTGATAACTAACTAAAAGGCAAACAATGCTGATTTCATGTGAGACCGCTTGTTAAGAGCTGACTCACCTGAATTTGGTAATGTTTGCAAAAACCTCAATATTGTCTAAAGTTTAAGCCCGGAGATAACTATTCTAGGGTTCGATTATTATTCTAAGCATACCGTGATTTGATTTTTTACCCATTAATCTATTAGGTTGGATGCACGTTTTTCATTTATATTTTAAAGAGAACTAAAATGATTCAAGCACAAAAACTATTTCCCCAAATCGACATCATTCTTTTTTTTACTTTTATTCAGAAATATACGCGAGGTAAATTCCATTGGTATACATGTTCTTTAATGCAAAAATAAATATCATCACGCAACATAAAGATAGAAGAAAAATTGAGGAGAAATACAAATTGATAAGTGCCAGGTAGATTATATTCAGTTATATGTGACTGCACATCGAAATGTCCAGGATACTATCAGTGGAGTAAGTTGTGTCATATCTCAGAGCTCTAGATAAGGGGCATATTTCATGTTCTAAAATCCTTATTTGATATTTAAACCCTATGTTGTGCGTACTCAAAAGAATCGTCTCAGTGAGACGATTCTTTTGAGTACCCACAACATAGGATTTGAGTGAGTAATAAGAGAAATAGTGTTGGGGATAGACCTGTTCACTCCCTCTTATCTCGTCCTCTAATATCTTATATAAAGTTAAGCGTTTAAATACATTGCATTTTAAAACGCACGTAGCATGTAATCGCCCATCCTAAACAACGTCAAAACAATATACCGCATGCTACATTTTATAAAGTTGTAATACATCTTAGTTTATTAGGTTGATTGCAACAGTTTGAACTTAATGCACATGTTTGTAAGTGCATTTCAAATTAAAATTGTTTATGTCTACATTTTATATGCGGATTCGTAGAAGCAGCGTGGATAGCTTACACAATTTGATTGTGTTGTTTGAATGGCTTTCAACAGTACTTAACCCTTTCCCTCATACGACAATTCTGCAACAGACGACTCTGTACATATTTTGTCAAACTATAGAAAATCTCTATAATTGAATGGATAACCTATGACAAAAAGTGGAAAAAACATTGCGGCAAAAGGAGAAATTGCACGTTTTGGAAAATCTCTACAAATGGAAGTAAAATTATGAAATAGAGTTTTAAAATATTTTGGAAAAATATGAGAAAATTCTCAAAATGAGCAATTTCATTTTTTGTCACGATGTTGTCAAAATGCGTCTACACGTGGGAAAGTGTTAATCATCCATGAACGATTATAACCCTGTCACCTTATTGCGATTTTACCATAACAGAAACACTGTTGAAAACGAGGTAACACAAATTATTAACAGTTACCTGCTAAGAGGTAAGGTGGTTGATTTCTTCCATCTCGTTTTGGCATCCTGGCCAATTAGTTGGGCGTCAACATGCCAGAGCGAGGGCACAAACACGACACATAAGGAAAATGTCGTTCAGGATCCAATTCCACGAACCTCACTTAGTGATCAGTAATACTTAATACTTTCATCATTTGTTACCCTTATATTTTGTAAAACATGAATGTTGGAATGATTTTAAGTACATAACTAAGTTGACGTAGATAGTTACTTTAATGACTAAAATACTAGTTAAAACTTGAATGTTGTTGGCATATTCATTAGGGAAACAGAAATGATGAAAGTACTCAATAAGTTTGATGGAAATAGACGCTGGCGTGCTAACGGGCCGTCGACAAGCCAAAACGCCGAATTTAACGACTAAAGACGACACTAAACCCAACCTTTTCCACTTACAACAAATGTACAGCTACGTTTTCAACTCGATATCAATACAATCATAAAAATAGCTTTTTCATATCATTGCCCTAGATATTTGCAAGTCGTCTGCTGTAAATTTGTTGTATGTAGAAACGATAAGACTATTCGTAGTTTTGTCGTATTGGCACGTTTATTTTGTCATTCTGGAGTGTTTGCGCTTCTGGTAAGCACGCTCAGATCTATTACACAGATTCCGGTTGTGTTATTGGAAGTTAAATATCGGACTTTATGAATGAGTCAGTCAGTCCGCGAAAAACAGACTTTACGGTTTTGGCGAACGTAGCGAGGTTTTTGTGCAAGATCTTATCAAGATCTTTTCAATTCGCTTCTGTGCAAATTACAGACCAAAAACACATTTCCAAAACGGCTATTGACCACAAAATTACCAAGTCTCTATGTAAAAGCAATCTGATAGTATATACATATTGCATGGCTTCCAGTGTAACAGTATATCAATATTGCATGGCTACCAGTGTGACAGTACATATTGTCAACATGAGGAAAATACTGTTACCCGAGGCGAAGCCGAGGTTAACAGTTTTTACCCTAATGTTGACAATAAGTACTGTCACACTGGAAGCCATGCAATATTTAGTTTCATCTAACAGTATACAGTTATTTTGATAAGGTTTTTTCTTTTTTGTTAAGATAAACTTTTGATCAAGTAATAAAACAGCTATTTCGTGGTTATTTGGGTAACAGTCAAAACTGTTTTCCCGATGTGGAGGGGGTGATATCTGAACTGTTCAGAAAGTCATCCCCGACACCAAGGGACAACAGTTTTGAATATTACCCAAATAACCACGAACTAGCTGTTTTATTACTTGATCAAAAGTTTATCTTAACAAAAAAGAAAAAACCTTATCAAAATGTTATTTAAAAACTATTCAAAACATTGTGTAAGGTATACAGGGAAACGATATAATAGCGTCATAACTATGACCTCATAGCGCGAGAGGGAAACAGTTCATATTATTATACCTCAATTCCATTGTCCATATAAAACTCCCATTGACAAAAAGTTGCTATTTTTACTGTCAAGACAAATGTACGACGTGACCATGAGACAGTGTTTGTACTGTCTCACGGCGATATGCACATTTTTTACTGTCTCACGGCCGTATGCAAATTTGTTTACTGGCAGGTAGGATGTTAATGAAACTCATTAAAACTAGACATGTAGAGCGCTCTATGTTGTACTTTTGTGCTATGGAACATTTTACAGATCATAAAATAATCATTATTTTATTATTTATATTTTATTATTTATTATTTTTTGGTATAATAAAATAAATAACATTTTGTTTTGAATTGGACAGTAATATTGTCATCCTTCGGAGAAATACTGTCACCCTCGCCTGCGGCTCGGGTGACAGTATTCTCCTCAGGCTGATGATATTACTGTCCAATTAAAAGCAATGTGTTATGTATATACTATTGACCGGGGAATAGTTCAATCCTAGAAAAATTGATAGCTTTCATGTAAAACAGCTAAAAATAACAGATTTGTATTTATATAGCGAATCAGGTAATAATATATTGTTAACCGGTCAAAAACGTACTGTTAGCATGAGACAGTAAGAAATTGCCCATGATGATTATATAAGAGTTTAACATTACAAAGTCACGTAAGGTATAATAATAATCCCTATTTATGTAAGAAACCCTGAAGGTTGGTTTCATATGGCATGATTGAGTCTCACACACTGACAAACATTAATAATAAAACCACACTACATGATTCTCCTTCGTTACACTCAATATAATAGGGATTATGGGGCCGCGTCGAGTGATTTGGGGTCTTGTTGGATCGGGGTAAAGTGATTGTTTGGTGCTTGACGCCACTTTCAAACACAATTCAGTTTTATTTCCTTGGTAAGTTACCAGTACTACTGGTCCATTTATCCCGGCACCAGCTAGTCAGTCGTAATGCTTAACCTATAATTATGAGCGCCAAGGAGAGCAGCAATTACTTCCATAGTTAAAGTTAATGGTACAACCTGGCTGGGGATCGAACCCGTGACCTCCCACAACTCGAGGTCGACGCTCTATCTCTACACCACCGAGACGGTGCGAAAAATGATGACTCAGGTGTATACGTACAGTGTCTATCAAGATGACTCAGGTGTGTATACGTACAGTGTCTATCAAGATGACTCAGGTGTATACGTACAGTGTCTATCAAGATGACTCAGGTGTATACGTACAGTGTCTATCAAGATGATTCAGGTGTATACGTACAGTGTATATCAAGATGACTCAGGTGTATACGTACAGTGTATATCAAGATGACTCAGGTGTATACGTACGTACAGTGTCTATCAAGATGACTCAGGTGTATACGTGCAGTGTCTATCAAGATGACTCAGGTGTATACGTACAGTGTCTATCAAGATGACTCAGGTGTATACGTACGTACAGTGTCTATCAAGATGACTCGGGTGTATACGTGCAGTGTCTATCAAGATGACTCAGGTGTATACGTGCAGTGTCTATCACGATGACCCGGGTGTATACGTGCAGTGTCTATCAAGATGACTCAGGTGTATACGTATGTACAGTGCCTATCAAGATGACTCAGGTGTATACGTACAGTGTCTATCAAGATGACACAAGGTGTATACGTGCAGTATCTTTCAAGATGACTCGGGTGTATACGTGCAGTGTCCATCAAGATGACTCACTTAACGATTAAATGTTATATTGTCAAAGATGCACTTTACCAAAGAAAACCCCATATCAGGGGCGTAGCTTGGCAATAATCAATGTGTTGGCCGTCTCGTGAGAAAATCAACAGTGTGGACTCTGCGTAAAGTATCGACCCGGATCAGCCTAAGCCTAAGCCACACAGGCCTACCCGGATAGACACTTTTCGTCTCCTGTGGATTTTCTGTTTCAGGAATCACTACTCTATCTATCTCCCCTTAGACGGAATGTGTCGGCCGGATCAGTCTGCGCGGACAACGCAGGCTGATCTGGTCGATACATTACGCATATATGTATTGCCGCAGCTGCATTTTGGGGCATTTTTAGAAAGAAATTAGAAAGAAAACGCCCCTGCATATAATTGTAACCACATTAATAACTTGTCCATGTACACTTAAGAGATGTCCTATTTGGGTGGAAACAATAACACAAATCGCCTGCAAAGGCTTATATATATATAATTATTAAGGTGATTGATACTTTCTTTGACCACGCCCATCCCCCGCCACATGCACATTCCCCTTCTCCTCCTGTTTCAAAAGAGATAACTGATACTTTATTTCAATCTTTTCAATTTAAATGACCGTAACGCGGGATTTGAATATTAATTGTTCGGCGTTTTAAGGAGAACGAATGAAAACAAAGGCTAATGTGAAGTTTTACAAATAACGAATGTAAACAATGGCTGATGTAATTAAATGCCAAATTGGTTAAATAACCCTTCGCTGTCTGATCCCCTTTCAATCCAGACATAAATTGACTGAGGTTTACGTGAGAACGTAACAGCAACTTAACGAGATATTTCTTCCTTTTTTTCTAGCAAAGTTTTTCGAGTGTGCAAAAATATAGATTTTGAGTTCACTTATAGGAACATGTGGTTGGATTCAGTTGTACAATTATTCGACATTATGACGTTAACATGGATTCATCCCGGACATGTGATAACAAATCACACTGAATTCTTTAAGGACAGGTACACTGACGAATAGGTACAAATCGACTCATAATACAACGCATAAACCCTCTCCCACATACAACGAATCTGCAGCGGACGACTTTGATAACATATCGGCACTAAGTGAATAGTCTCCATCGATGAGAGTTTAATACATAAAGGGGTTGAACATTAGAAGGAATATCTTAGTACCTCCGTGAATGTATGTAATGTATATACTACACAAAGGGGTAGAACATTAGAAGGAACATCTTATAGTACCTGCGTGAACTTATGTAATGTATACGGACACTGAGGACCCCGTATCACGTGTTGGCGAGTTGTTAACCCTTTCCCGAATACAACAAATCTGCAGCAGACGACTTTGAAAACATAGGGACAACAATCTGAAAAAATCTCATTAAAACATGGCTTAATTATTAAATAAAGTTGAAAACATTGTGGCCAAAGGAGAAATTGCTCATTATGAGCAATTTCACCTTTGGCCACAATGTTGTCAAAAGTCGTCTGCTGTTAATATTGAGTCAAAATGCGTCTGAAGGTGGGAAAGGGTTAACCCTTTTCGAGATATAGACGACATGAGACGCCTTTTAAAATCACTGTTGGAAAAGCCACAATTTCTGAAAACAAATCGATTACTTCTATTCCCACAATGATAACACAAATTCTCAAAAGTGTCCCTTATGTCACAGGTATTGTCTGATACGTTTTTCAAAGCAGACGACTCCAAAATGTCATATTAGGAAAACGATTTGAAAAGATGTAACTCATCCTTAAATAGATCTTGATGGACTGGTTCACCCTGTTACCTCATCCACTGACTTTCTGACTTTCATAACTTGAAACAATCTGAGGAAATTAATGAAAACATGGGAAAATGTGAAATTATGATTTTGCAAAGAGACAGGACATATTGTTGGGAAAAGAGAAATTTTAAGTTTATTCTTTTCCATTCACAATTGCCTTCTGTGCATTCCCAACAACGATTACTGTATATGATCTGTATCTAGATAAAGGGTAAATTTTAAAGACAATTTCATCATTACGGCCTTTGATATTCTGTTACATCTAACAGAAAAATACTACTTTTGTTTTCATTGTTCACCACGTGGTTTCGTTCACTCTATATTTCAGGAGATAAAGTGTTTGAAATGCAAGCCTTGACACAGGAAATACGATAAACGGAAACCAGGTGCACTAAGGTAGGAGATTTTTAAATGTCATTTGTCTTATATTTCTTATTGACTGATTTAGCATAGATTCTAAAATTTAAAAAAATAACACGTAAATATATACATGTACACTCCGCAAAGTTTGTTTTGAGGGTATTTCGTTCACCTTGATTCAGAGGATGTACAGCTCCTTTCCCCGCAATACTTTCAGCCCTTTCTTATGATCCAACCTGTCCACTATGCCGAAACCAGGGGCGTAGCTTTGCAATAATCGATGTGTAGGCCGTCTCGTGAGAAAATCAGCATTGTGGACTCTGCGTAAAGTATCGACCCAGATCAGCCTAAGCATGCCACACAGGCCTACCCGGATAGACACTTTTCGCCTCCTGTGGATTTTCTGTTTTAGGAATAACTACTCTATATATCTATCCCCCCTTAGACGGAATGTGTCGGCCGGATCTGCGCGGATAGCGCAGGCTGATCTGGTCGATACATTACTCAGATGGCTATCGCCGCAGCTGCATTTTGGGGCATTTTGAGAAAAAATGTGTAGGCACGTGCCTACAGTTCCTAAAGGGAGCTACGCCCCTGAAAACTCTTAGTATAACTAAGCTATTGCTAAGACGGATTTTACCTCCGATAAAAGAAAAAGGCAGAACTCTAGATAAGGGGCGTTTTGCATGGTCTAAAATCCTAATTTGACCATCTAGCCATTTGATGAGCATCCAAAACATAGGCTTCGATGGTCAAATAAGGATTTATTACATTGACCGCTGTTATACAAGTTATAAGGCTGCTACGCGCTAGAGCAAATCGACAGCTTTATACATACGAATATTACCCAGAACTGTGTTTGTCACCGTAACTGTATTCGTAGAAAATCAAACTTTTATATGGATACAGATATTGCTGCATAAAGTCTGACATGCTACCTTTAGTACCCTTACCTGATGTGTTTGACCGGTATTGGCTGAGCGGATTATATCCCTTGTACACTCATCTATCAAAACAGTGTAACCAAGAGGGACATGATGATATTTTATAGTTTACTGTATCCCTGTCAAGGCGAAATGTTTAAGATTGACTTGTCTAGCTTTGTATTTTGAATACTTTAAGTGTCCATAGCTTATATTCAAGATAAATATGTTGAGTTTGCTAGTCAACAGTATAGAGTCCGGTCAGACGTCACGGGTGCGTCGACTGGTCTGGCGGGTGCCACAAACACAGGCTTCTAGCAAGAAAGGATTAATCTCAAAGACAAAACTATTGCAAATTTCGCTCTACAAAGAGCTATGTGTTGCTAAATAACCGAGGTTAAAGACAGTGTTGTAAACAGAGATATTTACAACATGTCTATAAGCCAGCGAGACTGATAACGACTTGAGACCTAACATAATTTCGTCGCTAGAGTTAGCTGTATAAAGCAATATAACTCAAAACACTAGAGTTACTCACACAATGTTGTTCGTGTTATTGACACGTGCATTACCGCACTATGGGGGATCATGTTTTTGAATTTCAACCAAATGCTGTCACGTGAAAGTTATGAGCTTAGTCTCTGAAGCGGGAAAAGGCGGACGATGAACTAATGAATAACTTAATCTAAGCTTAAGCAATGTTAACTGACATTTTAATTATATTATTTATCATGTTAATCCGTTGATACACAACAGCTCTAAATATGAGCGATGCTCTGCAAAAACCAAGGACTTGCATGTGCATCCATGCTAAGGATCCAAAATAAATAACGCTTAACATAAACTTTCTTCAATGAATAATTTGCGCACAGTTTAAATCCAGATCAGAGGCTATGCGTATGCACTGGCTGATCTTGATCTACGCTTGTCGCAAATGCCTTACGCAAAGCTTGTATTACGAATACAGCTGCATACACAGTCACTATAATCGTAGATTCACTCCGATAACGTAGCAGCTATATTCAAACTCTACGTTTTTGATATATAGAGAGCGCTACATATGCCTCGCACGCCCCAGTCTCAATAAACAATTCATATGGTGACAAACACGAAAGGTTACGTATCTCATTACCTTTTTCGCTTAATCATTGAACTATCTGTGCCACGTGACTGACATTTAAGTTAATATTTCTATATAACCTATCATTCAAACACTTGCCAGGTCAATGTGAAGGAGTAATAGCACAGGGTGATATTTAATATGATCCGCGTGAGGGCCATGAGGAGACTTATTGACTCACCGTTTCGGCATAGTAGAAGGGTGTTTCGGCGGGGAACCAGTTCGGCATAGTGGAAGGGTGTTTCGGCGGGGAACCAGTTCGGCAGACCGTCTTTAATCGTCATCTTTCCCACATACAACAAATCTCCAGACGGCGTTGAAATTATATAGACAACATTCTGAAACATCTCAATAAAAGAAAGCACAAGAGAAAGTTGATGCAACGCATCAATGTCGCCGGAAATCCATACTTCAGTTATGCATAACACTAACATTATAGTAGTTGAATAAACAGTTATCAACTGAGGGGCATATTGGAACATCAGGGGTGGGGTCAAGTGAAAATGTATCATAACTTGCATTGTTTTGTCAACGAAGTGAATGATAATTGAAGCCTTTCATTGTTTATGATCAATCTCCATTCCAAAGTAGGTTGACCATACACACAACCAACTAATTATTGATCATAAACAGTAATGGAAATGAGTAATCTTGCCAATCATTAGTCTTAGTATGTATACAGTGCTTTCATTAAGGAATAATTATAAGATTTGTGAATTCCACATACACTTTTCAAGATGTTTGTCAGAATATTTGAATTTTATTATTTTTCAATAAAACCACAAAACAGACAATTTAGGATTTGCATGCAATAGCACGTAATTTTACCTTTCCTCTATTAAAGTCAACAGCGGAAACCTTTGCAGCAATCTACTTTAAAACAATGAGATAAGGGTTAAATCGCTGAAAAAATGAGTTTTCTCTTTTTCTCAAGATGATATTAGCTTGGCATCCTAGTTATATCATACTTTAACAAATGTTGAAATGTAGTTCAATATTTATAAATTAGACCACCTTCGAAATATAATATCAACTTAACAGTTAAATCTCATTGAAATTGTTGTATAATTTAAACTTAATTTCGAACATAAACTGAGCCCTACAACATGTTAATTTATTTTAATTCTTTCCTTCCTTTTTCATAATGAAAATAACAAACTACTCATGTTTTAAAATTATATTATGATGAGCGCCCTTGTGTCAATGATGCATAACAATATGCAGATCGGAAGCAATATGCCTTTATTGAATTAAATGACACATTTAAAATTGTCAAGGACGAAATAATTTTGTACGAAAGACCCGATTCTTTCTTATTCGCAGAGGTGTCGTTCTTGAAACTCTCTTTATAGGCAGAGAGTGTTCGTTCAAAGCAATTTTTCTATTAAAACCAGTTTTATCTCGGTTTGTTCTTTTCTTCATTTGTTTCGAACCAAATAAACATTTTAAATCGCATATGATTTACTATTTGTAAGTGAGTGTAATGAGCGGCTCTCTGCAAAGGAGATTGATCTACGCAGTTGGTATTCGCGAGTCACGCGATCAACAGTTTTAGCTTAGAAACAGTTCATATGTTAGATATACATGGATACACATTATAAAATGCATTCTTCACAAATCAAGACATCTCTTTGAACATGAAAATAACATTCAGTAAGTTAAAATTGCCATTAGAAGGAGAATATTCGACGTCATTTTCATCAGCAGGTGCGCGTATGTAAACAACATTAGACTGTGCGACGTAAAGGTTTGTAGTTATAGCCTTTTGATTACAGGTAGTATATATATAGTGTAAAATACAGTATTTCATTCTAGCAAATAGGGACTGTTTTGTCTTCGTAAATAAAACAAAAAAACATAAATGCGAGTCAAAATAAAGAAACTGAAAATACCTAAAACATCGGAATATTTATTTCATTTTAGATGTGTCATTACTTAGTGTTTTTAAACAAACACAATTGTAATATGTTCAAGACATCTAAATGTGTTTCTTTCTAATAATAATCCCCCTTCCCATGTGATTTCCGAAAACCTATTAAAAAATAGAAGTCGCGGGCTTCTGCCCGGCGACTAATAATTATTGAATAATGAGCCGTCCCGCGAGAAAACCAACATTATGGCCTCTGCGTAATGTATCGACAAAGATCAGCCTGCGCAATCCGCGCAGACTGATGTGGGCTGACATATTCCGTCTCAGGGGGATAGAGGTATAGAGTAATGATTCCTGAAACAAAATGCACAGGAGGCAAAAAGTGTCTATCCGGGTAAGCCTGCGCGGCATGCTTAAGCCGATCCGGGTCGATACTTTACGCAGAGGCCACAATGTTGTTTTTTTCGCGGGACGGCTCATATGTTTTCAAATATCCTCTGCTGCAGTTCCGTCAACATCCATCCGTATGTGATAAAGGTTTATGGCGTTACTACTCTGTGGTTTGACATCATTTTAATACTGTAGCCATTGCTGTCATGTGGTTATGACAGAATTTTAAAACTGTAGCCATAGCTGACATGCCGTTATGACAGAATTTTAAAACTGTAGCCATAGCTGACATGTGGTTATGACAGAATTGTAATACTGTAGCCATAGCTGACATGTGGTTATGACAGAATTGTAATACTGTAGCCATAGCTGACATGTGGTTATGTCATACGTAATAAATGCAATGATGGGAAGTTTTGAATCGAAACAGAGACGTTACTTATTTCGATTAATATCTAAAAAATAAAGAACTTTAACGCATATACGACTTTTAAAAACATTGTGACAAAAGAGAGGAAATTGCTTCCAAAGAGCAATTTCTCCTCTTTTTACAATATCTTCAACTCTATCAAGAAGATAATTGAACTTTGATGTCATTTAAGATTGTTTTTCATGTTTTTGCAATGTATTCTGCTGCAGATTGTTTATATGTGAAAAAGGGTATTTTACCATAACGCACTTTTAGCTTTTCGTGTTGAATTTATATCCGTTTTACTACTTAGATCTTTAGATTGGAGTGTATTATTCGACATCAGCGAGACGATCTTTTTTGAGTATCTGAAATGTTGGGTTTAGATGATTTTATTATGGACATCATGGGTTTATTTTGTTTTAAAAACTTTAAGTACGACAATTCTGCAGCAGACGACTTTGAACATGTTTTGTCAAAAAATAGAAAATCTCTATAATTGAATGGATAACCTATGACTAAAAGTGGAAAACATTGTGGCAAAAGGAGAAATTGCTCGTTCTGAGCAATTTCTTCTTTTGTCACTATGTTTTCAAAAAGCCGTCTGCTGCAGAGGCGTCAGAAAGCGTCTATATGAGGGAAAGGGTTAATACGTAGGAGGAAAAATCATGACGACTGAGAATTTAGAAGTTTAATTCTGATACAGAGTAAATCATTATGGAAAAAGGGCTCGTTTGAAGTCTTTTCCCCCCATTTCACCACACTGCTTTCAAAAGTCGAGTTCTGTTAGGCGACAGATATCGTCTATACATAAAGGGGGAAGGTTTAATTTAGAGAAACTAGTTACTTATGTAGATAATATTTGATTGCATAACGTGAATATTGATATTGATCTACCGTGTTTACCCTTTCCCTCATAAAGACGCTTTCTGACGTATCTACAGCAGCCGGTTTTTGAAAACATTGTGACAAATAGAGAAATTGCTAAAACGAGCAATTTCACCTTTTGCCACAATGTTTTAAACTTTTTTCAATAAGAGATTTTCCGTCTTTTTGCATTATTGTTTTAAAAGTCGTCTGCTGCAGATTTGTTACATATAGGAAAGGGCTAAACAATGTTATTTTTAGATGCATATTGCGCAACTTAGTTGACAGCGCGTACTGGCGCATATATCACTCGGTCCACTACACTGGAAATTAGGTATATACACGGTTCCTTCATAAATGTCAGTATAGCAAAGTCTAGTTGTCTCCACCATTCAAGACTATTAACAAGGGTGTCGTTTTGACCTATATTTGAGTGCAGTTGACCGCCATCGGTATGCGCTTGTCCGCGATCGATTAATCTTAACCATTTCCCACTTACAGCAAATATACAGTAGACGACTGCGAAAATATATTTTCAAAAAATGTGAACAATCTCTACAAAATAATAATTGAACACAATTGAAATTAGTGTGGCAAATTGAGAAATTGTTCGTTTTGAGCAATTTCTCCCTTTGCCACACTGATTTCAAAAGTCGTCTGCTGAGAAGGTGTCAGAAAGCGTCTATATGTTGGAAAGGGTTATTAACAAAACATAAGGATATATGGGTTATAAAGAAGAGTTTATCTACTGGGGTTATTTAAATATTGATATTAGGGTGAAGTATTCACTATAATATGGAAAGGATTGGTTATTTGACGATAACTTTGTTTTGTATCGTCCATTCATTTATACCACTACTATTGCTATTAGCTTGGTTATTTATTGGAATTTCTTGAAGTCAAATCCTGCGTTTAATAAACACGCAAACTTGAAACCCCCATTTGAAACCAGTGAAATGTCGGTGTTCACATACACCGCTAAAACATACACGTTTTTCACGCTACATGTCGCGGTTACAATTGATCACAGGTCATGCGTTAAATAGACAATGAGACCGAAACATCGCGTACTTAGGTATTGCAGCATAATTTCATGGTAACCGGACATTAGCCTCTTCGTCATTTTGTGCATGGTCGACATATAAGCCATTTCATAGGTGGACATGAGTCCCTTCATCAGTTGTTATATGACGGACATAAGCCCCTTCACATAGCGGACATTAGCACCTTCATTATAAAAGATACATCGTCAAAGATCATAAAATAATTGGCAGTAATATTAAAGTGTGTTTAACAATTTGCCTATAATTACTCGATAATAATCAAATAAGATCATTCTTTAATTGAAATTAAATGGAACACTTTGCCTATACTTACCTATAACAGGCCGAAGGTCATTTTCCGCTTGTAGTCAAAGGTCACTACTTATACTTTTGTATGAAATGGAGACAATGAACATTCAGAAAAATAGCTTAAAACGCTTTCTGATTCCTCTCAAGCAGAGGACTGAAGAAAACATTTGTCACAAAATTGTCTTCTCTTTTTCGCTAATAAGAATAGGGACTTTCCACCAATGTCGTCTTGTTATATGTGGGAAAGGGTTAATCCAGTTCAGATTAAATAGATGTTCTTTATTAATATCGAAGGGGCTAATGTCTGTTGAAGGGAATAATATCCGATTTCAGCAATCCTGTGAAGGGAATAATGTCCGCTTTCAGCAATCCAGTGAAGGGAATAATATCCGTATACGAAGGGGATAATCTCCGCAAGTGATGGGGATAATTGTCCGCCTATTATGTACTTTTTGACGAAAGGGATAATGTCCAGTGAGGCTACTGTCCGCCATTCTAATTTCATACTTTCAAACAAAAGTTGTTTTCGTAATCTTAACGTTATTACTGTAATCTTAAAAAAAGACATTCCGTCTCAGGGATTCGAACCCATGACCACGGTTTGTACAGCCCTGTCTACTACATACAAAGCTTATTTTAATATTAAGCGTACAACTGGTGTTAAATTGGAATTTGAACTTTTTTCTGTCGATATTTTACTTTAATCTAGAACATGCAAATTCTATTTTCCAATATAAGCAACCGATTAGTCGAAATATAGTGTTAAGGGTATATTATATACATAGTTATACATATATTTAGTACTAGTGCACTTACTTGATGTACTCGG